>CAJNOP010000131.1:299886-369825 GCA_905250075.1 Rotaria sp. Silwood1 | reverse complement strand
ATACTGTATTTTACATGAATGATTAGTGAATGAAATTATATGAGAATTTTTTCCTTAGAGAGCACAGCATAAATGAGTATGATTTCTTGATACTCCGTACGTAGATTGTTTTGTTGTCATATTCGGTTGATTGTATTATTTTTTCTCTTGGATTTAGACGCATCGATAAAATACACTATCTTTGATCTATTAATAGTTGCTTATTGTATTTTTCAATAACTGCTGCTGATCATAATATAGAGAAAATCAAGTAGAACACTCTTTTCATGTTCATATGGAGATCGGCAGAGGAGAAACTCGAAGAGTCGTATTGAACATGTTTTTGAGACTAATGCTCATTAAAAAAAAACGCGATTGGTTATTTTGTTTTTAGATACGTTTGATAGAAACAAGATAAAGAGTTGCATTTTTCATTTTTAGAAAGACGAGGTAAAGACGTGTAGAATCGTTTATTGCAAGTTTCTCGACTTGGTTTCTTGAAGGTTTTCAAGCAACCTTTTTGAAAAATAACGTACTCTTGAGTTGGCTATGGTGAACTTTCAATTCTCAGGTGTGCATGCGAACCACCATTGGAAGATCTACAAAACTGGATGAGCCTCGATATTTAGATTTAGTTATTCAGAAATTATAGGTATTTCAATAAAAGCTCGCGATTGATTTTTCAAGCTATTAATGTGGAAAGAATCACATTTTTGCTTATTCTTATGTTAAAAGGGATAATTTTTCTGACGTTTATTTTTACAAATTTAATTGAAAAAACCTCAGAAAGCATCTTGGGGGGAGATGGGATAAGATATGATTCAATTCGAATTTATCTCTTGTTTCCAATGATGAAAATCGCAGCACTCTATTTTGTTTCTAATAATAGTTATTCACAAAATGCTCACCTGTTTTCTTGTAAAATAGACATTAATTGAAAGGAAGAACACTGTAGCAAACAAGATAATTTTTTCAGACTTCGACGTCAATTAGGAGCTTGTGTTTTAATCGAAATTCAGGTACTTTTGCTTTGAAATGAATCCTTCGTTGTTCTTTTTGAGACCAAAACTAATTGAACTCAGTGCCGTAACGAGTAGTCATGTCGGCCTGTCTATTGACTGATGAAACAACACACAAAACTCCTTTAATAAAATATGAGAAAAACCCAAGAGGTATAGGTTCAAAATAGTTAGTTTTTTTATAAACAGTAATGATAAAATCGAAAACACGGCTCCATTCAGTTGTAGCACTACCTCTCGACTACATTTTGACATAAATTCCAGCTCTCTAGTACCAAATTGGCAAAGAAATCTAAGATGCACAGAAATGTAAAAATAGAGAAGCCTATTTCGAGAAAAAAACCGAAAGTTTTTAGAAGAAAACGTTATTTTCTTCTGTGGGTGATTCAGAAAAACCTATATAACATCCTTAAATCGCATTATAAATCAATAAACTATAGTGCATTCGAAAGTAGACACTTTGCTCCATCTAACGAGCTATAAGTCAAAAAAAAATTTCTAAATTTGATCAAAGTTGTCTTTTCTTATTGGGTCTTTCAAATATTTTTTAAGTTGAAGAAATTAAGAGAGCATCCATGAGAGCATCGAATATATGAGGCACTCGATCAAATTTTTTTTTCGAGTTTTTTTGCTCATTCAAAACTTCAATGTCTAAAACTACTAACCCTAAAATTTTAGGCTCTAAAACCCTTCCTATGAAAAGTTAATCAATACTGACTTTTAGCACTATCACACCCCTTTGGGGCAAAACAAGAAAAAATATCCTATAAAAGATGTACCAGTTTGCGTTTCAGCGGATTATTGAAAATTTTCACGGTATATATAGGAAGATAGAGAATTGAAAGCTGAATAAAATAAGCTATTTTGATATAATATAATCTCTAACAATTCAAGTTTTATAAAGCTAATATGAGTCAAAGGTGGCCATTTTGATATATTAAAAGACAAAGATAATATACCGAGAGGGGTACATAGTGCTTAGCCTGCAGCACCTTTATCACATATATTTGCAGCATCTACACGTTTTGGAAAGTTAGATAAGATATTATTTTTGAGCTAGTAGAAAGTCAAGCATCAGTGAGCATTACCCTCTTCTATTAGAGACACAAGATGATAGTAGTTCATATTAAATGAATTATATCAAGTAGTATGGGGAAAAGGTTGAAAAATTATCGAATAGGATGAAGTTTTTGGCTAACAAAATGAGATGCACAGCCATTTGAAACTACTCAAACCAGTCAGTATCTTGTTTGTACCTGTACAAACGAGATTGAGGTATGTGACATATCATATATGTCTGAATGTGTGAAGTCCGAAATGTTCGGTCACGCGCATCGAATAATGCACAGCCTTACATTATCCGTACGAATTTGTAACACAAGCGTATTAGTGTTTGGGTTAATCAGTGACATGTAATTCTTTATACTTTCTTAATAATTCATCTTTGTTGCCACAATAACCTATTCGATACATAAGATTCTTATGACTCTCATTTAACTAAATTTTCATATTTTAAATATATTGTCAGAAGAAAAAAAATTAGTCGACCTTAAATATTGTCCGATATGTTATTTTTGAACTAAGACACTACAATTCGAAAAAAAAAGATTTTTCATTAATCGAGTTTTCTTCTGCCATCAATGTTGTTCAAAACATAAAATAAATATCATGTTGAGTATTGACAAAAATTTAGACTAAATAACGACACAACGATCATAGTAACAATAGGGTGGTTGGTTTTCGTTGAATCATATCAATAGAAATCATTCATCAAAAAAGAAAAAATCAACATACCGATCTCATCAGTAAAGAAATTTTAGATAAATCAATGTTAAGGAATCAAATAAAATTTTACTCCCATATCTAAATACATTCGTTAAATACTTGGTACAAAATGAATTCATTCATTAATCGAATTCCATATAAAAAAACAATTAATGATCCAGATTTCGTTCTCGACAGCAGACATTTTTTGTTTTAAATTTTCATCTGATGATAGCACTTTTTTGGGATACACTGATTTCATTTCTGATAGAAAAATGACACGATCGTACTGCATGTGACTGATTCGAGTGCCTATCTCTTGAGTAAGAATATAACTATCAAAGTGCTGGTTGACTCCTCGTCTCCTGTTCGCTGTTACATCTAAGAAGTAAGATCGAGTGACAGAAGCATATTCAGAGACACTTTTCAGTAAGTTAGAATTCAGAGCATTGTATAATGTGAACGGTACGCTGTGCATCGTTACATAGTATGCAGATAAATTGCTAATAATAGATTCATGTTGATTTAGGCGAAAAAATCACTGACTGCAACTAATATTGGCGCCAAAATGTAAAGCTTAAGTCTTTTCACGACAACGTCAAGATTTCTGGGGCAAAAGCAGAGAACATAAATGTCGAAGCTAAAGAAGGTGCCCGTAAACGCGAATGATTTGACTGCCGATCATGTGTCGGTCTCAGCTAGAAACAATGTGAAACTGGGTAACGCTAAAGCCAAAACTATTGAAGCAAAATCGAAGAGTGGCACATTTGAAGCCAGTGGCAAAATTGAAGCTGACAAGATGAATATTTCTGCAGCAACTGATATCAAGCTATCCTATAACAAGAACAGCAAAGCCGATCATAAATTTGGATCACTTTCTTTAAATGTTAAACGAATGCAAAAGCAAGAACTGTATAGCATTCTTGAAGGTAGTGGTGTCTTCGCTGCAATTAAAATTTCTGATAAACCTTGTCTCGAATGTTTACCGCATGTTTCGATCGGAGATGAAGATAAACAGATAACCATATCACTAGAAAAGTGAATTCTAGAAAATTTTAACAAAAAAGAATAACCTAATCATACTATTTAACAAAAGCACAACACATTGATAGTATTTGAAAACTTGTTGGTCATTATCGATAAAGCTTGCCAGTTAGATCTTTTTAGCATTATATTTTACAGCTTTGTGTATGACTCAACGAAAATCACCAATTCATACAAAAAGTGGCTTAACAACGTTGATAGAATCTGGATAATAATAAAAACGCAACTCTAAATAACATGCAGCTAAAACAAAATATGATGTCGATGAGAAAGTTGATAGAGTCATTTTGCGGTGGACTGTTTCATGGTATTAAACGAGCTTCATTAGAAACTATTGATTATATATCAGCACGAAATGCCTACCCTTAGATTTCGCACACTTTCATTATAAGAGATAATGACGAAATAGAGAATAAATGCGTAAATGGCGGTTTTATCGTTGTCTGAATAGCCATAATGATGATATTTAAAATATGAGGCTGCCTAAAATTGCTTACTTTAAATATGATTCGTTGATTTCAATTTACTTGGTCATCAGATAATAAACTATAGTTGTAACAATAAGCATGTAGCCAACTATTCCGTCATATCTCAGTCGAGGTTTGCCTAAGAAGAACGAAAAAAAATCTCAAAGTTATAAATACCCGTATTTTATCACGTGACTATTAAAATTTAATAAAACGTAAAGTAACCTGTAGTTGTTATCATGATATTTTCACAATCTGTCATCACTTAGTGTTACTTAGTGCAAAAAAAATAATTGCAAAAGCAGAAGAAATTTACGAGAAAAAATTCGACTTAACACACTGTCTATTCAATATACTTTTCAACATTTGACACATCTCAAAAATTTTCATCCATGTCGTCCAAGACTATTTCAACTCTTCTTACATTACCGGTAGAACTCGTCGACCGAATATTTGACCATTTCAGTGAGCTCGATATTTTATGTTCGACGCGAAACGTTTGTACACGGATGACTGTAATTGTCGACAGTTATCATCGATATCAGGTAAAACACAGTTACATTTGAAAATTAAACTTTTATCATCATCAACAGATTATTCATTTATCTAAGATGTAAATCTAGATACCGTCCCACTAGAGTATTTCTCTTGGCTAATCACTAATTACTAGATCGAACCGAATGAATTTGGAGATTCATTGAGAACTGTTTATTCTATAGGTTCCACTGGAAAACTGTGATGGATTACAGAGAAAAATATTTGAATTTTACTAAACAAACGCCAGTATTAAGAAGCCAACCATCATGAAAATGAGTATCTTTTGTTGACATAGTAATAACTTAAATAATTCTGAGCGAAACGATACTTTTAAACAACTGCTCTCATTTCGAAAATCATCATTGGAACCGAAATAAAGAAAACACTTCCAAGATCGATCCTTTCCATGAACATCGTCTCAACAACACTACTACACTACTGATACAAAATGATATATGAGCAGTTTTTGTTCCATTGTACATATGCTAAGACAATGCACACAACTCTAACAACGTTTAAAAAACTAGAAAAGGAGTCAGATGGTGTAACGAGTCTTTGAGCACAACACCTCTTTGCATACATGATAAATGTTCGCTTTTCTACATTAAACATTGACGAGTATCAGAACTTATTATTCCAGACTCTTTTAGTCAATATAGGACTGTTCCATTCTTTCTAAAGCTTCGAAATTTATATTATCGATCCTACAACAAATTGAAGACAATATCATGCACTATAAAAAATTTATATAATTAGGATATTTTCGAGTGTTTCTTTTCTGAAGAAAAGTTCCAATGTGAATGAACTGAAGCACAGAATTTTCAAGTTCAACTCACACTTATAGACACTAACCACCCTGAGCATTATCAACCGTGGAATTGGTCATCAAGAAGCAAAACACCTTGGCAATGCACTCGAACAAAATCAAGTAAGACTCCACCATTCTCTATCTATCATTGAATCCATGTTCAAAACAGACACTAACCAGACTTGAGGTTAGCCACAATCGAATCGGTGATAAAGGAGTACAATATCTTTCCAAAGCTCTCGAGCAAAACAAAGTAATATTGTTGTTTTCTCTCTCCGTCATTCACTGTATGTTCAAAACAGAAACTAATCACACTGGGCTTGTGTGATAATAAAATCACTGATGAGGGAGTACAGTATCTTGGCAAAGCCCTCGAACAAAACAAAGTAAAACTGTTATTTTCTTTATCTATCATTCACTGCATATTCACGATAGACACTGACTACGCTCATACTCTCTTGGAATCAAATTGGTCATTCAGGAGTGCAACATCTTTCCAAATCTCTCGAACAAAATCAAGTAATATCGTCATCTTTTCTATCTATCATTCATTATATGTCCAAAACAGATGCTAACCACACTGGATCTTAGCCACAATCGAATTGGTGACGAAGGAACACAACATCTGGGCAAAGCTCTCGAACAAAACAAAGTAATACCATCACCTTCTATATGTGCCATTCGTTACCCCTTCAAAATAGACACTAACCACATTGAACTTACGGGACAATAAAATTGGTCATCAAGGAGCACAATATCTTGGCAAAACTCTCGAACAAAACCAAGTAATACATCCATTCTCTTTATCTACTATTCACCACCTGTCCAAAACAGGCACTAACCACACTCATTCTGTATCGAAATCAAATTGCTGATCAAGGAGTACAACATGTTTCCCAAGTTCTTAAACAAAATCAAGTAAAATTGGCACCTTCTTAATCTGTCATTCATTAACTGTTCAAAACAGACATTAACTACACTGGACCTTAGCTACAATCATATCGGTCATCAAGGAGCACAATATCTTGGCGAAGCTCTCGAACAAAACCAAGTAATATCGTTAATTTCCCTATCTGTCATTCACTTGCCTGCTCAAAAAAGACACTAACCACACTGGACCTGAACCACAATCAAATTGGTGATGAAGGAGCACAGTATTTCGGCAAAGCTTTCGGAAAAAACAAAGTAATACCGACGCTTTCTGTTTCTATCATTCACTGTCTCTTCAAAACAGGTACTAATCACATTGAGCCTTTGTCAAGATGGAATCGGTAATGAAGGGGCACAACTTCTGGGCAAAGCTCTCGAACAAAACAAGGTAGTAATATTCTCACCTTCTATATTGGTCGTTGGTTACCTATTCAAAATAGACACTAACCACATTGAACCTACGGGACAATAAAATTAGTGATCAAGGAGCACAACATCTTGGCAAAGCTCTGGAACAAAACCAAGTAATATTTCTACTTTCTCTGTCTGTCATTCATTGCATATTCAAAATAGACATTAATCACACTAGACATTAGCTACAATCAAATCGGTGATGACGGAGCACAACATCTTTCCCAAGCTCTCGAACAAAATCAAGTAATATCGTCACCTTATCTATCTATTAGTTACTGTCTTTTCAAAACAGACACTAACCACATTGGATCTACGTGACAATATTATTGGTGATCCAGGAGCGCAACATTTTGGGAATGCTCTAGAACGAAATGAAGTAATATTTCCACTTTCTTCATTTATAATTTACTGCTAGTTCAAAACAGGCACTAACTACGCTAGATCTCAATAGCAATCAGATCGGTTCTCAAGGAGCACAACACCTCGGCAAAGGTCTTGAACGAAATCAAGTAATATTTCCACATCCTCTATTTATCGTTCACTGTATGTTCAAAATAGACACTGATCACTTTGAACCTCAATAATAATGAAATCGATGTTCAAGGAGCACAACATCTTGCTAAAGCTCTAGAAAAGAATCAAGTAATATCTCGTCACTTTCTCTATTTGTAATTCATTGGTAGTTTAAAACAGACACTAACCACACTGGACCTCTTTGACAATCGAATCGATCCTGAAGGAGCAGAACTTCTTGCTAATGCTCGACAAAAAAATCGAATACAATTTTCATTTTTGAATGATGACATGGACGACTTGTAAACTAACACTCCTAATATTGAACATAAGAACGTGGATGTGAGTACGAGTGCTCGAGAATTTGTGTTGCTTCTCTTTCCCACCCTGTTGCTTGTTTTTGAGCGATATTGTACACAAGTTACAATTGTGCTGCTTGTACAACCAGATTGTCTCTTTTTGTTTTCTTCTGATTTGTTTTGACATAGAATGACGATGTCTGCTTTCCATTATCAAGCAACACAGCGTTAGTAGAATACGCAATAGGGATTGCTACAAACAAATATGTTTTGACTAAGCCTTGTTTCAAGTGATGCAGCAAGCTTTCGACTGCGTTTTGAATCTGTGTCAGCGAAATGTAATCAAGCGGGATGATGCACAAATATTCATGATGGGTATTGAACAGTAGTTCGTTGAATTCTTGTATCAGAAAAATAAGTGTTGCTTATAAATGAACAGAGTAATATATAAGATTATCATCTTCAAATGTGAGTATATCATATAATTGCGGTTCGAACTGGAAATGTTAATGGTTTGGTACTTTTCAACTATTGAATAACAATTCGCACCGAAGCTATAAACAAATAGTCAGTGAAGATAGGGCAGCTTTTAGACTTATTGTTTCATCTATTGTTTGGTTGGATTGCGTCATTTGCAAACTAACCCATGGATTTCTATAAGTTGATGTAGTCAACTAGAAAATGAATTCGGTTTCTATTCGTTCGTTCGTTGCAAATGCCTCAATCATTGCCATATTGAATCCAATTAGCGAAATATTATGGTTGTATTTGCTAGATAAAATATGTATAAGATTAAATCCTCTGATGGTGACATCTGATCGTTGTTGTATAACATTTCAGTGTACTGATCATTGAGGTAGAATAGCACAATATCATGTAGCCTGTGTTACAGTAGTACAAGTAAGTTTCATCATGGCACTAAAAACGAGTGACTTTTCATTTTTGTGTTTGTTCTTATCATAGTCATGTATTATATTAATATCCAACATTCGGAAAAGTTTCTTCGGGGTCCTTGCAGTTGGATACCAGAACGGCTTGAGCCGAAGAAAATCCGAACGGTTCCTGTCAAATCTAATTATTGAACATAATCGGTATTGCTTGGATTTTTCTCTAAGAAAAAAACTGGATAGTGCGGAATTCTACAAGAGATCTAGCCAAGCTTCATTAAAATCTAGCTTAGAGATTCCAGATTGAACTATGTCGGAAACGTAACTATCTGATCCTTTAAGATCCACTTATTGAATCTTGTCAGATTTAGAAGCTCTTAAATGATATAACACATAAAATTTTGATGGTTTTATATATACCAATAGACTGTTTACTCATGAATAAAAATTTCAACTTGTCCTATACCCTCATAAAAAAATTAGCTCATTTGTTTGAAGCTTAATGAAGATTTTTCAACTTTTCTTTGTTTAAGAACTTTCTCAACATTCTATATATGTAGGAATCGATGGTGAAAGTAATGCAATATCTGCAGAGATATAACATAGGAGGTAAATCTGCTACAATTTTTATTCATCATTTTATATTTTTGTTGATGGTTTAATACATAATTGAATTTTATCAAACGGTCTTCGCTATAAGTTTTGGACGTTCATGTTTAAGTATTCATCGTCTAGAATTAATTTCACAAACAAACCTAACTTTTCCAAAATAAAACCTAATAATTACTCAAGGAATCAGACATATTAGCTTTTGTACACATACTCTGCACAAAACGAAGAAACTTGCAGATTTTCGGTTTATACAAATATTGGTTTTACGTAACTTTCACAAAAAAATAACTAGAAAGTTTGTTACCATTTGTACAGAATATCTGTACAAAGCTCGACATAGTTGTCTCTCTGAAGACTAAATAAGGGAATTTTGCTTTTTTCATGTACAATATAATTCTAGTGTGAGGTCTGCTTATTTCGATCTAATCGGAACATGAAAAGTATAGAATGAAAAAAGAAACTATTTTTTTTTACTAAAGTAATATCATCTTTGAGACCTTTTTTAAAAAATTTGACGAATAAATATGAATATATAATACACATCTTGGTATCATCTGCACATATCAAAGTTGATGTGAATGAATACTTTATCATGGTCAGCATTAATGCATCGAATTTTCAATTACATTTCTGATCAATTGAAAACTTATCTCCAGATTCAGTCGTTTGAAGAAAAATCCACATTGCCTCCGAGAATACTTGATATAACTTTACTTGTGCTTCGGAGTCTACGAGGTTTTTCATTTCAAACTGAACTTTGCTGAAAAAAATAACGTCTGCTGGACAAAAAAAAGGATAGATTTTATTTAAAAAAAACATTTTGAATATGAAAGGATAAACCATGAAAAATACAATGATCATCTTGTTTAAGAATAGTATTTTATTTTTCAGCTTTTCATATAGTAAAAAAAATTGTTTTAATGATGTTTATCTTTGTGATATTTATGATGTCATAATCCATTAACCTCTTTTAAGTACTTAAAGAATACTCTGAATTGTTGCAATTGGCTGCTGCTGATTCATTGACGATGATTACACAAGTAAATAGGAAAAGTTTACATTATAAAGTAATTTGACCAATTTAATAATCTAAAACCGTATGAAAAAACTTATTTCTCACTGTCGCATTGCTTTCTCAACCTTCTGTCTGAATATTTCTAAAACAAAATTCTGAGACATTCTTAATCTTTTGTATAGCCAAGTATTCTTGAATCTGAAATAAAATCATTGAAATGATTTCGCTATAATAATGATGTAAGAATTGTCTCTACTAGTTTATCATCAATTGTGTGTCAAATATGAATAATTTCATTTACAACAGCTATTTCCTATAAAAAACAGTTCTTATTAAAATTTTATTCTACAATTACTTACTTATTGATAGGTCATTTTTAATAGCGATACTAAATGTAAAAGACAGAAAACCATGCAACGTGGCTAAATACTACACGTTTATTTCTCCCTTTCTTCGAGGTAATGTTTTCTTGGATACGAATAGAACGATCGATCCTGTGAATCTATCATTCGTTCACAGAATTGTAGCCAATTTACATATGTTCTAAGAAGAAAAGTCAACAATTTTCTTTAAAAAATTTCTTTGTTTAGAAGCTGTATACTAGGATATAATCTATGTAATAAATCATATGGTAGATGTCTACATGCAAGTCTATCGCCAAAAAATGATGAATTAGATTTATGTGTACAGAAAAAAACCATTGTAGATATATCCAATTGCCAATGTGACCGACGGTATGAAATAAAAAGAGTGAAAGCATCTTTCTTATGTTAACGAAAAACTACCTGGCGTTCTTTTCTAAAAATTCTGATCATAAATCATGTATAGGTAAGAATAATCAAACATGTAATATCATGTCAAACTCTCGTGCAATCTTTAACCTTAATGAACATGATTCAGTCTTTGCGATAAGTTTCGTAGCTATGTATTGTATTTCTTCAAGTAATAGATTTTTGTTGATTATTGATAAATTTTAAATCGGAAAATACCTCATTCATCACAGACCATTTTAGTTATACTAATCTTTCGTGTTACTATACTCAATTTCATAATATATCATAAATATAAGATAATGCATCAAAAAATGATTATTATGTATATATTTGCATATCAGATTGATGTAGAATAGATTGTGACAATCGAAATTACTCTTTCGTATTATTTAAAACTTTCATAAAGTAAAACATATCGATTTCATATGTTTCAGATGGTAGATTGGAACAGTGTCATTGAAAAAACAATTAAATAATGTCTGATTTTTATCGTAGTAGATCGTTTACACATATTAATACGTATATTTCAATAAATATAAAAATGTTTATTCTTAAGAATAAATATGATTTTCTAACGATAAAGAATTTTTTACATGTGTTTTAAAGTATCTGGAAAACTGTCACAGAATGAGTGCATTCTTTCATAAGCATTAGTCGACATCGATAATGGACTGACATTTAATAACTGCAAATTAGGAAGAAAATTAAGCTTATCTGGAAGTTGTTGCCAAGTAATTGAGACTGCAAAAATTTCTCTAGATAGACAACAACTATTGAAATGACTTTTTTCTTTAACTTCATTGAATTTTTTCAAGAAATCGATCTGATTGGTAAATATTAATTATAATATCAATATGCTCAGATTCAACTAGATACAAATTATTTTGATCAGATAATTTCACTATTGCATATGAAAATTATTTTTCTTAAATAATTTTATTTAGTTCAAATTTTCCAAAAGAATTCTTCTGTTCTTCATTAATAAATAAAAAAGAACAATATCTTTATTATATTTCTTTAAAATGAATGATGTACTTAGATTTATTCTACTAAAACAGCCAAACTAAACTAAGTAATGTAACAACACCAAATGCCATGAGATGCCTAATTCGAGTTCGAATATAAATGGAGAGCTAAGAGCTTATAAAACCTTCGAAAATAAATGAAAAAAGACGGCCTCCCTGTTGAAATAGCAAAAAAGCAAAAGATAAATTTTATCCTAATTATAAAATTATAATTCGAATTGAGACAGTCATATAAGTCTGGCAAAAAAGCAAAGAGTACATATTCATTGATGTATCGAAGATAATGTAAACAATGTCTTGAACGAATAGACAACGAAGTCTTTGATAATCTTTCTTTCTCACTGATCGAATTGGATTTTGTTTTTTTGTGTGGTATAATCTAACATGATGAGTATTTTTGACAACAAACATGTACATAGAATGATCATTAACAACAGACAAAAAATACATTAATAACTAGCAAAGAATAAGAAATAAAGACAAGATAAAATTGTAACAAATCAAAATAACAAAAAAAAATACGAAGCATCGAATTATTGAATATTAACTTTGATAAGAATATGTAAATAGAAACAACACAGAAAAAAATACGTGCACTAATAGGAAAATAAGCGAAATGTTTTGAACTATTCAAACATGGAAGAACATTTTGAGATTTTATGCTCACTTTTAATGGACCTCATAAAACATATGCATCAGAACATGATCTCTTTCGGGCTACAAGATCAGCAATAAATATTTCTATAATTTCTTCAAAGCAATCGATGAAAAGATACTTCTAGTTCTCTGAAATAAAAAGAAAAATACAAAGATCTCAAAATATTAGTCAGTCTCATTGAAAAATTAAATCGAATCAAAAATTTGCTAGAAAATTCTTGTTATTTTATACAATTTCGCTAGATTATGGTTGAAGTTCTAAGACTTTGATTGAGTACCATGGATTTATGAGTTGATGATTATCGAAAATGTGGTTCAGGGTTCGTTATTAAGTTGTTATTTTTCATTTTTTCGATTATAAAATCTGGTAATGGATAACAATGGCAAATCGATCATCATTGAAAGTGTGTGATTATAACTGATTAACAGAATTTCAGTACTCGATTATAGTTGTTGTCTTTAATTGATTGTTTTTGGCAATATGCATACGATTACAATCGATAACAACTTTGACCCAATCTTTTAGCTTTTATAACAATGAAAAAGAAGTATTTCTGATTTTTCTTATTTGGCAGTGATCTACAGATAAATAAGAATATTGAAACTACTCAAAAATTATTACGAAACACTTCTAATCATGAAATCAACCAAATTCAGTCGAAATCATTCAAAGTCAAAAGTCCACAGAAAATTGCTCAAAATTTTCCAAATCCTTCGAATGCTTCGCAATACTTCTCATTGATTTCTGGTGTACTTCATGATCTTATGTGATTGATACCGATTTTTCGAGGAATTTAAAACACCTTCTTTCTCCTCGCATTATAATCATATTAAATAAAAAATTGACATTCAAAAAGATTTTATTTCTATTCTTTTTGGTTGCAGTTGATTTCAATAGAAAATAAACATATTTGTATTGATTTCTTCTCTTATTTGTTTTGCATATGTCAAACACGATGAAATAATTACCAGTTAATGTCTACTTTACCTAACGCTCTTAAAATTTTAAGTAAAGACTAACGATATTCCGAAACTGAGACCACCGTACAGCGAGGCTGATCCTGACACAGTATTTGTTATCGGTTCCAGAATTCGTATCAGGGCTCGAAACGATACAATTCGATCAGTTAGCCCTGGTCGTGATCAATCGACGTATCGTTAGTCAGGAACCGTGTTGGAAAACTACAACTGTATCTGAACATTATTTACAGGTGCAGAACTTGATAGAAATCAAGTCTGAAACCCATGTAGGGATCAATTTCGGATCTGGTTGTTTCCTGCCATACCACCATCATCTGGAATCTGATCTCAATCGTCATGAATGCCTATTGACAAATTATTATGCCCTTTCACCTATGATCAACAAATCAAATAAATCTCTACCACAATCAGGCTTCGGCATTTGTGTTGTTATAGTAGTGATAGTTCTGGCTGTATTGAAGAGCAAATATGTTAGGATGACAATCCTTGTGTGTGTAAAAAGCCTATCTTTTGAAAGACACAATATTTATCAATTAAAAAAAAACAATTTTTCTTCTGAAAATGCAGAATGTGGGTATATTCGTCAGCTGACGCTTGATAATATAAAAAGTAAAGAACCTCGAAAGTATTCACTTGCTTTGATTTCATCATTTATTTCTATCGCTAAGAATGACTCTGGCCAGCTTTATTCTTATTTTGTGCATCGCAGCAGCATCTACACTAGTTTCTGGCTCGTCGTATGAACGAACTCCGCGTATGTGTATGATCTACTGTCAATACGGTTTTCAACGTGACTCCAATGGACATTTGATGTGCAAATGCAAGACAAGTCCATGTGACCAAGACGAAGTTCCACTGGAAGGCTACTTTTGTGGACGTAGTCCCAATCGTCGTGAATGCCCATCAACACATCAATGTACCATTGCACCGAACGATGCTTATGCTGTGTGTTGTCCTCGTACTCAACAACCACCCGAACGCAATCCAAACAAGGCAGGCTTTTGTCCACCATCATTAGGCCCAAGCCGCATTTGTATTTCTCTATGCGCTGATGATAGTGAGTGTGAAGGCGAATTAAAATGCTGTGGAGGATGTCGTCGTCAATGTACAAAGCCTGTCTTTGTAGAATGAATGAGTGAAATAATTCAGTGCCATTATAATTATTGCGCACAGAGCTATCAGAAAAAATAAATATTGGGCATAAATTATCATCAACACCAAACCAGATTTGTGCTGTGTATTGAACTGGGGGTTTGCACTAAGAGAAAATCATTACCTGCACTAGGAATGTGCAATTTCAGTTAACTGATCACTGACATTGACGCTCAGTAATTACCGATGACTTCGGTGTAAATGTGTGTGTTATTCTTCTGTGCAGTGACATCCACACCCTTTTATTAATACTATATTTACCATTAACTAATATTACTTGAAATATGATCTTGAAGATTACTGAAATTTCTTAATGTTTGTCACATGTTTCGCTATCAAAGTCTATCTAGATTTTCATCATCAATTTTTCGTGCTCGGCTTTGGTCAACGAAATTTATTCTCTGTATATATAATACACGCATTATATTTCATCGTATAAAACACTACTGAAGATGCCTGATTATTTATAAAATAGTAGTATATGAACAGGAACGACAACGATCTATGTAATCACATGGTTTCTTCAAAGAAGATTTACCATACATTATCTATATTTTGAATGTATTTTTATGTAGAATTAGCATGGATATTAATTAATATATAGTACTATTCTTTATTGACGAACATGTGTCACGTTTTGACTTACAGATAGAAATCAATTACATTCTAGCATAATTTGTATAGGGACATAAGTATATTCGTGTCAATCCAATACTCCATTCAAAAGTATATGATTTTTCTGATCTTCAATATCTTACCATTGACAATACGCCTCAGAATATGATAAAATAAATCATGCTTGTCAATGAATACAATCAATATATTTAGATTATTTTTGGTTACTGGTAACATGATACATATATAGCTTATTCTATTCGATTCTATATTGGATTATATTAAAAATCAATCATGTGTTTCTTCACATCATCACACTATATACCACCAGTGAAACTTCGATTTCTCAGTGAAAAAATACACTTGTCCATTTCTGACTATTCTCCGTTGTTATTATTGTTGGTGACACGTGTACCATTCGCTTTTCATAACATTGAAATGTTTACTTTCATTTTTTTCAATATTTTATTTCAAATAAAATTGTTTAAATTTATTCAAGGTCTGTTATATTTTGGTCTCACTTTACGCATAGTTTCCCTAAAGGACAGGTTGTCGACGAATCAAGCGAATGAAATCGTTTCGAAATCTCTTCGAGCAAACTGAATAAACTAAAATGAAAAAAGAATCATGGAAAATGAAACTTGAATTGAAAGTTGGCAACTAGATTCTACCGTAGAATTGAGCCACGCAATAAATATAGTTCAGTATTGGACTAACTATATATCCGACAAGTGCTTCAACAGCTAATCGAATTTCACTCTTTTGCTGTGCAATAGGTGTTGTGATAAAACCATAAAGTGTATTAACAGGATAAAGAACTGTAGTAACTAAATAGACCAATACCTCACCAGCTAACATTTTTATCAAATCACGATCAGCTTTGTGCAAACGAAATCGAGTAGGATCATTAGTAGGTGCAACTCGTGATCGGATTTGCTTCAAATGATGCCAGGTTAATACACCAAATGAAATCATAAAAGCTGGTGGAAGAATTCCAATAAAAATAAATAAATAGATAGAAAATGCAAAAGCATAATAAGAAGGTGCACCACAGTGACCAGAATAATTATTGATGAAAATAGCCATATGAACTGGGATGATTGGCCAAATCAATATAAGACCGATGATAACGTTACGAGCAATCTTTGGTTGACAAAATAATCGAATTCTAGCAGATGAAGAAGTCGCAGCCCATCGATCAATACATGCAGCTATCACTAAAAAATAAAAATAAAAACATTCTTTGTGTACTCGTATTTGGATAAAATTTACTGAAACTTCGTGAAAGCATTAATAATATTTGTCCACCATACCATCTTAATTTGCATACAATAATTGATGTATGCTGCGGATCAACATGATCAACACCATAAACTGTCGAGATAAGTGAGGTATTAACCAAAATCCAATTTGTAATTGAAGCAGCTAACAAATAAATTGTACATGAATTCAGTTGCTTTCTTAATGTTCGTATAAATATAAGGATCGTTAAAATATTGCCCACATTACCGAGCACAATTAATGTTGACAAACCATAACGTCCTAGATTTAGTCTTGCGTTAACTATAGTTGAAGCTAACATTCTAAAAAGCTTAGTTAAAATATTAGACAAACAAAATCTTTATTCACTTTTGCTTGAATAATTCTGACAAGAAAATAAAAATATCTATAAGTATCATAATGGAGCATGTATTACTAAGAAATAATAATGTATATCACATACATATGAGTCACATAAAAAAAAGGAATATTTAATAGGGAAGTGAACGACCTGTTGTGACTATTAGGACTGGAGCAACAGAAAAGAAAGTTTATTAAGATCGGGATCAGAACTACAACAGATTTACCGAGTACGCCTTGGATCGAAACCAAACAAAAACTTGTCATCACATATATCAACTACTGAACACTATTGTTAAAACATATGTTTCATACTATATTTAAAATACTTCTATCGTGTAACTAAATACAACTTATCTAAAAATGTTCTTAATCGTTTGTAAAAATAAACAGTAACCAGATCATTATAAATCTATTGATTAAATGACTCTATTCTATACATTTTATTTTGCAGCTAGGGTCATTTCTTTCTTTTTGCTTCTTATTGTTTAGTCCAATGGGTTATCGGGTGGTTTACTTTTGAACTTTTCTTTTGATGTTTGTAAGACTATGGTGTTCTTTTTTCTTGGGAATACCTATGCATCGATACAGATAAGCGTTATGGTTAATGTTTCGTGAAACGCAATTTGAAAGGAGTTTTGAAGATCGTAGAGTGAAAAGTTGGGCTCCCGCTTCCATAGTGTACAGAAAAAGAGAGACATGAACAATTTGTACAATGACTGTAGCTAACAACTTGAAAATTCGTGCAATTATGGTGTATCGTCAATGATGCTAGCCTATGCTTATTAAGCTTTATTCACTCGTAACATTTCTATAAAATAGACTTTCTAATGAGTTTGTTAACAAAAACCTGTAGTTTCTCTAAAGTCACGCTGAGCATTGACTTTTGAGATTCGAGTTTAAACTGTACATACGTAGTGTTCTCAACAAAACTAGTTCATTCTGAAAATATCAAATTTTTTCGTTGTTTCCATAGTGAGATGCGAATAGAAGCACGAAAATTGCTCTTTCATACGACAAATTTGTGAATCTGCGTATCTCATGACAAGAGCAATGAAACAACGAAAAACTTTTAAAATAAACCTATCATACTAAAAACATTATTTGTGAAAAATTTCAAGCCGACACTCTAAAGTAAACTTTCAAACTGACTTAATGGAGACTATAGTATTTCGTTAAAAAAGTCAATAGAAATTCGATATCGTCAAAACGTAGATCTGGAATACCAAATCATTCTACGCTTTTTCTACGCACATTAGCAGTTATCGAAAGATGACGGTTTCGACTCAGAAATAATTGTGTGTGTGGAAAGGTTCTCGCTTGAATTATAAACGTTTCCTTATAAGAATTCTAAAGTTAGAAGCTATATCTATGGATTACCTTTAGAATCGAATAATCGATGTTGAAATGTAAAAATGTATGTATTTGAGCTTGAATTGTTCAATGGACTTTTAATAAATCAGAAAGATAATTGATTATAATACAAGTAAATCGGGATGGGTCTACATCGCACATGACATTTTATAGACACCATATCTCAATAAGGGTTCAAGTGCGCATCTTTGTGCTAACATCTGGGGTGAATGATGACATTCTCTACCCGATAGTAAATTCAATATTCAAATAAAAGTCCTGAAAAAAAGAATTATAGTATACGTTAGTCGTTATTTTTTTAACTATTTTTCCTATTAGATTTTTCTTCATATTCCAATGGGAAGGAGTTTCAGGAAAAGATAAATGCCTGTAATATATGGTAAACGCATAGCGCTAAATAAATGCATAATATCTAATGAACTTAATTAAATCTTCAATTGGATATATACAATTTACTTGCTAGATGCTATCATTGGTATTCAACTATTTAACGTACTTTGTGATAGCTCCTACGAAATGGTTAGGTGCTTTCAATTCAGACTTGGGTGTAGGTGAACAAAATACTAAAACCCACAGTCCAAGGTAGTTAGATTATATCAATCCCTAAGAACTTCAATCTGTCAGACACGTTTTCTTCTAGAAGAGTTTGTACAAAGGAAAGTAATTGCTTCAATAGATAGAAAAGTAACAAAACAAATGGTCACTGATTCATGTTGTTTTTCAAAGCAGTACGCAAGGCATTATCGATCGTCTACCATGAAACTGTAGCCTTCAGAGTTCTGACAAGTTCTCGATATTGGCCGACGCATCATTTGCGTTTAGTAAAGTGTTTGCTTCGGAAACTTTTAAGTAATAATTGCCAACTATCACGGCAGACTTCTCGAAAACTTTATATCGATTCAGAAAATTATTGCGAAGTTATTTACCATCGAATGGTACTATATGTTTTTTTACATAAGCATTGGTTCATCAAAAATATTCTACATCGTCAATAAGTTGATGAAATTCAATGAACTTTATATCTGAAGTAGCTATGACATATGGCTACTAAATGAGGTTTTGGCTGACTCAAAATTGTTTCCTGTTTATGACTGACGCGATTCCTAATGATCACAGATACCACTTAGGATAACTTCGCTCTAGCTTGAGCGATTTCAACGCTGAAGTTACGGATAACCTTCATTAATTGTGAACTTCCTATATAAGAATTTCGAGACTCTTACCTATGATAGGAACTAAGATCTGAGGGGGTATACTATGAGCCAGGAGAATAGTTGATATAAATTCAATCTTTTCCGTTTGTCAATGTTTATATGAAAGCCCTGTATGAATTATAAACAATAATTGACACAAATATTAATCGCTTTCTTTTTGTCATAGCTATGTGAAAGTCAAATCTGCATTGAAGATAATAACTGACATGAAATTTAATCTTTCTTTTTATCATGATTATGTAAAAGTCAAATCTTCACCAAAGATTATAATTGACGTAAAATTTAATCTTTTCCTTTCTTGTCATGATTATGTGAGAGCCAAATCTGCACTAAAGATTATAACTGACATAGAATTGAATATGTTTCTGTGAGCGTGATTAAATAAAAATCTTATTTGAATTATAAATCAGAATTTAGACAAAATTTTATATTTTGCCTTTTGCTGTTCAGTACTGGTGTGACGTCAATACTTTTATTTATTTTCCAGCTTGGATTATATAGCTATTTGACGCTTGTACTTCCCCATGTTCAAGACGAGAAATACTCTGGAATATGATGAATCGAACGCTTCTTTTTTATTCGAAATAATTGCAAAGAAAAATTTGATTTGTTTCTTGCAAAAAAACTGAAATCAACACCTTATTGAGTCAACGAAAAGTTAGTCAGAATACTTCTGGTTCGAAAATTTATCACTGATTTTTCTATCTGGTGCATCAGCTAATTCTGTTATTTGTATCAGATATATCTTATAGGTCCAGGTATAGATAGAATCGGTCTAGTTTTTTGCCAACTGGTACACCGGTTCAACTGACCTACCAATAAATGCTGATCTATTGGTTATATATAGATTTTTACAATGCAACCTTGTTTCACAGTGAATCTTGCAGATAACCAACTTTTATCTTGAATCTAGAATTTTTGAGGGATTGTGCGTTAATATTGAATATATGGTTTTTATCATTAAATATAACAACAATGGACATATTAATACATTATATCAGATTTCGTAGTACGATCAGAGTGCACTTTTTTTTGATATTTTAGCCTAAACGAAGCATAGAATTTCGTTATTTATAATAACGATTTCATTTAGAAAGTGTTCTAAAACATTTTTTAAACTAATTTTTGCTTAAGTAATGGAATTAGTATTGGGTACATAGATCTTTATTATGTATATGGGTTTTCTGTAGATTGATGATGGACAAATTTCTCTAGCATCGTACCAGTTTCTACTTCATACATTCGCTATAATCAAAAAGTTCTCCCCATTTTCATGATTCTAGTGAACAAGATGCTTTAAATAATTTTTTCGATATTGCCACTTAAGTATATAATCTATATAGACATAAATCATTTTGTGAAAGCTGCAAAAACATTCGAAAGATCAAATAATATGATCGTAGTTATGGTTTTATTAATAACGAACACTTCCTCTTTTTTTAGTTTTGATATCGTCTCTTTTTTTGAACCTGTTCAAGGAATTCATTCGTTTTTTTATTCAATATTTTCCTGTGGCCTAACTCGTACATTTTTTCAGCAGTATGAACTGCTTAACTAGTTGAGCAATGTTATATATTTTTACCACGAACATGTTACAGAATCTTTACGATAGAAAAACATGAAATCAATATATGATCATCATTCTTGATCTTCTTCATGACAACATAAGTACTGCATACTCAGGATTCTGCTATCATCCTATGCAAATCAGTACCTCCATGTTGTAACCCATTAGTGAACTAAAATAAAGTGAAAATACAAATTATTTCTTTTTGAAACTAAAATTTTCATGAAATGACTGATGTTTTGGTCATAATTACCTTGTTAAAGTCAATCTCATTAACGACTATCTATAATATATTACCTTATTGCAGCATCGTAGTGTACGCATCCTTATAGTGACTTGCCGACTTGTATCACTCAATGGATTGAAGATCATGTTAAGTCATTTATTCTTCGTATTGGACTTGGTGATACAATTCTTTCTCTTTTCAAACGCGTTGATGGTCATCGTCTTGTGCAACTCTATGAAATATGCCTGATAAATCGTGAATCGATGTATCAATCATTGAAATTCGAACTGAACGAAAAATACCACACATTACTGCCGATCACCGACTATCTCACTTTTCTTGACGAGATCAAAGTATATGTTCAATCAACTTCAACAAATATAAAAACTGTATAATCTTCTTTTTTTTATTTACAATGTGCAACTTTATGTAGAAATATCCGGCTGCTTGATATCTGAAAATATATGATTAACACTGGCAAATGTGTTTTGATTTTCATCTAATTATGTGATGGTGGATAAGTAGGTGTGTTCGTAAAGATGGATGAATGGAACTGAGCTTCTTCCCTTTAACCATACACCCACAGTGAAGCAGCCATTCATGTACTCCAAATGCAAATGTATAGGTCTTTGCGTAAAAAAAACAAGAGATATTTTTTGCAGCAGGCAAGGTGAAACTCATTCTGTCAGATTCTAGGGTGTGGGCATGAGTATTCTTTTCATCCACGTGCACACTTACCCACTGTTTGGATTTTGATTTATGCTCGAGCATGAGAAGCTACGCTCGAAAGGGTACATGTTTATAAAATAACTTACAGAATGGATATAAAAATTGTAAACTAAATGGCCTACTTATTATTCATAGTATGATTGTGTTCTTCTGTCAAAATAAAACAAATTTAGTATTATTATTTTTATCTATTGAAGCATGCTATTCGAAAATTTTGAGATTACAATAATACATAATTAGTATTGGTCTTTTTTCTTGATCTATATAGAAGCTGTTATGCAGTTGGTGATTTACGTATTAAATATAAACTAGAATACGTTTGAATTTGAAAAATGATATTGTTTAACTTCATCAAATATTTCGTTTTTTTATTTGTTCTAATGAAATTATCAAGCTGTTTAATTACAGATTATATGTAAAAGTTTTTAATCCTATTTTTATATTGATCACAAGCGACATTATTTTTAACATGAAATCCAAAATACATTTTAGAGGAAAATGTGAATAAAACATGGCAAGTCATTGACATAATTGGACACAAGGATACCTGTAGAATTTTATAGGTGTTTTTTTTTTCATTTCATTTATCTAAAACTCGTATCACCTGACTTAATTCATTGGTTGGAAGAATCTGTTTAAGTTCTGATTAAACAACTAGTCTTCTCAATGATAACGAAATAATGAAAATGAATATTCTATTCTGGTTAAAATATATTGCAACATTTGTATGCATATTATTATTAGCAATATATACATACATCAAATCACATCTTTTTGGTAACAAAAAACGTACACCACCATTACATAATCGAAATAGTAAGATTGCCATAGTTGGAGGTGGAATTGGTGGTGTTGGTGCTGCATATGCCCTGCTTCGTAGCGGATATACAAATGTGACGATATATGAAGCACGTGATAAACTTGGTGGTAATGCTAAAACACATGTTTGGCAAACTAATAATAAGAGTATTACAACTGGACTTTCCGTATTAGCATGGCCAGAAATATTTCGTAATTATATTCATTTATTAAATGAATTAAATATTAAAACGGCTATAGTTGAATTACCATTTTTTATTCATAATAAAGAAGAAAATACTATTTTTGCTCATGGAAAACAACATATCAATGCTCAACAATATAATAATGATTTAAAACGTTGGATTCGTATGGTTAATACTGTAAAATATGTGTCTACATTTTTTAATGGTAGAGAAATATCCTTGTATCATTTTTCACTTTTAAATCCTTTTAATTATATTTCAATGAAACTTTTAAGTTTCTTATTTGGAATATCAAATCGTTTTTGGAATAATGTTGTTGTACCTATGTATGCATCAACATTTTTATCAACAAAATTATCATTTATTCCATCCTCTATTCTTCCCATCGTTGATAGTTTAATATCCCTAGAACCAAATCGTATACCAACCATGCAAACATGGTTACAAACATCAACAGATGTTTTTGATAAAATGACAAAAGGTGCTATTATTAAAACAAATTCGCAAGTTAAATGTGTTCATATTAAACGAAATAAACATAATCAAATTATGATTTCTATTAATGATGATAATATAATATATGATCGAATTATTTTTGCATGTGATAGTCATGCAACAATTAATGCATTAAATAATGGTAGTACAAAAGTTTCATTATTATTGAAAATAATGTTATCTAATGTAACATATAGTGATGATGAAGATTTAAATCTATTAGATGGAATTATTCATCGGGATATAAATATTTTACCAATGAAATATGCTGATGAATTACGTAAGAATTATGCTAATTATATTGATGTAAAATATGATAAAAAGAATAAAACATTTTATCATTATAATACATTTATTCTAAGTTCTTGGTTACCTAATGTAAAAGCTATGTTAGAAGACAATCAATTAGAACATAACAAAATGGAACCAATGCTAGTTACTTATGCACCCTATGATCAATCAGCTCCAAAACTTGATGAAAAGAAAATTTATGGAAAAGTAGATAATCGACGTGCACATCCGAGTCTATCGTTGCGTAATCAAACTATTTCTTTATTAACACGATTAGTACAAGGAGAAAATGGAATGTATTTTTGTGCAAATTCTGTAACACCAGCGAATGGACATGATCTTTCATTGATATCAGGATTTGCAGTTGCTCAATTAATCGGTGCTGAATATCCATTTTCTGATGATTTAGATGCATTACGAGATTTTAATCGATTCAAAAGAATGTGTATTAATTAATTTTTGACTAGATTTAAACCAAAAATGGATAATTAGAAGAATTATAAGATACGAAAAAATTAGTATTTATTTAAAATAAAACATAAAATTAGATTTTTGTAATTGAAACGATTGACTTAACATTGTCAATAGGCGTCTCAATTGATGCTTAGACTAGTGGCGGCGATAACTGATAGTTTTCGGAGATCTATTTTTGAAATACGAAATAAAGAGAACATACGGATAAAACACATCGATAAAGCTATCTCAAAAAAATTTTTCTGCTAATCGCAAAATTTTAAAAGCTCTAGCATCTATTTTTGTGACATGGCTCACCTGATCGGCTTTCACATCTAGTTATTCATTATATTTTTGTTAGTTGACAATTGTAAAAATTCATGGTGAAAGTTATAGATAAGTTCCATAATGAAAGAACTTTCCTATCTAATGAATCGTTTTCAGACAAATAGAATTGCTTCTGCAAGTTAGCCTATGTCGCTAGTGCTGTAATAAATATTGAATATTCACTTTGAACATGAGTTTACATTCGTACTTTATCTGACTTTTGTTTATTATTATTATTATCTTATAACATCTGAAAATGTGTTGGTCGATTTTTTTTCCATACAAATAAATACAAAATGTGACATTGAAAAAAACGGACATGATTTTCTTTGTCCACTTGTCGATGATAACTGTTCAAGAGAATGTGAATACATATATCGATTAAAGATGCTTATCGATATCAATAACATGCTGCTAAACCCATAAAATCGTATTACATAGTGTCGACACTCCAAAAGAAAATATGAAGACAAATTAATTTTTGATTCGAGTATAGTTGTGCGTAAGCAGTTAGTATTTTCCACAGCCCCTTCAATCTCACACCTACAAGTCGAGTCAAGTCTTATAAAAACTCAATTTCAAATAATTTTTTTCAAATGTTCTGTTATTCATGATAAGATCTATACAGACAAACAGAAAAGTAAATTGTTTGAATTCTTTCAAGTGAACTCGAGAAGAATGCGTCAATGCAAGACATGAATCAATCGCTGTCAAGCGTCTACTACAACACATAGCAATTGAAAGCTTTTGTGTTTGAGCTTTTGGTTTGGTTAGGTATGCAGGCGTATGTAAAAGTTCAACTCTTGATTGTGATTGAATGCCCAATCTCACTAGCTTTTATTTCAACCTATTACCGTAAAAAGGAAAGTATGTATGAGACAATCAATTGACTTCTCGGCTTTTGGTAATTTTGATTTCGAATTCTGCATGTATTTTAACACAGCTCGCTAAACAACGATTTTTTTTCTTCAACATAAAACCTTAAAACAATAGTATACGTTGATTTTGTCACAATTTTACTCAATTTTTTTCCATCTGCAGTGAAATATGCTCTTGAACTACAGAATGAAAATAAATTAGATTTTTTTTAAAGCATAACCATGACAACCATGAAATGAAAGGAAAACGATCACAATTTCAAATTTTGAGAAGAAACAAACATAAAACACATCGTTATTAAGAATAAAGGGTTTTGAGACTTCTCTTCAAAGAGCAACAGTTAAATTGTTTATATTTGAGAAGCCTGTGAAAAAATTTGAATAACATCAAGAAAGATCAAAAAAGGACAAAATCATTACAAAACATATCTGATTGTCCGGAAAGCCCTTTGAACTCGTACTGTATGGAACTGTATGTTAACAAGTATTGCATTGATTCACTATTTCTTATTGCACAAGTAGTTTGTGTGATCGTTGGCAACATATGGGTGCTAGTGAAGTTTGTTACATTGAATAAATGTAGCACTTATTAGTGTACAGTTTCATAGAACATGAGTTGCACAGACTTTCTGGACAATCAAATATTTTGAATCTTTCTTTTAATTTCATGTACTATTGATTTCTTTTTTTTAATTATGCTGAATTCTATTCGTGACATCCATACATTTTTTTGTGATTTTTGTATAAATTATTGATTGCTTTTTCTTTGATAGCGTATCGAAAAATGGGTCTTTTTGAACTAAGCTACACAAGTCAACTGTGCTCTAAACGATGAGCAAGTTTAAATTCGATGTCAATGACGTTATGTATAAGATGTTAAATATGTAATAGAACTACCCTTCACACATAGCTGTGATAGGAAGCCATAACAATACTTAAAGAAATAAAACAAGAAATACAAGCTAGATAATTCGATGCATATAGTGAAAAATAGAAAAGTAGATGATAAATATCTTCAATTAGCTGTTGATGATTGTTAGATAGTACTATCTTGAATTGATGAAAGACTATTGTTCAATGTAATATCAACAATCGTAGTATCCATAAGTGATGTTTGATTCCCATTGTCATCAGTTGTTTCAGAAGCTATACCAGCATCTTGATAAACGGTCTGGGTTATCGCTGGACTCACTTTGATTTCCGAATGTACTTCGAGAAATTCATTAAGTGTCTCGACAACTGCTCGATTATATTCACTATTCTAGATAGAAAGGAAAACGAAAAATAAACTAAAATATAACACTGTTTATATTTAATTCATGTTTACAGCTTCAACCGATAGTGGAATGCATTCCATCATACAACCATAAGCCATTGGTGTCAATTTCATTACTGTATGCAATGGTATTTTCAGATAAGGTAGACGTTCTATATTAAAATAGATCAAGTTTCATGTCATGATGTCAGATAAAACAGAATGATTTTTACATACCAGGATCTGTGTCGAGAAAATAAGCAAGAATACAACGAATTACAGCTTGATGGGTGATAACAAGTACATTTGCTGCTCTTTCCAATTCCATGATCACTGGTTCGAGTCGAGCAAGAAGATCGTGATACGACTATGTCAAAAGCAAGCTGTAAACCCTTCAAACATCTATTCTGATTCGAAAGCTTTTCAATATAAGTCAAAATTCAAATCGCTATTATCTACATGTAGATGCTTACTATATTTTGTAGCAACTAAAAGTTAGCTGATTCATTCTAAGTCTTCTCTGAGGACTAATTCTAATTTCTACAAATTAACTAAAATGACTAATCATCAAAACAAATAATTGTGCACTCTAGTTTGCGTCGATAATGTTCGATGGGATTTTTCTATTTGCAACTGAGAATGAAATTTAGAGATAAGAAATACAAAACATGTTCCAGTTAGTTTAGAGGATAGGTAGAGATGATATTTTTTGATAATTAATTATCAAGCTACAAAATCAAATTTATCCCTAGATTAGAATCAAGTCTTCTGAATGTCTATGAAACTAAAAACAAATAACTACTTACTTCTCCTCCTGGATAACGATAGTAGTACTTTGATTGGTTACGAGCAGCAAACTGTTCAGGATAACTTTCAGCTACTTCTCGATAAGTCAAACCTTCGAAAATACCCTAGACACATACGAATAATTCGTTTATCATGATTCGTATGAGCTAAACCTTCTTACAGCATTAATACCATTGAGTGCTTTCCATTGCTCCTTAGGAACGTTGAG
This sequence comes from Rotaria sp. Silwood1, assembly GCA_905250075.1. Classification (NCBI taxonomy): domain Eukaryota; kingdom Metazoa; phylum Rotifera; class Eurotatoria; order Philodinida; family Philodinidae; genus Rotaria; species Rotaria sp. Silwood1. The sequence goes on along the minus strand of CAJNOP010000131.1, from coordinate 341,886 downwards.
TTTTTCTGCTGTCTGGATCGCTTGTTGCATTTGGCTTGTCCAAACAATCAAATCCTTGATGTTTTCTATAATATTTATAAGAACATCAGTACAAAACGAATATTCTCGAAAGTCTTACCGTTCGCGATGTATTGGGCAAGAACTTCGGTATACTATAATAAAAAAAAATATATATAATTAATGGTGAATATCGAACAACAATGGCAATTAGTACTGCTTTGCCAGCTGGTGATAATTGAGAATTGCCTCCAATACGTTGTTGAACATTCATTTCTGATTCGCCGTGCTGAAATTTACTGAAATCAGTCAGTTTTCATCAATTGAGAAAACTTATTAACTGACCATAGTCAGATAGATAGTTCTCGGAAGAATATGAATATTTATGAGAAAATAAACGATACGACTTTGAATATTGCCTAGAATGAACATGATAAAAATGCAATGTCAGTTTCATAACATGCTATACTTACCAACGATCTTATTAACTAGAAATCGTTCACCACAATTATAAATTTTGATAAATGAATAATGCTTTTCTTCGACCTCATCATCAATTGGTTCGTACTGTTTCTTATAGAGTTCAATACGTGAAAGGAAATCGTTGAAGGCTTCTGCCTCTGATACATCTTTGTAATCAGGACAATTGAGTTTCACTTCCTGTTATTTTCAAACAATTCTTATGAACTAGAAAGAAGTTCACTTCACTTTCATACTCGAATATTTGCTTGAATGACTTTCAGCGAATCACAAATTGATTCCACGAAAAATACACGAAAACAGTATGTTTCTGTACAATAATTGTATATTATACGGCGTCGCTCACGGGTCGTATTGGTTGCATCAAATATGGCTACTTCACCTTCGTTCTGAAGGAAGTTGCACATATCTTTCAATGCATTCTGGGCGCAGAGTCTATAAGAACAAATTGAATTGACATGTCTTAAAATAAGCTTGTATCAAACATGATCAAATACGCACTTTCGAATTGCTACTGCTTCAGCATTGTTTGGATCAAAAAATTCTTTGCCTGTGTACATCTTTACAGCGTCACGACGATAATTACCAACATTGAATACTATGCACACACAAACAAAATTTCGATCGCATATGAATGTTTTCTTCCAAAGGAATTCACTCGAAATAGTTAAAAATAATGTCTAAGATGTCAATTATTCTGAGCTATCAGGGTATTATATATATTTTTTAACTAAATTCTGAAGTATCCAACGTAGTAAAGCCATTTTCAAAACGCGTAATTTAAATTGACAGACAAGTCTCTCTGTTCCATGCATCGAGGAGAAAGAAATATAATCATTTTCAAATGAAAACTTCTCAGCAATGGTTTAAAAATTCATAGGATTTTATGAAATTTCTGGAAGTATTGTCTTATGACAGTCATTCGAAATGCATAAGAGAGCATGTGCTTTCAAAAAACCTTTATATGAGAAATTCGTTTCATGACAAACGACATAGAGAAAAGATTCACTTATCAAAAGAATCAATCACAAGTGACTCGTGCTTTTCTTCTGCTCATTTATTATTAGAGGTAGTTTTCGAGAAGAAGTTTAAAACAAACCTCTCGTTTTGATTCCGATCCAATGTAAATATCGAGCTAATTTTCGAGCCATGTACGTCTAAAATATAGCAGGATTCATGTGTTCTATTTCTAATAAGCATCAGATTAATCTCACTTTGCCACGTGCTGGTAGACCAACCATCACCTTGAACATAACATTTTTCAAACAAAGGGTAAACAAAATAAAAGCTTTCACTTACGATGACCGTTGGTGTTCGTACGAGCCGATCGCGACATGCTAAAATTGAAAAGTGAAACCGAAAAGTCAGAGTGACTCGATCGAAGTAGAATCGGAAAGCTGCTCTGCCTATGTATGTAAGTCTGTATATTTTTAACAAAATGAAATGATTTGTACCGATCGCTTTAATTCTGCTAATAAAATGCACCTGTCAATTTACATATGGGTAATACGTATTGTTGACTCAAACGATAGATAGCAGAACAGAAACAAAGCGGTTCTATCAATCTAGAGAAATGTATTCTCATCTGCTTACCTTGAGACAGTTGTCGGAACGAGTTAGGATTGCTTTTATCTGCAATTGAGTCATTTTTTCGCCATGCATGTATGTCGTGATCGAGTGTCTCTTGCTGATTCATTATAGTGGCATTTTGTTTCATATCAGCGACATGGTCATTTTTTCCATGTTCTTGTTCTTTAAGATCAAGTTGATTTGTTATTCTTTCTAGATCGTACATTTCTAGTTGATTTGAACTATTTTCTAAAAGTCAGCATAAAATGTTGATTCTAGTAATGAAAAATTGTTTTTCACAACTACCAATCACTCGAGGTGATTCACTATGACTTAATCAATTTAATAATCTATTAAGAGTGTTATGAATCACAGAAAGTCCTGAGCATCATATAATATAATGGAAAACATATTCAGTACGAGCTTTCTTTCGCAGAAATGTGCGCTTTTGTACATGAAAGAAACTTCGATTTTTGTTATGATTGTTATTAATGTGCCATGTGTGGAAAGTGGATATTTATCAAGAGAGAAAAAACTCGACAGTTCATTACTGGTGAATACGCCTCGGCCGACTGCAACATCTATTCATCTATGTTACTTCTCTCGTCTTAAAGAACCCACTGGTGCGTAAAGCTTATCTTTACTACCAGGAATCAGTACTTATGACTAGAGCTAAAATCAACATAACCTGTCTGTTTCACGTCCAACTATGATAATGCGAACGCTTGTATCCTCCCTTTTATTGTCGCACAATGTCTGTTTTGCCTTTTTTTTTTATCCACTGTACTACATTTGCAAATCATTGTGTTACAAACGACGATACACAAGGATATGAGTGTGGTCGATCTGCTTTATTTGTAAAAGATTTTATTTTCAATGAATGTATTTCCAGAAGAGTGCAAACTGTTAGAGCATGATTGTTTAGCGTACTTGGAAATATCGATGAAGGATGTGCAAAAGGGGAAAACTGTCACTGTGAATATGCATTCGGTGACATGCTGCACAATCCGTACAGATTTTTCTAGAAACGTTCATAGGAATTCTCAAACGAGTTTTCACTGTTTTAAAAATATGATTTTCGAAAAGTATAGAAAATTAATTTTCAATTCAGTGGTTCAAAAATCGACCAAAAATTTACACGGACATTTCTAGAAAATCAAATTTTATATCACGATTTGAATATTCGCCAGCGAAAAGAAAATCTACTATCGCTCTTTATTTTGAAAAGAAATATCTACTTGAAGTTATCAGCTCACCGATCTAGAATTGTAAACTATTTATAGATCAGAATAAGCAGTATCAATGAAAAAATGACAAATGGAAAGTAAACTCTTTTGTTGGAAAATCGAAGACAATAAATAAATATTGAGTAAAATCTTTCACAATTTAAATAAAAGAGAAAAAATGATTTAAATATTACATAAGAGCTCGTGTAAAAACCACCAAAAATAAATCATCATAAACTTTAACTTTATAGTCATAAAATTTTTTATTTCGAATAATCTTTTCATGAGTAAGAAAGATTGGAATATTGTGTCCGTCTATACTAAATGGACTGAATCACGCGTCTACTAATCAATACATAGTTCATCTACTTTCTAAAGCTGCCGGAGAAAATTAGGGCTCCAGGTGGAATGGGATTATTCTCAAATATTCCGTTCTATCGAGAGATAGGATGGGACACAAAATTTTCTATCTCATCCCATCCATCCCATGGGACTTCATATTCGATACATATTTTTAAAAAACTTTCTGAACAGATTGTTTTTATTAATAATGGGTGGATCGAGAATCTTCGGATGCAATGTTACTTCATCTTTCAACCAATTAAGAGGACAAGCAGAAATTTTAAAACCTTGAGTTAGCATCAGAATTATGTATTCTTTCCAAATCTAAGTTCAAAATATTTGTGTGAATCATAGGTTAACCGTAATGAGTTAGTATTTGAAATGTTTGGAAATAAAATTTGAATGTGTTTTAGTGTAGTAAAATCGTCTAGGATGCAACTAAAATTCTTTATCAACAACGAGAGCTTTAGTAAGAGTTACAGTAACAGTTTGCAACTTCTTGATTACCAGAATTACAAAATGAACTCGCTCATTTTTGAAGAATTGCAACAAGATCCTCAGTTGTTAGCGCACGTTTTAGAGCATAGTGTTATCCTTTATGCCGTCAAAGAATTGCTAGTAAAGCGTATGCTATCGGGAGCATAATTGCTGAGAATGACATCTACTATTTAAGTCTTGATCCAAAACCTATCAAAACTTGATGCAGTCAAACAAAAGATATTCGAACTAAGTGCAATGGGCGTGTTTACGACCGAAATACTAAAGTACAAAAAAATTGCTTAAAATTGTCATAGAACTAATTTCAAAGGGAGTACGGTCATATTCTTCATCTTTAGATCTGTTAGTGCAACTTTCGGAAAGAGCACAAAATTCTGATTCATTTCGCTGGATCCTTAATCAGTCAAAATATGAAGGCACATTTTGTCTCCAAATTTTCGGCTCTATCACTACTACTTAATATTACATCATTTCATTTTGTATTTCATAATTTTATCACAATTAAGTTCACATATCGGAGAGAAAGACATTTATTTCGAAAGAAAATGTATTATCTTCATCCAACAAAGATTGTTGTAAAAAACATTTGTTCCATGAAATCTTATGAAATCTTTGTTGCATCCCATGGATTGTAAAATAGCAATTGAATTGACTTAACAGAAAATCAAAGATTTTCTTAAAACTGAAAATTTGTTTAACGATAAATGAACGCTTGAAAATATGTGACATTTTATTAACTCAACTTCTTATGCAATAGAATATAATTAAATTTACATTTCACAATGAACTCAGACCTATGTCACCGTACGGATCGTGACATACGGTATGGGCACACTGACCATAGATATCGACTCAGAACATTAGTAGTATATTGGATTCATTGTCTCAAAAAATCATATCTATACTATTATGTTGAAAAATAATCGTCATGGTTGTATACATTGTAAAATAAAAAATAAATTAACGAGAGTAGAAAAGTATATTCTACAATTACCCATACGAGCTCAATAATAAATTTCTTATTTTCCTGAAAATATGATGTTCAGGAAAGTGCAAAACTTAAGTTTCGATTTTCTAGCTAGAAAGTCGCGATCGTATTCATATGAATATTGAACTTCATTTCACATTCTGAAGATTTTTTGTCAAAAAACTGCATGTCTATCATCATTTTTTATCTTTACAATATATTCTGCCTGCACCTGTATACCGATTTTAATGATAGTCTTGACTATGCTACTATGTCAAAAGCGTATCTACAATTAAGAAAAAATGGAGTACTACTTGAGACACTTTATCTCCCAAATACCAAAACGAAACATCATTATCTTACAAAGATTTTTCTTATAAATTACATATATTGAAAACTTAACGAATTACATAAAATGAAAATTTCGTTATACGAAAAATTTTTATACACCAACTATCAATATTGAACGCAAGGGTAATATATGAGGGACATCATATAGTTCAAAAGCATTAAACAATGAAAAATATCAGAAACAATTGTAAGAAAACAATTATTTGCACTATCTCCCATGACTAATAAAACATAATTTATTGCTTGTTTTGTAATTGCACAACGAACTATAATATGTTAGCTACGCTTTATTTAAATCGTATACTAGCTGCAGCTGCCAAAGAAAAAAGACGAAATGTCGACATCATCAATTGACTTATATATGTATGTAGTTAAACAACAACTCTATTATCATCCTTATTTAATGAATTTCCAACAAGAAATATTTTTTATTGTTCTTATTTGTTCGAAAACAATGTTTTCAAAAAATCAGATTGAAAATCTTCTTGACGGAAAATCAAGCTATTTGTGGAAGTTATAAAATCGTTTAGTGAATAATAATTAGTTTCAAAATGTTTTAACATGTGCTAACTCAATTCTTTTACAAAAGTAGAATTTATTTTCGAGAATTACAGTATAATTATTTTTTTTTGATAGAAAAATCAAGAAACTCAATGACGAACAATGTTTAAAATGATGATTCACAAGCAAAAAATAGCTGAAACCGAAAGAGAATTCTACTACGTACGTGTTCGTGAGTAAATATCTGCCATTGTCTTTTCGGTTGCTTTTTGAGTTGATAAAATTGAGTTTTCAGTCATACTGTCGTTCAGTTGTACAAGTAAGAGAAATATTGGTATATTGTGTTCGTAAAACGTATATATCCTATTAGTGAGAATAAACAGAACACATGGGTAATTTCATAGCCTTGACTAATGTTTTCGCTCTCCCAATCATTTTTTTCGGGGGGGGGGGGGGGGGGGCGGCAAGAATAAAACACCAATTAAAGAATGTTTTTTCTTTCTCTCATTAATGACGAACATATGACACATGATGTATACTGATATTTTATAACCATTCGATGAATAATAATGTAGTTTCTTTGTATCATTGCAGTCTTATGAATTGATATAAAACAGATGATGTTAAAAATTTTTGATCCATCGCAAAATATTCAGATCAAATTTTCTCTATCATTTTAAGAAGCATTTCATAGTTTTAATATGATCATTTTTTCATATGTAGACTATTTCTTGAAGGCGATATCCACATTTGCTCAGTATCTTTAATTCGCTTCGGAAAAAAACGAACCATATACTATTTTTCATGAAACAAACATAAACGACAATCGTATAACGTTGCTATTTCATAGGAAGGCCAAGAAAAAACCTGCTGTGTTCTCCGTCTTAAGATTAATCATATCAAATGTATAATTGATAGTAATAATAATAGTCAGAATGTTACGGATTGTTCCTTCTCATGTTCTCAGATATGTAGGGAGAGGAAGGTTAGCTATGTCCCATAGTTCCGCCCAAGAATAAGCTAAGAGCTATTAATTCCGTTGCAAAATAAAATATGGATGTGGATGTGGATGTGGATGGAATTAATATTTTCACCAACACTCACATTCTGTATAATGCGGTAATACCCTATTTTAACAACATTTAAGTCCAGTTTTCGATCGTAAACGAGATTGTTTTTCTTTTAGTGTTTTCAAAGTCAGTTTATTTATACTTGTTTTACATAAAAATAATTTACAAGTTTTGTTTTTTTTGACTATGTTTCTAATTTAATATTGGGTGCAATAATGAACAGTTGAATGTAAGTGTTTCTTTTAGTATTTCTTTTTTTTTCTTTCGTTTCTTTTTAGACATGTTAAATAGTAAGTAATTGTTTTTATTTGTTTATTTTTTTCCATTTTAGATTGAAACAATTAATCAATGAATGCGAGTAAAATGTCTGTTTTTTTTTGTTATTTTTATACTTTCATGGTGGATGAGGGTTAAAATAGGGATCTCGCTAGAAATGAGTGAATGAGTTATTCTCGCTGAAGATCATTTCATGTAGGTCACAATTTACAACATATTTTCGGGTAGATCTTAAGCTTGGCCAGGAACTACTTTGATGTCCGTGGTGCACAACTAGACATTCACAAATTCATATTCATGCCATGTGTACATGAATGTGTGCTGTACGTGCATAGTCTATACACTGCCACTGCTTCCATACGATAATTCCTGGTCGCGTCAACGAATAGAATAACTATTAGTTTTTTTTCTCGCCATCGTGTTTTATTTCAGAGAGAAAGAGAACCGGAAAAAAACTAATCACTCTTTTGAATCTATTCGATAGAAAATCGTTGAACTCGATCATCATCAACGACATAGAGATTGCCATGTCGATCGAAGGACAATCCAACTGGGCCGCAGAATTGCTTTGCTGCTTGTTCACGGTCATTTCCATCCACAGTGACAGTACCCTGTTCCGCTCCCTTAGGCCAACGCATCACTCGATCCTTCACCGAGTCTATCATATAGACAGTGCCCAACGTCTCGACGAACAGGCCGGCAGAATCCCACACTTGCGTTAAAGCTTCTCTTCCACCTTGGCCCTCAGAGTAGGGTCCTGCGGGAACGACTTTTTCCGTGTTTTCTCGTCCCGTTTCCCGCGGGAATCGGGGGCGGGAATTCCCGTGAGACCTTAGGGACGGGAATGCGGGAACGGGAATTCTGGCGGACACTCCGGGAACGGGAATTGTATTAAAAATTTCTGTTCCCGGCAAACCCTATGTTCGATTTCTGTTTGCATTAAAATCTGTTAATCTTACAGTATTCGATTTCCAATAACTAATTGAAATATAATTGTAAAGAGAACAAATATCAGTCAACAAAACCAGACAGGTTCATTCAAACATAGATTATGAGAATCACGATATTCTTTACCACCATCGTCGTCGTCGGTATCGAAGTTGGGATCATCAAGATTACATATATGTCAAACTTGAAACTTGAATTCAATTGAAATTTCAAGTTTCAAGTTTCAATAGGTTTATGAGCCTTGAATCAGAAATTTAATTTTAATATACGGAATCTTGTATTGTGAGAAACATGATGTCGCTAAAAGCTAGTATCAAGTAGGAGCAGTGTTGATGAATGTGAATAATGAAATTCTCAAAGCATTACGGGAACGGGAATACGGAACGGGAACGAAAATTTTGTTACGGGAACGGGAACACGGGATCGGGAACGAAAATTTTTGTTACGGGAACGCGGGAACAGGAACAAAAATTTTCAATACGGGAACGGGAACCAAAAAAAGTTGTTCCCGCAGGTCTCTACCTCAGAGACAACAATACCTTCTGTTGCACCTTTATTTCATGTCATCACATGATAATTATTAATGTCCGACACATAGACAGCCTGTTGTCGATCGACAAAGACGAAGGTTGGCTCGTTCACAATCTCCCACATATTTACGGAACAACTATGTGAAAATTTGTTACACTTCTACTTTACTTTTCTAAAAGGGATCTAACTTGCTCTTCAATAGAGCAACTACTCTAATCTTGCTAATAGAAGATATTCAGCTACTTTCCATATTGGCGGAGACATTCTAGACTGATGAGGCAGCCAGCATCCAAGGAAGTCGAATACAAAAGACATGACAATACAACAAACACTCACATGTGTGAGTGCAACAGGTGCATCATCATTTTTCACATCTCATTCTTTCTAATTCTTTTTATATTTCATTAATCTTCGCTAAGACTTCTTAATATTTTTAAGAACAAACTGTTATTCTATCATTCGAAAGTCTGTTTTCACTTTTTTTTCACAATGTCAAACATGCTATAATCGAACTGATGCTTTAAGGATCATTATGAGCAAAAGGACATAAAGCAGAAAAAAAGGTAACGAAAATTTTATAGTCAATATAATTATCATTAATAAGTGACACATCAATGTGGCATATTTACTAGAGAGAATCTGGTGCATCTCTTACAAATGAATTTACATGAATGGAGGCATTAAATTCATGACAAGCATAAATGAGTTCTTCGAGATATCGTCCGACGTTTGAGTCCGAATGACCAACAATAAATTATACATATTGAACAAGAAATTCAACTGTAACAAGAAATTGATCAAAGCCTATTCGACCAAACGAGTCGAAGCAGGCTTATGAAGCAAAGACATTGTACAAAATTTGTCATTCGCGTAAATACTGTTTGGTATATAGTTCGTCAGCACCTATTGGCGGCGAATTAGCATAATCTTGAATTGATTTCATTAATAAAACGTCATCAGTCATGACAAAAATCGATGGAAATGTTTGATTTCGTCGTTGTTCTTCATCAACTATACCTTTGATATACAATGAAACATTACGCCATTGTCCATGTCTTATCCAAAACAAATCTTCACGTGCTTTATCATCAAGACGAATAAATACACTGCCTACGATATTTAAGGATTGTTCATTTTGGGTGTGGGTGTGGGTCATATCTTTACACCTACACCTACACCCACCCACACCCACACCCACACCCGCATCCACACACCTCATCCACACCCACGCCCACATCCACACCCACAACCACCCACACGCCACACCCACATCCCACACGCACACCCACGCCCACCCACACCCCACACCCACACCCACCCACACCCACACCACACCCAGCTGTTCGTTCAGCCTTTCTTCAAAACGGCGACATTGGTGCTATTTTTACGATGCGGACCACTAGGAGATCTTTAGAATTACTCATCATTGGAATAGCTATACACTCCCTCTTTTGGAGGTGGAAGGACTAGGAGGTCTTTTGGGGCCTTTAGAATTATTCATCATCTTAATAGCTATACATCCCCTTTTGTGGAACTCACGTATATCTTCGAAGAAAATAATACGTGTAAGTTTCAAGTTCAAGTTTTTGTGGCTCCCTCCTCCCCATTACATTACAGACCTCAGTAACCGCGCACAAAAGACGTCAGATTCTATACAATATTTCAATGCTTTCATAATTATTTGAAAAAAAACTATTTTCCAGTTTACAAATGATGCAGTAGGATGACAAGTTTTGAAGGATATACGTGAGTTCCACATTTAGCTCCAAAGGAGTTGCGCTAATAAGCTTTTTTTGGAGTTGGAGGGATTAGGAAGTCTTTGTGCGTCTTTAGAGTTATTCATCATATCTATAGTTTTAGACTACAAGTTTTTAGGGAATCAATAGCTACGGATACGACGAATAATTCTAAAGACCCCCTAGTTCCCCCACAGTTAACGGTGAGTCACAGTTAGCCTACCCTTGATTCTCTTTCTCTTTCTCTCGCGCTTCTTCTTTCTACGGTATTGTTATTATTATTGTTGTTTCTCCTCCTTTCTCTCATGTTCTTCTTCTTCTCTCTATGGATGTATATATACCTAGTGATTTAAGGATATTTTTGAAGAGATTTAACATATGAAATAAATAAACAAAGTTAAGCTCGCCGAAACGAGCTAACACTCACCTTTAAAAAAGGGGATCTATAGATATTAAGATGATGAATAATTCCGAAGACCTCCAAGGCCCCCATTTATTTTTGAAATCGAGTGTCCTTTTTTTTCAAAATTCAGATTGAAATTAAATACCCCCAAGTATGCTGGGGATTCGTGTTTTCTCTTGAGAATATTAAAAAGAGCAGCAAGCGATACTTTTTATTAGAGGATGTGGGTGCTGATGATGAGAAAACCAAAATGCCCACACCTTTTCACTATGGATTTCTATCTAACAAGTAGTCGATTACATGGAGCACGATGCAAAAGAGCTCAACAGAGTGAAACGAATGTACAAAAGTAAGTCGTGCTTAAACATGAATCAAATATCTACTATCATGAAAAGTTTACTTGGATGGATAACTATGTTATGTTCGAAATGACACTTTCCAAGTACGTGATCTCCTATAAGACAGACTTTTCGATATTTTGTAGAAAAATCTCACAGTTAGATTAAATTTGTTAAACCAGGAACATACGTAAAGCAATATCTCCATAGAAGAATGCTACAAAAAGAAATTTTTTGCACACAGCTTCGTACAAGTACTAAGCATTAAAATGCTCGGCTAAGATATTCCACAAGGCATCATTGTGTGGAACTCAATATCAGTGAATGGGTTTTGTCATGGACAAGCACAAACATCAGGATGTAAAAGTAATCATTAAGAAGATTTACAAACGTGATAAATCTATACAAGATTAAACCAATGTTCTCGTGATCACTTTTAGTTGGTAGCAGTTTGAGTTCTAACAAATGTAACAACAGAAAGCTATTGGAAAACTATAGAGTTCGTTTTCATAGAAATTCAGTAGCGAGATCTATCTTTATGACTGAATTCTTCAAAACATAGATGCTTGTCCCATTCGGTACTGTATCAAGAATATTAATCCGTGTTGAATACCAATAATTGATTGCAACGATATTTTTATTGCTCTGCTTCTAGTAGTTGCTGTTGTCGTTGTAGTGGTAGTGGTGGTGATCGGAATCAAAATTCCTCTCATTGTCAACAAATATCGAACTTCCATGGCCATGACTGCATTGTTGCACATGGGCGTATTACATGTGTATGCCAAAGATGTTTCATTTTCTCTTTGTGACATTGATTTTGATTTTATGATAATACCGTAAGGATTGGGTATGGAACTTTCAGGGACACATTTGCGAACTGAGCTCGAATCATCCTTGCTGATAAACTGACAAAAACCACGAGGGCAAGACACTGGTTTATTTTGATTATCAGCACATTGCAGGTTACTAGAATTCTCAACAGCGTTATACAAACGTGTGACAAGGTTAGCCCAAAGCTCTTCATGGTTGAAGTTTCGTACTAAAACAAAACATTATCTAATTCAGAATTAATTCAATAAAAAAAAGGATTTGATCTCTAATGTTCGCTGAATCAAATTTGCGAGATTTCTATTTTTTTCACACCTCAATAAATGATAAAGATTACAAGTTTATGCGCTGAAGTTTATTGAACTTTAAATGGTTCCAATACTTTCATTCTTTTGCTACATATGAGAGAAAGACTCAGCTATATTACTACAGCATTTATTACACTTATCTACTTCTTATGATAGCATCCTAAGTCAGTATATGTTAATTACCATTTGAATAAATATCGCTGAGAACATCTGCTCTACAGGAATTGCTGTTAAAACACATTACTTGATAGATTCGTTCCACTTTGATGTAAGATAGCCAGATCATCATAGTGCTTGTGATAATCCTCGGTGTGTTCGACAATATCAACATCTCTCGAGGATTGGCTTCAAATCGCACAGAAGCTTTTTTATTTGTATGATGCACATTTAGTGTAAATAAACAACTTGAACTTTCTACATCTACTGGAGTGCATTCCGGTCGAGATGCATCGATAATTTCTGATGAACTCGTATCCAGTGTTTGACTGCAGCGAGGACATTGAAGAGCTAATGCTAGGAAAGTCAGATGGAAGACACTGATATAGAGCAGGAGTAAGAGCTTATCGCACATTTAAATGCTAAGAAGAGTGTGATTGAAGAGTTTTTGACAGAAAGTAGACTTGTGCACTTATTTTTTTTTCTCTAGTGGCAATTTTGCAAATATTCATCAGGCTTATATATGAAAATAATCATTCATCTGCTCATGTGACAGCCGCGTGATGGATTGTGTTTCAATCGGTGTCAACAACAAGTCATAAGAGCAATTACAGGTGACGTGGGCTTTCATATGTTTGACAATATTAGATTTCTGCTCAGAGGAAGTAAAAAATAATTTTGTTTGACTAAAGTTTTCGATTTCTTTCAATCCCCATCTCAAATATCATCCTATATCACGAAAATATACAAGTAACGCTCGTTGCTTCGACTCGCTTAGCCGTCAACTGAACAAGATATCATATTCAATTTTTCACAGACCATGCGGCAATAGAAGTTCACAAAAATTATACGAAAACGCATAGTACTTTTTGAAAATTCTACTAGAAATTTGTATACATTCTAGAACATTCCTCGATAATGCTGTTTACTATAGAGTTCTCTAGGAAAGTAGAAGTTCAGTGGAACCCCTAGGTTAAAATAAATCATATTATATCTGATCTCCAATCGAAATATCATACATAAAACAAGCTCTTTTTCAAAGTAGTGATAAGACTAGACAGGTAATTTGAACATGTCAATATACATTCACATACTTGAATTAAGACAAAGAAAAGCATATACCAAAAAAAACACTTTTTTATTTCATTCATGTCCACTATCGATAAAGCAAATATAAATTCTTTCAGTATGCTTTTATTCCGAGGAACTATTCAGTTATTTTGTCCAATCATAAAAACCGGTTCCCATTCTTGACTTGACATAATATTTTCAACTTTTTGTATTTGATATTCCTTATTCAGACCCATATAACTTCGCCTATTGACTCTTATTCAATGAATCCCAGCACTTCGAAGCAACACCTCTGGAGATAACCCAGTGCAGAAGCTAGGCACTCGTCGGCGCCCCCTCGGGGCGCCACTCGCGACTAGCTGCTACAATCTCTGATCTTCTTCTCCCATGAGATAGTTCTTTTCACTTAAACCCTGTTAAATGCCAGATTGCTCTTACTTAGAATATTACCCAGGTCGAGCATCACGGCGAACAGAAACGGCCGTAAACGGCCGTTTACGGTGGATTTACGACCGTATACGGCCGTACATGATCGCCGTATTCCGCCGTATACTGCCGTACACGATCGGCGTATTTCGCCCACGTTTTCAGTAATCAATTAATCACTTATTAATTCCTCAATTATTATAACGACAACACATAGGCATGTCCGGGCCGACCCTAGGGTTATGATAGATGCTGCATCGATTGATGGGTATATGTGTGCGTCGTTTTCAAGTCCCTCACTTAAAACTAGGGAACTAGGTGTCCCAATAAAACTTCAAGAGGACCTTTCCCTTTTATTATAAGGACAACATATAGGCATCTCCTGGCAGATCATAGGGTTATCGAGGATTCTCTATTGATTGACGGGTATATGTGTGGGTCCATTTCAAGTCCTTCACTCAGAACTTGGAGACTAGGGGTCCCAATGAAACTTCAAAAGGACCTTTCCCTCTTATTATAAGGACAACATATAGGCATGTTCGGGCGGATCATAGGGTTATCGAGGATTCTCTATCGATTAATGGGTATATGCGTGGACCGCTACGTTGCGGAACAGCGAGATGTCAAATGTAAGCGATCTGCTAGGATAGAGAGTGACAAGTACTTACGCAGTGTAGAAGGTGATAGGATAAGAAAGGGTGAATCGATTCTGTGGAGATACTTATATACGAGTGTGGCGCAAAACAAAACGATGAATGCAGAGTGAACTTCTGTTTTCTCATTGGTCCGTTTCGACCAATCAGATTTCAGGAGGTTTTTTTCTGTTATTATAAGGACAACATATAGACATGTTCGGGTGGATCATAGGGTTATTGAGGATTCTCTATCGATTGATGGGTATATGTTTGGGTCCTTTTCAAGTCCTTCATTCAGAACTAGAGAACTAGTGGTCCCAATAAAACTTCAAGAGGACGTTTTCCTCTTATTATAAGGACAACATATAGGCATGTTCGGGCGGATCATAGGGTTATCGAGGATTCTCTATCGATTGATGGGTGATTGTGTGGGTCCATTTCAAGTCCTTCACTCAGAACTTGGAGACTAGGGGTCTCAATAAAACTTCAAGAGGACCTTTCACTCTTATTATAAGGAGAACATATAGGTATGTTCGGGCCGATCATTGGGTTCTTGAAGACGGTCTATCGATTGATTGGTATATGTGTGAGTCCTCGCCTATCTCCTCATGGATATACAGCGTGCAAGCTTTGATTGGTCGTGTAATACAGAGGTATTGAGAGGTTTTATAGTACTTGCGTATACGGTGGTCGTATTGCCACTCTGATCATTTGCGGTGAGCGTATGCGATCGATGTTTACAGTGGCTGTGGAATGGCGTAATGGAATCAGTACGATTGCTGTAAACGGCATTCGAAAACGGTTGATGTATACGATGGCTTATGTTATTTTCCGAACAAAGTATACGGTCGCCGTATGTTTACGATAGCAGTTTACGGCAGACTTTTTGCGGGTAACGTGTACGATTCACGTAGTATGCCGTATATGATCGTGTACAGCAGCCGTAAACAGCTACTGTAAACAATCGTCGTTTTTCGTCGTATTCGGTTCGTTTACGGCCGCCGTAAACAGCTATCCTATACAGTCGTGGTGATCTGCTGTATTCGATTGGTGAACGGCCGTTTACGGTCAGGCGTGATTGACCTGGGTAGATTTATAACACCATCGCTTCACATGAGCAGCTGCGAACCAACAGTTTCCTGTTATTTATTCCTAATTTCTTTAACCCAATGGTTTAGCCAATACGGTAAAATTTTATTTGGGCTTCTGGTTTGGAGAAACTTAGTTGATTATTCTTGATAAATGCAGGTTTCACGTAGATCTTTTGCTAAACAACATTAGAATACGTTCGCAATTTTAGCGACCACTAGTTCGCCAACACTTCTCTCAGGCCTTGTTCATAGTCCCTTGTTGCATTCTTGGAATACATTAAAAAAATCATTGGTTATTCACCATTTATCCTACAGGCCGTAACTTCATTTACAGGATTCTTTTAATGTTATTTCTCTCGACTTAAGCAGAGTGCACTCAAAAAAAGCCACTTAACTCACAAACCACTATGAATAAACAAGAAGCCCACAACGCTGCACACATTAGACTGAGTGCCAATGGTTTGTAAACACTATTTCATCACACTACGACTTACTGAAACACTCAATCCATTAGATCACACTCTGATTCATGTCTACAACGATACTATGAAGAGGGTACCGAAACTAAACAGCAATTACAAACTCCAAATACGCAGAAGGATTGTTCATATTTCGAGTTTCCATTTTTTCAAATGCCTTTTGCTTTAAAAAAATTGACTTTTTCCTTAGACAATAATTCAGATAAAAAAGTATGATTTGTCTCATACAAAAAACTACTTGAGTTTTTGAACAGCTGACTTGAGATTCGGGTTCCCCGACCCCGATTTACTTTCGTCAACCTTTATATAATATCGTTATTTTCTCAAAAAACCCTTTTCTTGACCTTAAAAACACGATTCAAAATTTTAAGAAACTGGCTTCAGATTCGAATTCCCCGACCCCGATTTACTTTCGTCAACGTTTAGAGGAAAGAACTTTAAATGGATGTTTTTTTTTTACCCTGATGTTTTTTTTACCCCCGATGCAGACACACAGACATACACACACACAATCTATTTTTTTTCATATGTCCCTCCCTACAGTCGAGAGAATATGTCAGACTTGAAATTCATAAGCTCCAATTTCAAATATTCAACTTTCATTTCAGCTACTCAAAAACTGAGGTGACATAAAAGACGGATATAACAGAACATCCTACCTAGTGTCAATGATTTGAAAATATGAATAATTGAATTCAAGTTTTAAGTTTGACATTATTGACATTTATTGAATACAGACAAAGAAATGTAAGTATTTTAATGAAAAAATTTATAACATCAACATTATCAAAAACATAATACGAGCTACTTCAGACAAAAAGAACCTATTTTTGTAATAGTATTGAGTTGTCGTGTTGTAGTTCTTCTATGACGTCTACTTTTCAAGGAACCACTGTTGCACTGGGCAGGATTTTTTCAGGCCGAACCAGCCAGTAGATCGGCATGAGTCATTGCTCATTTCCTTTGTCTTGTAAGAGTCACATCAACCTTTCAATGAGTTATACCTACCTCTGACAAATTACTACAGATATTACTAAACGCTTTAGTGACACTATTTAAGTTCTTTTGTGAAGCATGGTTACCAACTAGTGTTGAATGCGAGGGGAAAACAGAAAACTTTAAGACTTTGGAAGACTTCAGAGCTTCATAGGACTTCACAATCAAAGTCTCAGTTGTTTCTTCCTCAATTGAAGTACACGAAGAGACAATTGCTTCCATATTCCACAGCTTGCTTCGAAAATCGTTGGACAGATGCTGATGCTCTTTTAACTTAGTGACAGAGAATTCTATATCTGAAATGGCTCAGCAGGTTTTTCGACAAGCTAGATTTTGATCTTGTAATGGTCTACCGTTTAGATCATGAGAGTTTCCCCTTAGGATGTGGGTGTGAGGACGTGCGTATGAAGTTTGGATGTGGCTGTGTGATATCGACCTCGATAAGGGTAGAACATCCACACGCACCCGCACATCCTCTTTTAATTAATCTAAATCAGATATTACTGATCACAATTACTACTAGTTAAAAATCTAAGCAAATATATTTCTAAGAAAAGCAACAATGAACTATAAAAGATCATTCATTACGAACATCCTGATAAAAACCACATTCGTTGACCCTTCTTCCTTGCTTATTCTACACGCTCAGTATAAAAAAAGATAAGTTTTCGAAAAACGTCAGTTTGTTAAAATAGTGTTTCTCCTTCATTAAGTAGAAGCTTATCAAATAAGTTTCTCAAAAACAAACACAAATATATTCATATCAAGAAAACAAGATAAAACATATTTCATAAACAATCGACAAAAATATAACCTATTTAAAAATTTTCAGGTTTTTTTTTTAAATAGATTTGATTATAATGAACAGAAAATAGCAAAAATATCAAAAATAAAATTATCTACTCGTATAGTCTAATTTTCAATTATTTTAAAAACATATTCATAATTAACGAATCGCTTCAATTCTTTTCCTGTTTAAATATGCTCTTCAAACGGGCTTGTTTTCAAAATTTTGTGGAAATTCGTGTGAAAAAAAGACAATGTTGATTGTAAAAGATTGAATGTCCAGAAATATTTTCCCCTTTACTCCGTTATCCTTAATGAATGACTCCGAAGTGCTTCAAGCCACCATTTACTGGAAATGTGACTTATTGTGATATTTTTACCGCATATCATTTCAATCATTATTCGTTTATACTATAATAGTTAGTCACACATCTTATATCGAGGAGAATCAAAATGATTGTAACGCAGTGCATTTTGAAAATATTTAACGACTTGAAAATCACTGAAGTTGAGATGCCATTAACATACCTTTAGAGAATCATATCTTAGCAACTGAAAAGACTTTTCTAATAAAAATGATATCGACGAAAGCTGAGATATAGAGCTTTCGAATAATAGATTCTGCAGCATTGAAAGTGCTTCCGTAGCTGAGATAATAGTAATCGTTGGTGGAATCAGTATTCGACTAAGAAGTTACCCGTATTACAGTGGACTGAGCCCGGATTGGTGCTTGCGATCATAGTTTTTCCAGCTCTATCTCTGGTAAAAATTTGGTGAAAAACGATTCAGTTTTACCTGGATTTTCACATGTCCCGGGACTTTTGACGGATACTGTATATTTGCAAAATACTCCGTATTGCAATCATTTTGTTTGACTCATCTGGTAGATCTGTTTTTTTATTTCATGAAACTCTTTCTTTTTTTCTGTTCGAAGAAAAAGAAAAGTAAGTCTCTTATGTAGATCAATTATTTTTGTTTCCTTTATCTTATCTACTAAGATGTGCATGACATATAAATTATGCGTACACTTTCATTTGTAATGATACAATTAAAAGGAAGATAACATGTGTAATGACAATAAAATATCATGCATTTGATTTTTCATCGTTTGACACCTACACCGGTTGTTATCGTGCGCCACATATTATCTTTCTATGACGTCGACGTCATCCTTCTCTCGTTTTTCCGTTGCATACTTTTTCTTCCTTCAATGTCTGCTTCTTTTTGTTCTTCGTAGCAAAAGAAAAAATATCTAAATAAATGAAGCTTGAAAGGCAGCTCTAAATTGAATTAATTTTCCTCACGAATATCCAATGTTTTGTTGGTAATCTGTTCAGTTGATGGTCATCATGAATGTACTAGTCATATATACATCGATGTATGTTTGCCTACTATTCCTGGATTTGTCTACTGTATAGCTCAACAGAATATGGAGGGTATCCTGGTCGCGCGAGCACGAAATTTTGCAGCTGGTGTAATTCGACGAGCGAAATTTTCATGGAGTTCGATTTATTTTCTGGTTTAAGGAAACAATTACATTTTTCTTTTTACGTCTTCAATCTTTCTTTGCACAGCCGCAATATAGGAATGTGTTGAAGGCAGTGATTTTTTCCAAATTTCTTGAGCTTTCTCGTAATATGAAAGTGCTTTCGAGTATTCACCCATGTTATCATACACCAAACCGATGTTGTTGTAGGAAGCAGCCAAGTCGGGGTGATTCGGAGGGAGAGTTTTCTGACTAATTTCCAGATCTTTTTCGTAATATAAAAGTGCTTTTGAGTACTCGCCCATGTTTTTATACACCACACCGATGTTATTGTAGGAAGTTGCGAAATCCGGGTGATTCGGAGGGAGAGCTTTGCTTTGGATTTCAAGTGATCGTTCGTACAATGAAAGTGCTTTGGAATAATCGCGCATATTATCATATACCATACCGATGTTGTTATAAGAGACAGCCAAGTCGGGATGATTTGGAGGGAGAGCTATTTTCTGTATTTCAAGTGATTGTTCGTACAATGAAAGAGCTTTCATGTAATCGCCCATATTACAATACACCGCACCGATGTTGTTGTAGGAAGTAGCCAGGTCGGGATGATTCGGAGGGAGATTTTTTTCACGAATCTCCAGATCTTTTTCGTAATATGAAAGTGCTTTCGAGTACTCGCCCATTTCATCATATACCAAACCTATGTTATTGTAGCAACTAGCCAACTCGGGATGATTCGGCGGGAGATTTTTCTCAAAGATATCGCGTGATTTTTCGTAAAACTCGATGGCTTCATTGTATTGTCCTAGATTATCTTTTATCAATCCAAGTGCGCTGTAACAATACGCCTCATCCCTTTCATCAGATGCCTGTTCGAGTAACATTGTGTACAATTGTTCCGCCTTGTCGTTCTCACCTAGTCTCCATAACAATGAACCCATTCGTTCCCATCCTTGCCCAGTGATCTCCTTTCGTATTCTTTTAGTAAGGGCATGAAGCTGTTTGTCGTCATTTTTATTAGTGAGTGTAAGCTTAACTTGCTGTATGGTCATTCCATTCGCTTGAATTGCTTTGATTTGCTGAACACGAAAAACCGAATGTGTTGAGAAGAGAATCTCTTTTTCGTTTGGAAACCAACTAATTTCGCTGATGCGGGCGAATGGGGTACGTGAAACCGATCGATCAATAGTCATTTCGAAGAGAACACCGATTTTATTCAAGTCACTAGTGAACGGAGAACTATAACTAATGGCAACGCGGCGATCCTCACTTGTTGATAGAAAATTGTTAAAAGATACGAGTCCATCTTGTTTAATATTCTTTTCAAAATCTGCCTTGCTCATGGTTTGACCTCGAAATACAGTAATTGTTGTAGTAGTAGATGGATGGATTATTTTCAACTGTTCTAGATGAAGTCTCTTGATGTTTCGATGAACATCACGAATGAAGAAACCCATTTTGAGTAGACTGTGCACTTCTAGAGAGCGCAGAGCTTTGTTGACTAATTGATACGTGAAACATTGTCGACTGTACCATCGAATGGCCTTGTTATTATCGACATTTTTTTGATAGTCGGCAGCAAATTCATCGATAAGCTCCAATTGTTCTTTGTTGCTGACATACTCCTTTTCGTTACGAGCATACTCGACGAGATTGTTAATTTCTTTCTGTTCGTCAAAATCAATTTCAAGAATAATTTCTTTCAAGAGCTGTGTATACATAAAGGATGGTTCGATTTGATTCAATGACGATACACCAGTAATTCCAATACCATCTTGATCACATTGCCGAGCAGATTGTCGAACCATGTCGCAAAGTGAGGTAATTGCGGTGAAAATACCTTTTACTTTGGACCAGTCTTTTGCCCATTCTTCACATTTTTCTTGTTGTCGACAAAAGACATAGATTGAATGCAGCTGTATCATATCATGAATACGTGGCACGACACTTTCACATAGAGCTCCTGAAATAATGAGGAACGACTTTTCGTTTTGTATTCGTGACAGATAACCAATAAATGCATTTATATCATGAAATATTTCAATGGTATTGATTGTTCGTCGTAGTTGTTTGATAGAATTAAGATAATCATCGCTGGATTCATCGATGTTTTCATCAAGCCAAATCAAAAGAAAATTTTGAATAATTTCATTTGTGTCAGTTCGATGATCCCATTTTGGAATGATGCGATTTGAATCGGATCGCTGATTTAATAAATTAGAGGACGATGATAGTGTTACTGTTGCTTTAGTATTAGGATGAGGATAATTGTCGAGAGAATTTGATACTTCTGATGCACCACAACCCATATTGATTGATTAATTGATTGTACGTAACGTGAACAAATTATATGTGTGATGCGTTGTTAACCTAAAATCAAAAATGAATGAACGCTATTCAACGACAAAGCTGTTATATATTGACGCAAGTTTTCTCTGAACACGAGTTTTTCTTCTCAATTATCAGTGTATGTGTTTCATTGATACTCAAGCAGGTAGCCTGGCTTCAAAAGAAAAACAATGAATGTGGGCATGGGTGTAAATATGAGTATAGCATTAAACTTTTGAAAAAATTCCATGATTTTTAAAGACTGACATTAAAACACTGCAACGATTATGTTTTTATACAGAAATACAGTTGTGAATGAGGCATTTCGTTCTAAAAAAAAAAGCATTGGCACTACTGAAATTCGAACAGAGATCTGCTAAATAAACACTTGTTGTATCGTTCATATGATGAGTGTGGGTGTTACTTGCTTTTCACTCACGTCCACACTGTACGTTATAAACGAATAGCCGTGGTCGAACAGCAATAGGTTAGAGCAATGAATAAATGAATACTTGCCGAACGCAGGAGATCTGCAGAAACTCGTTTGTCTCCTTAAATAGAGTTTATTTCTTCTTTTTGTTGATACTTTTTTGGTCGGTCGTTATACGAGTGTGTGTGCATATGTTACTGAAGGATTTCGTATCTTTCGTTTCAAGAATGCAAAAAATGAAAGTCTGTATCAACGAACAACAACAAAACGAATGCATCGTCATCGAGAGAAAGAAAAGAATCGAAAAATCATAATATTGGGTTGGCAAGAAAGTTTTGCGTCTTTTTTGTATTATCTTAGTAATATAAAAAAGACGCAAAGCTTTCTTGTCAACCCAATAGAATGAATGTTGCTCTCGTTCTTATCAAGCGTCCTTTTCTACTTAGTAGTGGATATGGGTTGCTAAAAGCGACGTGTTTGAGGGCGGCAATGCTAAAAGAAACAAAGAAATTCATACTGGAGACATGGTTTTTCAATGCAGGAACAACAATCCAACCTAAGAATGTTAGTCCTTATTATCATTGAGCAACTGACTGTTTTGCTGATGGATATCACACTATTAAAATTGATCTCGTGAGAGATATCAAATACAGGTATGTTAATTATGTGTGTTGACTAAGATGGATGATAAGTAATAGCAAACAACACACATGTTGATTCTCACTCACGCTTACATATCCACCCTGATTAGTGTATCATCTGAAATCATAAAATATATTGGCTTGTTTGAAATAATCTTTAACAAAAATGTAACCCTTTTTCTTTGTTTTTCTTTCAGATACAATTTAGTAGATATCTATCAATCACCTATCATATGCTCAACTGACAGACTTGTTGGAAAACATGATTTATGTATATACATATAAGGTGGCCAAGAGGTTCTAACTCGATTAATATAATAAACTTTTATATAGTAAAGGTGTGGGTATCAGGCCTCGTAGTCGTCCTATATTTCCTATATCTTTAGAAATAATCCTATAATGTCCTCTTTTTTAGGTATTTGTCCTATATTTCCTATATATTTCGAAAAAGTAAAGATTATTCTGAAGCGAATCATATTTCAGTCAGAAAATATACACACTCTTCTGTATAAATTACCATTAGCTTCGACAATAAAACTGATAGCATGTAACGACAGTATAATATTGATTGATGGTGATGATAAGAGAAATAAATTCATAAGTAAGAAGTGATCGAAAGTTACAGAAGTCTTCATGATAGTGAACTGCGATGCCAAAATTTTGGGATCTAAAACGCGACTCATACTATGAAATTTCCCAAAACATTTCTCGTCTAATCCAAACAAAAAAATTTTAGATTCCAGCCCCGAAGGTTTTTTTGCATTTTGGCGACATTAATATCATTTTGATGCGTAAAATTATTGCAAATGAATAATTAAACGAATCAGTAAATAGTGAAATCAGTAAATAGTGAACATCGTATATTACTGTAGAATTCATTATTCTTGGTGATAGGTTTTCAGAAACCACAGAAACAAAATGACCAAAAACGTTTTCAGAAAAAAACGCTTTTTTTGCTATTTGTAAGCATGAATCTCTCTAATGTTACTAACATTTCTTGAAACTTATTCATAATGCTAAAAATAGTAGTTATAATTTTTCATTAGTCAAAAAAATATCAATAAGAAAGTTACGGCTAGGCAGAAGTAAAAAACCTTGACTGTTTTACGGGTATAATTCCGAGATTGACTCCGAAAAAAAAAAATTTTAGCCACTTCGTTGAAATCGTAATTGAATTTTGGAGTTCGGTGCAGTTCATTATTTAATAACTACTCAAAAGAAAAGAAAAGTTGCATTTGCTAAACAACTACAGCAACAAAACAAGAAACAAAAGACTTAAGTTGATTTAATCCTAGTATCAAGTGAAAGAGATTTTTTCCTGTCATTCATTTATATATTTGCAAATAATTATTTATGCAATTTTTAAACCTATTCAATGTCAATAATCACGAAGATAGATATAGGAGTGACATGGGCGAGAGTGAGGGCATAGTACCGCCTCAAACCTTTCAAAAATGAGAACAACTTCCCATCATTTTTGGGAAACTTCAGACACACTTTTCTTCATTTTCGAAAAAAATACACTTGACCGAACAAATGAAATAAATTTACTCGAATTAGTCACACATCCATACACCAGTCATCTGTATTCAACACGGGTTGTTCACATGTTTTTCCATATTCAAAAGTACCTCCACACCTGCTTTGACCTCCTTGCGTCCTCCTCCCCCTAGTCAGAGAATATAAGTTGTTTATAGAAATATATTTAGGTGTTTTTTCTATGCATTTTTCTTACGTTCTATTTTATATTATTCTTATAAAGATATTAGTCAACAATATTTTAATAAATCAACTAGAGACTATTATATGATTTTTAACGTTTTTTGGATCGAACTCTCTTAAATCTCTTTTCTTCAGTAATTGAAATGTGTAAATATATATATATATTCGTTTTCAATTAACTTGATAATTTCGAGTATAAACTGTTTATGATCGTAGGAGCAATTGTAATGTTTGGCAATTCTGCTAAAAGCTTTCTTGTGGAAAAAAAAGTAGTCCTATATATTTCCTATATTTTTATAAAAATCGTATAAAAATATTGCTTTTAAAGTCCTATATTTTCCTATATACTCAGGACGGATCGCTACGAGGCCTGGTGGGTATAGGTGGTAAAAGAAACCGTACCCGCATCCGAAGTTTGTTGGAATTTCGATACGGTCTATGAACAAAATTTTAAAGAGAAAGGATTAGCAAGCGAAAGTGGATATCCAAAACGAAAAGAGTTAAGAAAATGTTTTGAATTTACCGATATTGACGATCTAAAAAATTCAAAACGGTATAGTAAAGTCTTTGCGACAGAAAATTTCATCAAAACAATTTCGGACAAAGATGAGCAAAATAAGCGATACCAAACTGATTATTTGAAACCACTTAACATGATATTAATTCATAGAATGGATAAAGAATTGTGTTTTATTATAGTTTCTGCCTTGAAAGCTAAAAATCTTATTGAGTTATGTTATAAAAAAAAGACCCTAAAGTAAGCATGATCCATATCGATGATGTTAATGGTTTTACCATGGTCCCAATAAATGCTATACTATTAACAAAAGAAGAAATCAATAATGCCATAACTGTCATCCGATTATTTAATGAAGATTGCCGCGTTATAAGATAGAAGAAATCAATGCGATAAAAAAATGCGTTGCCTTTGTTGACAGAAGTTGTCTTCATGAAAACAAGATAACATTCGAGCTAATTTATAGCGAACTTGAATCTAAACATTACATCGTGAACGGTTTTATGACTTGTAAGCTCGCGACTAAATTAACTGATCAAAATGACTAAATCTTAGTAGAAACAGAAATCAATTATTGAATTGATCTTCAAAGTCAATTTCATATGATTATTCATGGAAGTATTGCAGATGCTGTTGAGAATATTTGGAGGTTACCTGGGCTAATTAGACAGTTGGTTAGGATTAGAGGGAAAAGTAAACAATACCAGAGGAGCGAATTAAGAGACATACTCGATAGGAACCTCGAGTAAATTTATTTTCTATGCTTTTCAGTACTTCTCAATTATGCTTCTGAATAATTCACTTAAATGATTTATTGAAGTGTATAATCTCTTGCATTTTAAGATATTTCGTTTCATCCCACAAAAACCAAACCTTTTTAAGTTATTTTATTGATGCATCAAAGTTTTTATCGTATTAGTCCGGTTCTAATTTCATCATGATAATCATTTTAGCATCAGAACGTGATTTATTATTATTATTTGATAGTAGAAAACATCTATTACACTTTATAGTAATACTTGAGGTTGTTGCCATATAACTGTTCACTTTCATTTCATCAACATTTCATATCTATATTTTAGTTTTACTTATTGTTTTTTTGTGTAATTATGCCTTTATTAGTAACAAAATTTTATGTTAATCTTGCTAACTATTTATGTTGATTATAGTAGTCTTTGTATTTTATATATTTTATACTATATCGTGATTAACTTATTTTGTTTTCTGTTTTTAAGTTTTTTAATTATGGTTTTCATCGGAAAATTTAATTATTAAATAAAATATCTGAGAAATATCGAATAATTAATTATAGAAAATGATTTGTTTCATAATAGTAGCTCTTTTTTCTATTTTATTCCTTTTTCAATATACTTGCAACAAAATAGTTTCTATATGACCTTTTTACCTTGTATTGCTTATCAACAACTGTATTTAAAATTAATAAGCAGAACAAAAATACTGATAAATTGTTATAAAACTTCGAATAAAAAAAATACATGCATAAATAGATAATGATGAAAGATAACTAAATGTTTTTGTTATTTCAATAAAATAAATCAATGCTAATGATTGACTTAAAATAATAATAGAAAGGATAAATGAATATGAAAAATATTTTTCAGGATTTTTTAAAGTTAAATATTGAAAAACGCATAATAAAATCTGATGAATATATAGAAGAAAAGAAAATGAAAAAATAAATAAATGAATTCGATTGAATAAATAAGAATTTAATAATGTTAAATCGTTAAAATAGTTTTCATGCGATTGTAGATTATTGATACTATTATTATTATCAGATAAATTGAATTTTAATAATTGAAGACTTTCATTAATATTCTTTTTTATTGTCATTAAACCATCTTTTTCAATAAATTCGAATATTTCGAATTTATTTAAAATATTTTGTATTAATACTTGATTTGTATGATTCTGATTATTTTCAACTAAATCTTTTATTAAATCATGTAAATTCATTTGGTTTGTAGTTAATATATCAATAGCTTGACTAATTGGTTGTACTAAATTTTTTTCATGTCTTATTATTGAATGAAAATGTTTATGATCATCAATCATTTCTTTATTAGAATATATTTGTTGATTTTGAAATTGACAAGTTGTTTGTATGGATAAATATAAATTAATACCATATAGAACTGAATCTATTAATCCTACACTAATAGTAATAATTAAACGACACGATGCTACACTTGTAGAGGAAACGTTAGCGTTAATTAAATAATAATAAAAAGATGTGCTGAAAATAGGTCCAATAATAATGGTTGTCAGAATAATAAAGATAAATGAAAAAAATCCTTTAATGAAATTGAACATTCCAAAAAATATTTTTCCCTTAATACATCTTTTTTATTTATTTACTTGAGTAGTACCTTCTTGACAAGGTAAGCTTTGTATAGTGAATATCAACATTGCTATACGCAAAGGCACGACTGTGTGAATAAAAAAAAAAAACATGATTGCATATAACCGTTCCTGTTTTTTTTCCTTTTGAAATTATTATGAAAGAGAAGAAAAAAAATGAGAATGTGTAGTGACGCATACTGCTTTTTTTAATATCACTATATAACAAATAAAACATTTGGTGCACATTTGATGCGATAGGTTGACATTAAACTTGACAGAATAATTTCAAACATATTAACAAGAAGGGAATTGATAACTAATGAAATCGACCCTCGTGAGAAATTTGATTTTTTCTATAACAAACTTTCATATAAGATGTCTGAAAGAGATTTTTGGTGAAATTAACTCTATAAACACTTGTTTGTGTTGTGCCTAGACTGGTTGAAATAATCAATGACTAACTGTCACATGTAAATTGAATCCAACTATTGATGATAAAGAATAGCTTTAAAATATGGAGAAAAAAAACAATGAACTGTAAGAAAAATTCGACGGTACTAATTTTAGATATGATTGTAGGCATTGTTGACTAGTATTTAGTAGAATTCAATCAGAGAATATGTGAATGAAGTACAACTAATATGATATTCTGAGTCATCATGTAAAACTAAGTCGATCTATGTTAGTTTCAAATATTTTTATGAACTTTTGTTTTTTTTTTCGCCAATAAATTAAATTATTTAATTAAACGAACATGCACTTGATCAAAAAGGGTACGTTTAGATATTTTTTTTTTGAATTAAGATTTTATTTGTACAGGGTGGTAAATAATATTATTCCAGGGGGGTAACAGTATGATCTCGAATCGGAGATATCATGAATTTTATACCAAATGAAAGCCCGTGAAAAATGGGGTTTAGTGATAGTAAATAGTAAGACTTTGAAGAACTTTCGTGTACCAAATTTTTAAAAACAACGAAATTTTCTTTCAAAAACACGTTAAAAATCATTTTTCATACATTTTGAGACATTGAAAACGAACATTTTTTATGAAAACGAAAGAGAAATGATAACGATGATGATATATGACTATGACTCACACAATAAGATGGTTCTTTGCAGTGTTTTTTCGTTTGTTATTTCAAATGGCTGGCGCTTATGATACCGAACAACAAAGAATGATTGATAGAATTAAATGCATTACTTTCCGAGAAGCTCGTGATGCTGGTGCAACATTTATAAATAGACAATGGATTGCCGACAAAATTCACCGTACGACTCGATTTGTTACAGAATGGTGGGAAAAATCGTGTGACCAATGTTTTGCTGATTATTCGAATGCTGGTCCTAAACTCAAGTTATCGAGAGCTGCTCAGGACATTATTCGTGAAGCAAGTGGTCACCAACGGAAAAGCGGTTCTGTCGTGGCGAAAGAGATTGCAAAGAAACAAAAAGAATATGTTACTCGACAAACAGTTAATAACTACCGTCGTAGGGAAGGATTAAAGCCTTTTCATGTTATTTCAAGACCGTTAAAATCTGAAACTCATATATCAGATCGATTATGGCTCTGTGATTGGTTGAAAGATTGGACTGAAGAAGATTTTCTTCATCTGGCACCATCAGATGAATTTTATGTTTGGACAGTTCGCAAACCAAATTATCAAAATGATAGGATTTGGGCAAAAAGTGTTGAAGATATTGAAGACGATGAAAGGTATCGCGAAATGGTTAAAAACCAAGCGTGTATCGGTATTTTTATCATTTTCACCGCGAAAAAAATGCATTGGGTGATTAAAGACAAAGGTGAATCTTGGACCGGTCAATATTTTCGTGACATTATTTTAATGCAACACGTATTTCCATTCCTCACCGACGAGGAAAACGTAATTGATCTGGATAATGTGATATTTGTTCACGATAAAGCACCGTGTATGCGAGCAAACATGACTCAACATCTGATTAGAGATAACAAAATCGAGTTTTGGGGCAATGATATTTGGCCTGGTAATTCGCCCGATCTCAATGCGGCGGAACATATTGGATCAATAATGAAAGATGAAGTTGAACAAAAAATGTTATCGGAAACTGGACATAATCGATATAGTGAAGACACACTTAAAAAGCACATTGCGGATGTTTTGACGGACATGGAAGAAAATACCGAATTGTTTGAAGCTCTTTTATGTTCGTATCCATCTCGACTTCGTGCAGTAAAGAGTGCTAATGGTCGTCATACTGATTATTGATTGTACTCAATAAATAATAAGAAAATAAACAGTTGTACAACATATAGTTTAGCCCCGAACTTTTTCGATGAACTGATTTTATAATATTTTATGTCGATAAAAATCGTAACGTTTGATAAATTAATACAAGAAAGTTCTTCAAAGTCTTACTATTTACTATCACTAAACCCCATTTTTCACGAGCTTTCATTTGGTATAAAATTCATGATATCTTCGATTCGAGATCATAGTGTTACCCCCCTGGAATAATATTATTTACCACCCTGTATCATATAAATGTCACATCTTGGCACAATGATACCATTTAAATTTTCTGCATTACAATCAAAAGTCTGAACAAAAATATATATTATCGAATTTGATTAATAGAAAAAAAAAGAGTTTTCTACTTGAAAACTTTTCTTTGATTCAAAGGTAAAAAGAACGTATTCGATTTCTTACAATTCAAGGTATTAGAAAAGAAATTTCATTTAGTTCAAAATAAAAATCTTTTTAGTTACCAGTAGCCATCAAAGTACGATTAAGCTTAGGATCTTTATCAATTTGAATTGATTGTTACATATCAATATTACTAAATTATCGGTAACTATCAAAGATTTATTATAAAGTTGCATTACTAATATATACGAAATGCTTTCGATTATATAAAAATTGGATAATACTAGCTTGAAGTAATGCACGAATGATTTGTTTGAAAAATGTCTCTTCATCACTAATTATATCTTATTCAAATGTATTTTAAAATATTTTAATTTAGTAAAAATAAAAAACCATAATTTTTGTGTAACAAATACGATTAATTTACTTTGTAACTAAGTTTATTAGAACGACCAAGAAATATTTTAATAGGAGTAGTTTCATCAATTTTTATTCCATTTAATATTTGTCATAATTCAAAGTAATCATATTCAATAGAAGATAATAAAAGTACTGTTAAGATTGTTTTTGACTTTCTATTTATTTCAATTTCAATAAGTAAATATATCGAAATACTATTAAATACATACTTAGCTTTTCATCTTGTAATAAGTATTCAACGTAGATTTCCTTTCAGCTACTTAAATCTCTCATTGATGAGTCAATCTCAATAATTTCTTAGGAATACATTCTTGAATATTATCTGAGAAGAGTACATAAAAAAATGATGGTTTCTGAATGTTGGGATTTGTCGATTCTCGACTGGAAAATGATAGACATTTGAAAGAAAAAATTAAATGATCATTTTCTATGAGTGGATTTTCCTAGTTTCGGGCAGAGTAGGCCACCAGGTTCTTACTTCCAAGTCCCTACTATTCTCTAGCCGTACTCCACTCCATTAGATGGTCAACTTAGTTTTCTATACTGATTCGAGAATGTGTTGTACATATTGAACAGCGCATAAAGAATGAATTATTTACTCTGTAGAAAAGAAAAATCTTCTAAGAACCTCTCCTTCATCACCGATAGCCACCAACCACATATGAATAACATTTCGTTCTAATATGTGAATTGCTTTCTTATAACATTTCTCGGGAATAAGTCAAAAGAATGATGAAGGCATGTGTCCTAAAATAGAAGGAATAAAATAATTTATCTGTGATTTGTTAAATGTTCCATCAACTCGTATTGCCGTTTTCTTCTCCACGTATGGTTTGATATGACTCTTGGAATGATGGCTAGCTAATCAAACTCTATAAAATTGAGAATTAAAACGATTCTGTTCGTCGTACCTAATTGAGTCTAGTCTTGAAAATCGAGAATACTGATATTTTAATGTGATACGTTAGACAATGTGTATTTATTCCTGAATAAGAGACTGAAAACATCTTCTCTTTCTTAGCAATATCTTTTATAAGCACTCTTATTTATATCGAGCAGCAGCAGCGTTTCAAAAATGAGTTTCACGGAAGCCTCAGACATCCTATGTTATTATTTTTGACACATGTTGATTCAGCTTCGTTTCACTTAAGTATACACACTGCGCTGTTTTCGTTTGTAAGTCGGAGAAAAACTTCACTGATGATAATCAAAAAAGTGCAACATTCTTTGATTGTGCATCAGGCTCGTCTGTGTCAATAAAACTAGCTACTCAAGTGTCCTTTGTACAAACAGTTCTTTTCTGAGTAAGATGAATACAGAAAAGTATGCGCAATAGGTAACTTCAGTTTTGGTCTTCAAAACATGATTTACGACATATGAAAAGATACATGTTATCTTCGTCATAAGGTAATAAGTAAATCTAGTGTTTTTATATAAAATCTTTGGTTTGGAAAAAGTAGAGATATATGTTTCTGCATTACTTCACATTGTATTTGACGTATACTTCTTGTTCAATGATTTTTCAATAGAAAATAGTAATGATGAAAGCATACAAGTGTTTTTCATACTTGCGAAATCAGTGTTTTTGTAACTTAAGTTAGCTCTACGTCAGTTTCTTCCGCAATGAATCTCCCACATGGAAACACCAAGCATGTTTCCAATGCCTTGTCAATAGAAAATCATTCTTTTTTCACTCGAATACGGTTTGTTGACATAAACTTGTGAAAAAAATACTTTCAATTTTTATTCGATTAGAAATACACTTTTTCATACTAAATAAGAAAAAGAAAAAAAATATAATGGAAGAAGGTAAACATTACTTTGATTCATATTTCTATGGTGTGATTTTTGAATGTTGTTTTTTCATATAAATATGATTTATTTTAATTAAACATGAAACAACAACAATAAGAATAGTAACATGTTTAGGGATATATTTCGATTAGCAAAGATTGCTCATTATAGTTGTAATCAACAAAAACGTTCATTCTTAAAAATTGTTAACCAAGGTAAGTTATTTCTGCAATACTAAAATAAGATATCTAAGAAGTTGTATATCATTTATTTTAGTTCATCTAAAACCAGGTCTATGCTCATCAATACCCATAATACATGATGTTCAAAAAGTTGACATGCGTGAAGCTGGTACGACAGTTGAAAGAATAGATGCATTCGCTAAAGATAATGTTACCCGTTCAGTTGTCAGCTGTTTTATTTTGTTAAGTTAAAAGTGCCTATAAAACTTGTTGTGATGGTAGTAATTATCGTTCAGCCATACATTCTATTGGAACATCATCACTTCGTTCTATTGTCAGACAATTTGAGTATGATCAGATTATTGATGATCGAAATCGACTAAATAAAGAATGGTTATTAGTCATTGGTGATTCTATTGAACATTGTGGCATACAAACCACAAAAACTGAAATACAATCATTTGGACTGTTAGATGCATCTGTGACGAGAACATTAGAAAAACAAATAGATGCTGAACGTGATCATCGACAACAAGAATTAAATACACAAAGAAGGAAAAATAATTGCAGCGAAGAATTTAGCTGATGCTGATCTAGTCACAGCACAAAAACAAACTGAAGGACAAAAATATATGATTGAACAAGAAACATTAGCTCTTACACAACAATTAGAATCAATTACTAAACAATTAAATAATGA
This sequence comes from Rotaria sp. Silwood1, assembly GCA_905250075.1. Lineage (NCBI taxonomy): Eukaryota > Metazoa > Rotifera > Eurotatoria > Philodinida > Philodinidae > Rotaria > Rotaria sp. Silwood1. The sequence continues at coordinate 308,666 of CAJNOP010000131.1, read as the reverse complement.
TCATTATTTAGCTGTTCAGTATTTACTAGCCAGACGAAGATTCGATGAATTACAAGCTACAGCTAATGGAAGAAATAATTCAACATATTTTATTAATAATCAAACTAAACGTGTGCATAGCCTGAAAATCTTTTCAGATCTAGAGAAACGAGATCAATGAATATCGATTCAATTCATTAAAATTCTTTTCTGCTTTGTAATTTGAAAAATATGAGCAATAACAGACAAGGGAGTTTTTATTATATGAAACCTGCATAATAATAGAAAATGAATAATATGTTCTCTCTTGCTTCCACGGTGATATATTTATTGAATTCGAAAATTTATCATAAAAAAAAATAAAAAATGATTATCTTTACAAAAAAAACGGACAGTCTAGTGCCAATTTCGAACTTAATACAATATGTTTACTTCTTGTCATATTGTTGACGTTCACAGTTTGATTTACTGGAATAGCCGATTCTGAAGCATCTAATTCTCTAAAGCAAATCATTAAAAAATAGAAATATCAGCAAATATGAAAAAAGTATGTACGTGTCTGATTGATCGAAGCTTTTTATATAGAGATTTGCACGAAAAGCTAATAAATCAGCATATTTTACAGGTGCTGGAATAGATATTGAACGAGTACAACGAGCACATGTGTAACATAAAGCATAAGTTAACATTTGTACTTGATTTGGTTTTAATTTATTATCGTCGTATAAAACATGATAATGTGTAGGACGACTTGTCCCCTAAAGATAAAGGTAATATGATGAAAAAAAAAGATCATCAAATAAATTCAAACAATTTTATTTACTTTTTCTCCATGATGACTATTTAAAAAGAAGTCATATGTGGTAGCATTAGTAACATCATGTGAGTCAACAACTGTGCCAGCCTTAACATTACCATTTGAATCGGTTGGAAAAAATCTTGTATGGTGTTTCTTGTTCACTACAATATAAGTAAGATATGGTCGATAGATTGGTGATAACTCAACACAAGCTTCTCTTGTTGCCATAAGTTCTTTTTCGAAAACATTATCGAATTCACTATTTGCAATTCCATCACGATAGATAACAATTGCTTTTGGTGGATAACCATGATATTGTTCATATTGACTAATAAGAGATTTCATAATCTGTTTCATATCTACAACGTATTCCCGACTTTGTCTACGTGTTTCCGATAATCGTTCTTGCATGTAAATTTCTTTGAAATATCGATTAGGTATGTCATCGGCTGATGCAACAACAGCTACAGTTGAAAATTTTCTAGCTGAACCAGGCGCTCCATGACTAAGATCAATACCGACATACATATATCGATGACCACGTGAGAAGAATTGTCTGATAACATTACTTAAAATATTTTCATAAAATAAGTCAGTGATGAACAAAAAAAATGATAACTCACGGAACATGAAGAATAGAATTAATTCCATCTAGTTTAGTATTGATTTTCATCAGAATATGATTCAATCTTGAATAATTCCATGGATGTATACCTTCGTTTTTCTTCAGTTTTATCATTTGAGTAACGATGCCGAAGCCAGATTGTAATTCACACTAGAAAAATAACATAAATGTTCTAATTCTATTTATTTAATAATTGTCTTACTAGTGTTTTTAAATCACCATATATTTGATCTCTAATACTGTTATTCTCTGGTAAGATAACGATAAAAAATTTACAATCGTCATTCTTTTCCATCATTTCTTTCAATGCAGCAATCATCTGACTAATGGAATCAGGTTCAACATGGTATTTTTCATAGAGGACAGGTGCCGAACACTTTATACCTCGCTCGTTAGCAACATCCATCAATTGGTTATAGAATGCTTTACATAACTCTTCATTCAATGATGATGATAGATTGATCAAAGCCCATACAGATGGAAAATTTGTTGGATGATGAAACTGAGTTTTTGTATTACTCCAAATACCCGGTGATTGAAGCATTTCATTATTTACATGAAATTTATCCGTATAAATAATTTGAGGCATAGGTAAAATACGCGCCGGTATTTTAAGCATATTGACATCGACATGAAAATTCCATGCATTGATAAACGGATCCTGTTCAAAACATTGTTGTTCTGGGTTCTTACGAATTTCCATGACTGATTGATAATACTCTAAGGGCATCATGGATGATTTTAAACAAAGAAGTGCTCTTTGTTCATCGGTTATTTTTTTCACTTTAATAGGTTGCACATCAACGAATTCCATTGGTACAAACGATTTATTATGCATTCTCAATGTAGGCAATGTTGGGTATCTGCTGAGCAAAAACAAATACAAATGCATCAACTGGAAGGATTTCAATTTACTAACTTTAATTCAATGCCATAATTTTCTTTATAGTAATGTTCGACTGTAACAATACTCTGATGATCGTTTCTCTTCCATAAAAATGTCTGTTTGGATGATGCCTCACCGAATCCATCGATTTTGTAGGCGTTCGTTTTATTGGCCACGTGCGAACGGACAGGTAGGTCTTATTTCATACAGACAACTTCACTCTTACACAGAAAGTAGAAGAACTTACTTTTGCATTGATTGAGTAAAAATTCAATTTCGCCATGATAATAATCACCATTTCTGTTGCGATCAAGAAACTTCACAATATCTTTCATTTCGGCTTTTTGATCCTTTTGCTTATTCTTATAATGTTTCTTCCCAAGTGGACTGTGAAGCATAACTTCACAGAGAAAATCAATGAATGATTGTTCTTTCATAAAAATAGTATGGCTCACTACAATAGATATATAAAATACAAATGTTATTTTTGGATAAATTCATTTCATTAACGCTTACCATCGAGATTCATCAGTAGTCGATTAGTACCATTGGTAAAGACAAGACATGAATAGAAACCACGCCATAAAGCTTTACCTAAACCAAGATCCCAGTAACCATGCTTATTTTCTAATATGGGTTGTGCAAAAAATGATCGATTATAAATATAAGCAGCATTTGATGAACAATTTTCATGTAATACAATCGATAACATTTGTTGAAGTACTTTGATATCATTAACATTGATGTTAGAATCATTTTTCGTATTGTAAAATTCGTCAAGAGAACGTAACAAACTCAAATCAATCGGATTACCCACTCGTTTGATAGAAATTTGATATTCTTCTTGACGATAAAATCTATTCGGTGCCATTTTTGTCGTAGTGATTCCCTGAATGAAATATTTAAGAATATAACAATCAAATATGAAATCGAGAGAAAAAAAACTTCACTTACAGTTTCATCAATATTTGGCAATGATTGATCTATTGTAAAGATTATGTGATGATTATCGAAAACAATTTTATGTTTATTTATTTGCGGATATGTCCGACAATATTCATGTAACCAACATTCATACAACGCTCTAGTAGAGAATGATTATTATAAAAATGAAACATATGCATATACATGTTTACCGTCGATGATAACGGTGAACTATTGAAGAATATTTATTTTTTATTTGAATATCATATTGATAAACAAGACCACTTTGAGGAAATTTAACAATTGGAAAGTAGTTTATCTGAACTGTTATATGGTCGCCAATTTTTCCCAACTCATTTGGCTTTGATGGCCGAGTATTTGACTTGAACTGATCAATAGTTAAATCTGATACCATCCATTGAGAATCTGAAACTAAAGTTTTTTGTTTCAGAGAAATACCATGATCTCGATCACTGCTCATTGGAGCTACTGAATCATCAGTTGATAAACAAGAAACTGCTTGAGTTTGTGATGTACCACGTCCTTGACCTTTTAGCTGCCTTGATATCGATATAAATATAGCATAAAAATTAAAAATTCATAGCAATACCAATCTATATATTGCATCATGAAAGTTATGTTACTGGGTTTTTTCCCAGAGTTCTTTTGTTTTAATGTTCTGTTTCAATGTGTCATTCAAGTGACAAAACATAAAGCAACAACAAAATGATTCATGCCTTTTTAAATACTCATTATGATAACAGAAAACATGGAAAGAATTATCAATATTACATAATGAAATAAGCCATGTGTAAAAAATCTTTGCACAACATGTCTGGTCGATTGTAATCCTCTTACAGGTCACTAAAGAAGTTTAAATTTTCTTTTCTAGCTTTAACTTATCTCATCGAGTAAAAATAATTGATTGTAGGTAAAAAAAAATGATGTTTTCACAAATTGCTAAATAAAAAAGGTGGTAGTAACCATCTTTGTTCACTTGTCGGATATCTCGATACAGTTAAAAAGAATTAAATGCAGTCAGTTAAAACGATAGTTTGATGCATCTTTCTAAGTGAATGTTCAGATTTGTTACTCTGACTTCGGACTAGTTTACAGTGAATATTTATTTAAAATAAATTAAAATAATAGTACTTCTAATAAGTTTATTCGTTTTCTGTCATGCATACCTTCTCTAGACGAGAATTTAATTTTCTATGAAATCATTGATTACAGTGAACAAGAAACCAATAGCCATAAACATTTTTCAAATGAATCGTTGGCTTTTCAACTTTTGATATTAAGACGCAAGCGATTTCGATCATTTACTGAAACAAGTAAAAAGAAAAGATATTGGAGCAATCTACGCTCTACAAAACTGCTGCATACAAAAAATTTTTATACATAGATTTTTCTGAATGAATAAAACAATTGATACTATAATAAATATTTGAAAGCCTTCTAATATTTAGAGTAAATGTTTATAGATATAATGCTTTTTTTTATTTGATTGTTTTATGAACATTTTTTTTCATTAGGACATTCTGTAACTAATTCGACTTTTATTTAGATCTTTGTTTAGCATGTTTATTGAATTACAATAGTAGCAAAATGCTTAATCTTGCACAAAAACTTAAAAACGACAATAATAGCTTATGTAAATATAACATTCAAACATAGAATAAGCTGATCTTCTATAACTTGTTTTCATAGATCAATGGATTAAAGAGGCCAATGAACCGGTATTTGAAGTTAAAATATCTGCTTGACAATCACCAAAATAACTAGCTTGATTATGTGATAAAACGCAAATGCCATAATAGTGAACACAAGCTGCAGCCACAACAAATACATGAAAAAGTTGATGACTTTGAAACTAAATGAAATAAAAAAAAAAAGCTTTTAATAAAAAATAAAGAAAATTTTGATCATACCCAAATATCAAAAAGACCTGGAGCTAATCGTTCAGGTATTCGAGCTATTAAAATCATAGCAAAGAGTCACATAAAAATAGAATCAATGAACCATATGAATACTTACCAGCATAAAGACCTGCACCAATAACATAAAGTGTAGCTACTAAGAGTAAATATTGAGTAGCACCAGCTAAAAGAAACAAAAAATAAATTCATTTGATCGAAGTTCTCAAGACAATTACAGATCTTCTTGAAATTATTAAAAAAGACAACGTAGTTGCAGTTGCTAATTATGACAAGATAGTTTTATCATATCTATTTTGGCGTAGATTTTCTTTAAATGTTTGTCATGATTTTTGGGGTCCAAAGTTTTACTTCCACAGTCATTTTAGATCGCATTTTACAAAACTATGTATCGTTAATTTTCAAATTCTCTCAAAACTTAGTGAACATTAACCATGAAACTTCAGTATTGTGATGCTATGGTCATTGAGATCTATCGATCTAACCGTAAGACCATCCTTACGTTTAAAATTCATGAAAATGGTTTCCAATTTTAAAAAATTTCGTTCAGAATTCATGATAAGTTTCTCAAGTTCTGTAGAAAAAATGCCAATATCAAAATACAAAAGTGCAATTGCAGTTCTGGCTCCATCATTTTTATCCAATGTGTACTTCGAAGCTTTTCGGAAAGTTTGAAAAAAATTCCACGCACTGTATCGAAAATCAATTTACGAGGAAGAATAACTTTAACATTGCAATATAGTCAGAATTTCTCTCAAATGACATGTTACTTGTTGCTTAATTTTCAAGCAATAAAAATGTTAGTTATACAACGCTTCATCATACCTGTAAAAGCATGTTCGAAACCATGCCGAAATATATAATGACAAGTTGGAATAAAACCAAAAATTCCAAATGTAATAAATAGTACTATAAAAGAAAAAAAAAACTTTGCGAAAAATCTGTTATTTTTTCTTAAAAGAAAAATACTTACAAACACGATAAACTCGATAATCTGATGAATCAAATTTATCCCACATAGAAATAACTATACATGTTATACCCAATAAACCAATTAATGATAAATATGCAATTTTTGTTCCAAATTCACAATAAAATTGATAATAAAGTAATGGAACAACTGAACCAATAATTAATATTGCTATTCCACAATAATCAAGTCTAAAATATCACTAACACATTATAAAAAAGAAAACAAGAAAATTATTTTTTATATCTTACCTGCCAAAAAACTTGGAAAATTTTGGTGAATGACAATAAAATGTATGATATAATGTTGAACAAAGTAAACATACAATAGCTCCAAGAAAAAATGCACCAAATATTAATTTTTTTTCTATATGTACTTCAGTAGCCGGTTGTGTAAGAAAATATATTGCAATTCCAATAAAAACAAAAGTACCTAATAGATGTGTCCATATATTAACTGTTTCTGTATGTAAACGAAATATTGATGCAAAACATTGTTTAACACTTGGCATTGGTGGACGATGTCCAGATAATAAAAATTCATTATCAATAAGCCAATGTGGAAGATGACTATGATCGACAACATAATCAACAACAAATTTACCAACTTCTTTTGCTTGTTCAACACATCTTGTTGGAACTTCAAAAACTGAATCAATTAAATCATGTGTATGATCATGCAAATCATTCGAAGATTTTTCAGAGATATCATTAAGTGATGTACTCTAAATAAAACATTGTTTGAAATAAGAAATACTGATTTGTTTTTCTAAGAACTATAATCAAAATAAATTTCAGAGCATTTTCTCTTATGTGTTACTTCATGTTTAGATAAGAGATACGCAGAATAAGTTTTTTTAAGCCCGGTCCTAACCTATTAAAAATAGTTCCAGAATTTATTCTTATTATATCTGGAAAACTTTTTAAATACTTACTTGTTTTGTTTTACTTAGGTGTCGACTAGCATTTTTTTTGGGGCGTCATATCACTTGAATTATGTTCTGATTCATGGCTTATAAGATAACATGCTTGAAACCATAGAATATTTAATATTATTATCTTTCATTCCAGTTAGGACAAATATTTTCTCGTAGTGCGGCCTTAACAATATTCCAAATTTTGATCATGCATATCTGTAGTTGCGATAATATGACACTTGAAGCAAGTTTTACGCGCCCATTTAAGATATCGCCTTCGATGAAAAGTTTCGGTACTGGTTCCCGTTCCATTGGAAACACACAAGGAATATTATATTTACTTAACCAGTTAGAGTACACTGTCAAAAGATGGTCTAATGAACATTCACTTGAATCGAATCACGCGAAACTGATTTGAAAATTTGAATTCTTATTTGTTTTATTCTTGAGATGGTGAAATAGAAATATTAAAAATAAGAAAAATCTGAATTTTGATTAGAACAAGAATTCAGAAGCCAAAACTTAACTTCAATGAATCTATTCAACTTGTCCCGAAAACAAAATGAAAATGCATAGTAAAAGAATCAAGAGGCTACAGGAACTAATTTTTTTGTACGATTAATCTAAACACATCTCAATATAAATTAATTTGTCATTGGATTGATGTTTTTCAAGTAGATTGATGCTCAAAAATACAAACTTTTCAACATCAAATAATTGTTTGCTAAGTCGCTTTAATTCCAGTGGATACGTTCTAAACATGTTAGAATCGATTTATATTGATCAATACTTAAATTTTTTACAACTCACTGACAATATCGAATAGATCTGTGATTAGAGTGATGCAAAGCCCATTAGGTCCAAAATTTTCTGACTCAGACTATCTTTTGATCAATATGTCATGAAACGATCCCCTATGAAAAATTCTGCTACATAATGTCGATTAAATTATTCTTTCAGCAAGTTTATGGTTCAAACCTTCCACACTCACGCATTCAAGTGCTAATAAATTGAGCATTTCTGCAAATTTTGAAAAACTTATCAACACTTACTTGGGAACTAGCCAATAGTCTTTGTCGAATTTCATATTGATTTGAATCTCGATCACTCATCAATGTTGTCTCAGATAATGAATGTTTTATCATTCTCGTCTATGACTGAATAATTTTCATAAATAAACGGAAATCTGAAATAATTCTACACAAATACATATATTCAAATATTTAATGAATTTAAAAATGTGAACTGAGAGAAAAGAAAAGAAAAACAACAACATCAAACAACAAGAATAATCAAAGCTTAAGTTATATATCAATAATCATGACTACTGTTGAGATTGTAATGGATATCCATTCATTATTGAGCCATTTTTTGATGACATTAACATTTGATGATGAGAATAAACATTTGCTTGTTGTTGATTTGGATCAACTATTGGTTGAGGTAAAAATGATAATGGATTCAAATAATCTAAATATTTATTTAAAAACAAAAATATTTTTCTTTTTTAAAGTTTTGATTTTTACATACTTGGCATTTGTGATGGTCCACGTACACGTGGCATTTGATTGGCATATGAAGCTGATGCTGCAGCTGCAGCAGCAGCTGATGATGGAGTCATATAATTGAGATAAGCAGAAAATGCTGATTGAGTTTGTGGTGAAGCATAACCAACAGCTGAGCCAGCAGCTCCATTACGAACAACTTGTGATGAAGATGGTGGATATCTTGATCCAGGACTTGT
>CAJNOP010000131.1:285867-299876 GCA_905250075.1 Rotaria sp. Silwood1 | reverse complement strand
CTGAACAAGTCTATTTAATCTTGAAAAAAAAACTACTATGAGAAAGAACAAACCTTTTCTTCACGTCTTCTTTGTTTATCGGCTTCATTTGCATCAGCTTCTTCTTTTTTTCTTTGTCTTTCACGTAAAATATGTTTTTTCAATGCATCACGCATTTCTATCGGTAAATTTGGACGTTCAATAACAATGGCTGGCATCTGAAAAATAGTAAATTAAATAGATGATGAACAAATAAACATTTCATTAGTATCTGGCATAATTTAATGAAAATCACACAGGAACAAATAAAAAAAAGAAACAAAAAAGTACAATTGTTCATTGTTAGCATGTGTACAAGAAAAAAAAATTATATAATAAGAATTTCCATCATCGAAAAGCGAGCGACCAATTATGTAAATAATCGTAAAATTGTGGCACAATAGCCCCTATACTTGAATCAATTAAATCTTTTAAATAACTTATTGCTTTTTCATCATCTAAATCAAGACGAAATTTTTCGAGTAACTAAAATAAAAAACATAAAATTTTAGTTTTTTATTTTAAATTAAAAAAGAATTTATTTTTATTAATTACTTTTTTAACTGTTTTATCTCGTTCTAATGCAATATCAGGTATATTTGCATCTAACATAAGTGAAAATAAATTGGCAAAAACATTAGCATGTCTAAAAGAATACAACAGCTGTTAGAGTAATTCTTGCAAAATAAAAATGTAATATACAATGTAACTGATGTTACTAATTACAAGGATATTGTTCTATTCTATCTTTTTTGAAACATATTTCTTCATCATTCTATTATCACTTATAATGGTTCGTTTCGGTAGACATTTTCATGAATGAATAGTTCTACAGAGAAACGTTTAATTTCAATCCAATACGAAAAGCTACAGCGAACTTGAAATATGAAATTAGTCTTGAATAAAAATGCTTCTACATTAAGAGAATGAGGATTCTCTAAAAACATTGAGTTCCATTCTGAAATGCTCAGGTTAATGCTATAAAAGTGTTATGGATTGAATACGCATTCTGTATAACTTTGACCCCATTGCAAGTTATGAAAAATTGTATCTGAACACATATTTCTGTAAAAGAAATTCGATGCTAATCAAGAATGACATTTTTTTTTGAATCCGAATTGCATGAAAAGGTAAATTACTTTTGTTATAAATTGATAGAATAAAAGATTTCAAAGTATTACGAGTAGCACTTTTTTGTTTTCGTTTTTCAACTTATGCTAACCTAAAAAGTACACATTCAATTTTTCATCTAATCCTATACTTTAACGCTCGTATTATATCGTGTTTCAGAAAATTATAAATAAGAAAAAAAGTAAAAATTATTTTTACTTTCGCAGAATAATAAAAGCCGTAAAACAATGTCGTAAAAAGTCTAATAAACGATTTTCATCTAACATTTCCATCATATCTTTTGATACACGCATTGCTTGTGGTAATGGTTTAGGATCTCGACCCATAATAAAACCAAAATCAATATGAAATAATTGTCCTGTATCTCGTAATAATAAATTATCAAGATGTCGATCACCAACACCTAATAAATATGTTACTACACAATAACCAGCTAAAAATAAAAATTCATTTATTTTTTATTTTTACAAACAGTAGAATTTTTCATACCAGAACTTTTTACATAAGCATCCATCATTTCTCGAGGTATACCAGTTTCATTTAAAATTGGATCATCATTATTTGTTATATTTACTTTATTTTGTAAATATTGACGAATTGTACGATTACGTTCAAGAATTTTTTGTAATGGTTGAGATTCAATAAATTGAACAAAACCTTTAATAAAAAAAGATTCAATTAAAAATAATATACATAAAAGAAAATAAAATATATTTACCATATTTTAAACTAGTTGCTAAAACTTTATATGGTGTTAGTTTTAAATCAATATTTTCTTTTCGAAGAATCTATATCATAGAGAAATATAAAATATATTGAAAGAAAAAAAACTTAAAATTCATTTTGGAAATTTATTAAAAAAAAAGCTTTTAGTAGATCTTTGTTGTTTTTGCATATCTGTAATAATGTAATTTTGTTTGCTGATATCAAAATACTTAAGTATAATTTAGTACACTTTTGCTGTTTTCGAGATAATAGATTTACAAGAAAACCGGATTTTTTTTGAAATATGTGCATTCATTAAGAATATAATATTTCATTAAAACTTTCGGTATACAATAGGATTTATAAGATATCTTTACAGAAAACGGATCCTATCTCGAAAACAAATCGCAACTTTCAAGATTATCGAATCTACTTCCAAGTACAAAAACACTTTGTTTTAGGAGTACATTGCATCTTTACTGTATTTCTTTTTAATATGTACTCAAGTTCAATATTCTTATGTCTTAATAGGAACACATCAAATAGGCTGATACTCTTGTCAAAGGACCACAGAAATTATATTACAGAATCTACATGATCCATATAAATTCAACTAAAAATTAATTAATCAGTTGGAGAACTTCATTCATTATTCTCATCGAAACCTATTCGTAGTAATCGAATCGTATCCAACAGTTAGTGAAATTCTCTTGACAACTATTTAATTAATTATAATATCTTACTCGATCCATCAAAGTAATAATTTGTAAAATAAGTTGATCTTGTCGAAGATCATCACCATATTTGAATATAATTGGATATTCTTCACCTTGAATTGTTTCACATACAAATAGAAAAGGTAATTTAGCACTCTAATAATTAATAAAACAACAAAATTTATATATTAGAATAAAAATTTAATAAATTTTTTTTACTTTAAATATTCGAATTTTTTCTGGAATAATTCGTCGAATTTTAATTTCAGGATCTAATGGAAGTGGTATTGGATCAAAATTAAGAAAATTAAATCTTACTGGTGAATCATCACCAGCTAATAATAAACTACGTAATTTATCTTCCTAATTATATTTATTAGAAAAATAAAATAAAAATAACTTGAATAAAATATTTAATTACTTTCACTTTAGCTGAACCTTGTACACGTTTTACAATATTTGTTAATTCAACAAGTTTATCAACAAATTTTTTTTGTGCTTCAATTGATAAACGAACTTGTTGAGTTTGTTCATTTTTCTAAATCAAATAAATATTTAAATAAGGGAAAGAAAAAAACAAAAACAAATCTATCTTACCGTTTTAAGTGTTAAACTCAGACGTTCAACAAATGCTTGATACATATCAGTTATAGCTTTATCTTTTACTGAACTATTATTTTCACATTCAACATATGCGTACCTATATATTTAATTTGTTTATTAAAAATAAACAAAAAAAGTTTTTTTTTTTTTTCTATTTCTACAAACCAAAATAAATAATTTGCAATGATTGGTTTTTCACATGCTCGTTGTATTAAAAATGTTGATAAATCAATCTATGAAAAAAAAAAGAATGAATGAATGTCATTCGAATGAAAATATCAAAGCTTACTTCTGGACTAGAAGATTTTGTTGAATCACAAGATGTAGAATCAGATGGAACAACAACATTAGCATAGTTTTCACTGCTACTATTCAAACTATTAAAAAACAAAAGAAGTCACATATAATTTTACGGATAAAAGTTATTTTTGGGTTTATAACCTATTCTGTTCTTCGCCTGCAGCATCAACAACATAAGCATTAATTAAATCATAACGTTCATATCTAAGTGCTTGTACTAATTGTAAAAGATATAAAAGAAGATCCTAAAATATCAATAAAAATAATAAATTCATCATTAAATATAAAATCTATTATTATAATTTTACTTCATCTGATGCTTGTCTTAATCTTGAAACAGCATAAGAACGAACTTTTGGATGATGATAAGTTGGACCAAGTAATTCAAGTGCATCATCAGTATCCATTGTAACCCATTGTTGTAATAAATCAAGTGCTTGTTTAACTTCTTCTTGTTTATCCCAATGAACACATTGTAAAAATTTTGCAAGTGCTTTTTTATGTTGTGATAAAAAAAATCGATATTTCCATACTAAATCTTGTTCTTCAATTGAAAGATATTGTCCTGGTGGATATGCTAAAATTTGCGTTAATTTATCACGTTGTTCACGTGATGGTTTTAAATCTTTATCCATGGCTTTACGACCACTACGTGCTAATTTTAAATGTTTACTTTCAACAATATTTTCCTATTTAATATAATTAAATACAAGATAATATTTATATTTAAAAATATATACATACAAGGTCAAGTTCAGGATCAAAAACAACTGAATCTGTATAACCAATTGGATAATTAATTATATCATCAAAATTCTAAACCAAAAAAAAAACAAGAAAAATAAACAAGTTATTGAATTTAAATATGAAATACAAGAAGTTCTTTTAATATTAATGAATTAAGAATTAAATGATCAATATGAGAAGAAAATACTTATGTAATTAATCACATGACAGTCTTATAATATTGTGTTTTTTTTTTCTAAATCATCCTTGTATCACAAAAAACTTATTAGTATTGATTCTGTTTATATTAATAGAAATCGATTGATTAGATATGTTAGATTTTGATCTAGAGAATTTAATGCTTCCTATTAATCATATGTGATCAAAAAAAAAAAATAATAATACAACTTATTCGAACCGGTTCAAAATAAAGTACAACACATTCATTATCTTCAATCATTGTTCGAGCAAATTCAATTAATAAAAGCATTGATTTTGAATTAGATCGTTCAATATCTAAACATGAACGTGCTTTAGCTAATGTTAATTGTTCAAGCCATTCTTGATGTATTGTATGTCCATCGCATTGAGTTTTAATTAACTATAAAAAATTTTCAATCAAATAAAAGTAATTTTTTTTTTTTTTCTAACTTTTGCTATTCGACTTAATTCATCCAAAATAGGATATTCACTTTCATCATTCCATGTAATCACCGGTGGTTTAGCTGTTATTTGTTTTGAATTATTTTGTAAATCTGTTGCTGTTAATATATTTCTATTTGTATAATTATTAAAAATTGGTTCTTGATTTATTAGTGGTTCTATTTTTCCTAATGTTGTTGAATGAAATTTAACATCCGGTGGAATATTTGGCCATAATTTTAAATCATATATACCTCGACGAAATGTTCTAAAAAGAAAATAAATTCATACTTCTAATTATATTAAATATATCACAAAATGTACGTTTAATTCTCGAAATAGAAAAAATTCTCTATGATTAAGTTTCGAAGTCGAAAATAAAATTATTTATTAGTATATGAGAAACATTTTCTCATATTTTATGAATTGATTTTATTCTATTTGACTATGTTTCGTAATTATTTAGCAATTTGAACCGATATCATGACATCATCAATCAATACATAGATCTTCAAGTTTTATTTCGTTTTATTAACTAACACATATATATGCGATTAGTTATTATGAAGTTTATATATCCTTCTAACATCAATTATAATATACGATATGACTCATTGATTGAAGAAATAATAAGAAAAGTATATTCGTCATGTATCAAAAATAACTTTCTTTGACGTATCGAAATTTCGTCTATTTTCAAAACTAAACATTCCTACGATACAGTGGCGTACGCAGGGGGGTGAGGGGGCCCGGCCCCTTGAGACAAAAAGTCCTGGAGGGGCGTACAGGAAAAAATATTTTCGCGTGATAAAACTTTTTATACTGTATCCTTTGAAATATATTTAATAGAATACAAAATGCAATCATAAATTCTCGTTTAAAAATTTTATTTTTTACCCATCAGAAGCAAATAATGATATTGTTGTACTTCCAACAATTCGTATATCAGTTGGTGAAAGAATTTCATGAATTGAAAATGTTAATATAGCATGTCGAGGTAAATCACAATATCTTAATGGTAATGTTAACCATTCATTCCAACTAAAATTAAGAATAAGAAAACAAAAAATCTATTATTATTGTTTTATATTTAAAAAAATAAAAAAACTTACTTCCATTTATCTATAAATGATTTAAATGATGTTTGAACAGGCATACATAATGGTTGTCCATCAGAAAAAACTTGACAAATAACATATGGTTCACTATGTTTTGTATCATTTAAATTACGAACAAATGATGAATTTTTCGATAAAAATAAATCATTTATAGATTGTTGTGATCGTTCACCATCGACTGAACCACTAAAAATAAAAATAGAACAAAATCAAAAATAATTCATTATTTTTTTTTTTATTTTGTTTTTTTTACATTTTTATTTGAATACGATCTTCAAGTTCATGACTAAAGACAAAATGAAATTTTTCTGATGTTGTTGACATTTTCTCAATCAAACATCTACAAAACTAAGTCATATAATTGTAAGACTATTTTCGACAAAACAAAAATAATAATAAGTCAATACAATGAATCAGAATGAATTATTTGTTCTTAACATATGACTTGTCATCATTGCTTGTAGCGATAAATAAATGCTAAATAACATTTTCTATTGGTCATTTTATTATGACCAATAATTGAGTATGACTATTTTTATTATATTTTTATTTTTCAATCTGTCAAATCTGAAATTTACTTTTTTAAAAATTTAAACTATCGTATTTTGAACTTTACTAGAAAGTACTACAAAAATAGAAACATAAACTTTGGTTATTTGTTGTGATATTACTGAAAAAAAAAAACAATTCCTCATCTTTTTCTTTGATCTTCCAATGAATGTATTAACATACAAGAACGAATGTAACTTTCATTTTATCATTTTTTTAGTTCTAATGTGGATATGATAGTAAACCGGTTTTTTTTGGTATAGGAACATATTTTTCATAATAACATATGAATAATTATTATTTTATTATTTTCAACAACGTATCAACAGATACCGTGTCAATTGCCATGACATTACTACCAAGCAGTAGTTCAAGGAACGTTATTTTGTCGTTTATACTAGTATGTGTTGTTGAAAATTATTGATTATCACACCTAAACATCGTTTCGAAATAGAGAATAGCGAGAAATTGACCTTCATTATAAACAACATTGAAACATTATTATATGTATGTGATAATGATATGCATATAGTAACGTTTATGAGGGACAATTTTTTGTCTTTTTTTTTTCTATTTTGAAACGACGTTTAAGTGTGACAAATCGTAATGTTGGCTGTACATACTGATCTAAACGATAAAATAAATGACGTTTCTTCAATTAGATGGGTACTTGAAAGTATATAGTTTAAAAAAATGCTATTAAATCTATAAACAATACTAATCTCATGTTTGTGATTTTATTCTCATGTATTAGAAAAGTATTATATAAATCATTTTTAAAAACCGAATGCTTTATTACTCTCTATTCTTCATGATTAGTTAACATGAGTAGTGATATATGTGATGAATTGAAAGTTTCTAGAGTACAAAATATAGATTCTAATATACTAAAAATATATTTTAAATCAGCAAAAAATAGTCAAATATTCAGTCTAGAATGTTTCGATACACACCTTACGTATCTTTATTCTAGACGAAAAAATTAATTTATCAAATTGTTTTATCTAGATTCGCACAATTCATAATAAAACATATTTCGAATACATGAAGTACAATTCATACTCAATAATATATCATATTAACATTATAATCGAGTGACAAATAGGATATTGAACTTGATAGATTTAGTGTAATCATATCAGTAAAACAAGACGTATTTAATTTCCTTGTGTTTCTTATGGAAAACACTAGGTTGATGAAGTTGATTTTACTAATATCATGGTACTCTCTAGAGCCAACAGCTACATATTCTGATGTTCTTGTTTGTGTCAGTGTAATTTTCAAAAAAAAAAAAAAAGAAATTAATTTTATTATATTGATGTTACGGATAGCGCAGTCTTAAACAATAACTTACTCAAAAGAAATTAAATGACAGAAAAAAAACAAGAGAATTTAAATAGAATCGATGGCGTGGTTTATCTTTTTGCATTATCTATTTTCTATTAAGATTCTATAAGCTTAAAAATTTAATAAATATAATAGTATACGTATTTAAATATTTCAATTGATGAATTAATTGCTATTCAATATTTACCAACATGGCACAAAATAAATGATAATGAAAATAATCTAGATTTTACATTAATAAAAAAAAAACTATTTTTGAAATACTTTAAAAAATTTTAGATAGAAAAATTTTATTCATGTTCTCTTTTTATTTTAATTATTACCGCAACATAATAAACATGGATGTTTTTCTATTGATCTACAGTTCTCGGCGTTCGAAAAAGAAGTTTGAAAGAAATATAGCGATGGTAGAATTATTAAGTGTTCTGATAGTTAAGAAGTCTTTGGAAATCTTTTATAAATCGGGAATTAAACAAGCTAAAGCTATCGATTTTACATTGATCGAAAGAGGGCATTGACACCTGTTGAATGGTTGTAGCGCTAATCAAACATGAATGGAAAATTTTTAATACGTAAGTTCCAACTGTCAAAATCCTCTAAAGTATCCGAAAACTTTACTCCGAGGATATTTTACAAACAAAACATCCTCGTTCATCATATTTCGATGATGACAATATTCAGAGAGTATTTAAAAATACTGTAGATTATTCATTAGACTTGATCAAACATGAAAAATGAACTATACGATAAATGAATTGCAATTTAGTCATTTAATAAAATACAGAATCTCGTAATCAACTATCTAAAGTTGGTTATCAGTTATTTGAAGAACAGATAAGATAAATATACGTTCTACATCAAAGGGATCAATTCTAAAAACAAGATGGAATTTGTTCCAAACTCTCAACGCATTTTTCTTATTAATTCATTTTATGTACAAAACTAACTAATTGTCTTGTCATATTGAATTGATGATAATCTAGGCAAAAAAGTTATGCTCGATCACATTTCGATAAAATAAAACTGTCCAAATAACTATAAAATCGTGATATCCATTATTACTTCTAATTTGATTTTATTCCATTTTTTCCAACATTTCACATGTAGTTAAATTTTTTTTCAATAGGCTTGTGCAAATAAATAGATAAAGTGAATCTTCTTCGATAGAAAAAAGAAGAATCAGAGAATACTTATCAGCAAAAAAAAACACTTCATAAAATTGTAATCAACAAATCATACTTGAAAGAAAAAAGCACTTTCACTATGCATACATATTCTTGATATAATTCAAAGCAAAAAAAAAGAAGAGGGCCTGACCGGGGATCGAACCCGGAACCTCTCGCACCCAAAGCGAGAATCATACCACTAGACCATCAGGCCACGGTATCTCTTTTTATATATTTTAGTTTTAACCCTACCATCAACAGGTTTTATGTGTCACAAAACAAAATGATGCTAATTATTCTCGCCTACGTAAACATCTCAAAAAAAAAAAAGATATAAATAGCCCTAGTAATTTATGCAAATTTAGATAAGTAATGTACTATAAGAAAATATTTCTGTTAATTATTCCATTTTTATCTTAGTTAAAAGAATCTAATTACTTTTCTGCTTAGCAAAAATTATTTTGATCGTATCATATCATCCTTGTTGATCTCTAAAAAATATACAAGACCTCCACAACAAAAAAAAAGCAAGAACTTAATTATTTTATAGGTGTTAAAAAAAAATTATTTTTTCTTTCATTACACACATAGAATATCAAAGCGTTAATAATTTGATTTGAAGTACTCCTGTTTTCTTTTTTGATTTGTAGTTAATTGTATTATTTTTATTTAGATATTTTTTTTTCCCTAGATTATTTTTTTATAATCTTTTTCTATAATAATCTGTTTTTTTTTGTCAACTAAATACATCAATACTATAGACTATGACAACAAATGTATAAATAAATACATATATTTAATATACATATATACATATATATATAAAGTCTAAATAAGCAAACATACATATATCTATATATAGACATACAATCTAATCTCTGAAATACATTGAATGAAAATCACTAATAATAATGAAAAAGCACATGACAATTTTTGCTCGATATTTTGTCTCACTCTTATATCTGCCTAAATACTCGTAACGAAAAAAACAAAAAAGAAAAAAAGAAATGAAATACAAGATAGAAAGAAAAATATACACATATAAACAATGAGAAAGAAAAAAATAATAATTATTATTATATATTAATATACAATGCTAGATTAGTTCGAGAAATCTGATTTAATAGCCTAATCTAGCTTTAGTATTAGTCAAATACAAAAAAAAAACAAAACGAAAGAGAAATGAAAGATCACTTGACTTTAATAATATTTTGTTGTGAACTAAATAAATCACGTTTATCAAATAATTGTTCATGTTGATCCATAACATAAGAATCAAGATTAGCTGCATTAAGATTTCCTTGAGTTCCTGTTGATGGTAATGAATAAAGCACCTTCCATTTACGTTTTTTATTATGTTGTTTATTATTTGTAACACCTAATAAAGGTTGAATTATATTTGATGTTTTATTAGTTGATTCTAATGGTCGTTTTGATGATGGTGACGGTTTTGGAGAAGATTCTTGTTGTTGTTGCTTTTTATTATCATGTTCATTGTCAACAACAACAAATTCTAAATCATCATGATCATCAATAATTATCCACGAATCACTCATTTGTTTTGGTGGTGATTTTAAAAGGACATTATTAGTAGCCATAAATAGTTTTTAAACAATATAAAAGAAAAAAATCTACAAAATGAAAATAATGTTTGTCTAGTAAAAAATCTTCAATTTATTATATGGTAGAAAAAAAGAAGAAGAAGCCAACCTTGAATGAAGATAGAGAAAAATAATGAATTATTCGCGAATAGACATATTATTATATAAAGAAATAGTTATGATGACGACGACGATAGAATGTACCCACGCATTATTTTTTTCTCTCGAACAATCGACTATCGTTGATATAGAGAAAGCCAAAGAAGAAGGAGAAAAAAGAAACTCGGGACTTTATTTTCTGCTCAGCACCCGTATACATTTTGACAACTGTTCTTGTTAGCAATGGAAGAAAGAAAAAAAAGAAAGAGAGAGAGAGAGAGAGAGAGAGAGAGAGAACGAACGATAATAGAGTAGGCATGTGATCGTCGTTATTTTACGCACACATCATATGAATATGCACTCACGAGGTCGATGACATCATATTACTATTGGACAAAAGAACGAACACTTATTTGCAGTGTCTTCTTATGCGGTTATAAGAAAAAAAGAACCGCTCTTTTTTATCAGAGAAAGAGAGAGAGAGAAAATATTTAGAGCTATTCGATGAATATTAAATCTTGGATCTTAAGAATGAAGAATTTTTATTAGATTACTTATTGATTAATTTTTCTATCGTTCAAACATTTTTAATCTATAAAACATAAAATAGAAATTTTGTAATACTAAAGCTTTGCCTTTACAATGTTGATTTTAAATAACATAGATTAGTTGAAAAGTTAATTTGTATTTAATGCAACAATCGAAAAAAAAAAGATAATGAATGAGTCTTGATTAAATCATGTTGTAAAAATTCATAGTCATAAGTACTTGGCATAGTACAATTTGTTTTTTTTTTTTTTTTGATAAAGACGATAGAATTCAAAAATTATTATAAGATATATTTGAAGAAAAGATGAAAAAAGTAAACATATGAAAATGCTAATGAACTCATAAAAATTTATTGTGATTTTAGTTAGAATAATTTCAAAGCGAAAAATTAAGTTTTAGATAAAGATGATCAACGGCATCGACTTTATCTTCAACACGTATCGCTACTATTCTATGAAGATCTTGCAAATTAAAGAGTCACTTGTGACTTTTCAAGTCTATCAAAATGGCAACTTTACGGGAATTGAATGTTAGAAGAATGTTTTTTTTCTTAAGATTCACACGAAAAATGCTGCACAACCATTTTCATACATTTATAAAGAAGAACTCCCGAGTCTAGGTGATTTAAATCTATTCAATTATAATTAATGACATAAATTGACTAAAATTAAGAATTGGAACAATAAATGCAATATTGATTGACGAAATAATGTGTTCTGTCACAACAATATGAAATAGAATAAAAAAAATATGCACTCCGCACTCGATGACACTGTATGATTGCGCATGAGATTATAAAGAAAATAGACGCAACTATATTTGTTAAGCACGGCATACTACTTGGTGCAAATTTTTAAATACTATTTTTTTTGATAAGAAAAAAAAAGGTGTTTTAATTTAACCAATAAACACAAAAGAAATATTGAAAATACTAGGTGAAAATGTATTAGAATCATGTGCTTTCATTATATTTTACTGGCGATTTCTCTAGTTTTGATTAATCAATTTTCATTTGAAATAAATCGATATTCGATTGAATCTTGATCTTTATCATTTGTCATATTAATTTACAAATGTATCATAAAACAATTAGTTTTTTAAATCAACATCAGATTAGACTATCTCACTCAACAAACATATAACAAGTTATTTTTTAATAAACGTATATTAACAAAAGAAATGTTGAATTCATTTGTTTGTTCAGCATTCAAATATTTATGGAAAAGTATGTGTATAATCTACTAATTCAAGTTAGCTATATAAATTGGAAATTTTTCGTTCATAACAAAATTGAATATTGTTGGCTGAGATCGATTTTTGAACGGCAAGCCTAAAGAACATCTTGTGAACCGTAAAACTTATTCTAACTAAAGAAAAGTAATGCATGACAGTTTCTCTCCAATTGTACATTATTTAGTCATAGTTTCAACTTCAAAAAAATTTGTATAAGTACTTAAAAATCTGTGAACATAAAATACATCAAATAGGAAGCTTGTCAAAAATCATGCCTTTACATTCAAAATACTTTTATCAAATAATAACGAGTCGTAGCGAAAAACAGCATATACAATCTCTCATCTATTGAATATTGATAAAAATTATTGCCTCATTGAGTCTTTCTGATTAATCTTGTTTTGTGAATGATTATGTAAGATAAAAGGAAGATGAATATAGATTTTATAAGCATCTTTGAAGTGGATGATTGATTTTTTGCGAGGAAGTAATATTTCAGTTGACATTGCAAATGCATGGGTCAATTCAAGCATATCAAAACAAAATACTTACAAGATCTCTTAATAAATAAATACAGAATTATATTAGATGTAGCAAAGAAAAAGATTGGTACGTATCAGTGATGAACACAGGGCAGCACGAAAACTTATTTTGTCTTCCGATCACTAAACTATATAGTATTTTATTACTTATACCTTATTTATTTCGTATCATTTTCAAATACAACAACTAAATTTTTACTTAATGACAAATACTATAAATACAAGAAAATTTATAAACGTCTTGATTTATTATTTTTATGGCATGTTCATAACAGGAAATAAATGTGAAAAATCATGAACCTGTAGAGTTTGATCATTACCATCATAACATATAGTGGATACTATTAATAACAAAGATAAAAAAGGACTTTCTAACAAAAATGATATCAGAAAAAAGGAAATATATGTCACAAACAAAATTAAACTTAGGTAGGTTTTGTTGTTAATTAGACTCAGAACAACGCGTTAATTTTCTTTTATTCAAAAATAAATTTTCATTTTCCTTTGTATTAAGAAAGCATCTCAAGTACCTACTTTTTTACTAGACAAAGTATTCTCAAGTATTCATGCTGTTTCCATAAAATTTAGCAGTATCAAATGTTTATACTCTATGTATCATCTATGAACTAGCTCAAATTCGAAGATAAGTAAATAGCGACAAAAAAATACTACTAAAAAAGTCCTGTTTTTTGGTCGAAATTTGTTAAGAAAAATTAAATTTCCATAAAGAACAGTGACTAGCCTTGCAACTTTTTAGATTTAACTATCATTGAATTAAAACTGAACAAAGTTCGAAATTACAAAAATTTCTAGTTCAAACAATTATTCTCAAAATGGACACAACGTAGAAAACGTATGTGTCAATGATAGACTTTAGGATATCACATCCTTTTACTTCATATTTTCAGATGTATGTAATGACTAAATTAGTATTCATATCTAAGAAAAGATTATAGGTGCGTAA
>CAJNOP010000131.1:275562-285767 GCA_905250075.1 Rotaria sp. Silwood1 | reverse complement strand
ATGACTAAATTAGTATTCATATCTAAGAAAAGATTATAGGTGCGTAAAAATGATGTCTAGTGTTCATTGTAAACAGAAATATGTTGAAAAATGAGGAAGAAACAAATTTAGGATGCGGTTTTCTAAACGAGTGAGTCTGAATCGAACGAAGGATCTTAGTTTTCTTTTCTTTTTAATTAAATATTTTATTTCGTTTATGGCATATTAGCGTTTTCACCTTTCACTTTGTTTGATGCTTTGGAGTCTACCAATTGCACTAGTCTTATACGATAAGTGTGCGCTTCACATTTTTTTGTTGGCACTGGTAACAGAGAAAATGTACCGTGACATATTTTTGATATATAGTCTGTATTGACATAATAATAAATCTAAGTTTCGTATTAGAAAAAATAAAGAAACAAACTTGCTCGATCATCAAGATTCGTGCATGTCAATCATTTGCAACATATGGATGAAGAACAACTTCGGTTTGTGCTCATTGTTTTCCGTATTTTTATGCAATCGATATTCTGTTCTTTCTAGAGATGATTTTCTTTTATTCATATCAAGGGGGAAGTAACTGATTTCGTGATGTCAAATTAGTGGTTTGATTTCAGATGATTTCGGGTGATTTCGAGTGATGTCAAACGATTTCAAGTGATTTCAAAGGATTTCGATTGATTTCGGGCGAAATCGAAATTAATTGAAACCAGTTTCAAGACAGGTTAAAATCATTCGAAATCGCTCGAAATGAACTAAAAATCATGCGGAATCATATGACATTACTTAGCGGTGTACAAAAGCTGGCAATGACCGGCAGGGAGACTCACCGAGACCGAGGCTGAAAGTTTTGACCTCCGTGCATCCTTGAAATCAGTTGAAATTGCTTGAAATCACCAGAAATCCACGAAATCATTTGAAACCAGTTTTTTCCTCTTTAGTGACTTGGTCAAATTGCAGGTGATTTTCAAATGATTTCAAGTGATTTCAGATGATTTCAACTGATTTCAATGATTTCAAGTTGATTTCCGCATTTGAAATCAGTTTCTTCTCCCTTGATTCATATAGACAAATTCATTCAGTAACTGTTGTATCATTGAATAAATGAATTATTAACACAGGAAACATTTAACTGTTAAATCGGGTAAATATTTATCTATACCTATATTCAGCTTTTTCATTTGTTCGTTATGTTTTCATCTTATGACGACATATGAAGACAAATACAATATCTCTGTAGTGTGGGTGTGGGTGTGACTCTTCACTTTACTCACACCCTCAGTTCTGTAATTGTTATCGTTCTTTTGATCGATCTTTTTGAACTTTTCTCATTGCCAAAATGATAGATCTGACATTGTATTACGATGGATATAGATAGATTTACATATATAGATTTATTTGAGATTTTTCAGATATAAAAGTTCTTATAGTGATCATTTCGCTTCTCTAAGAGAAAATTGTCTGATGTTTTCCTTTTCTAGCCAAATTTACAAAAATGTTCGTGTTTTTCAGTGGATTTCATGGGAAAATCTTCTTATTGCCTGCTGATTCTTTGGACTAATCTCTGGATTTTCTCCTGTTTTTTTAGAAAAAAATCTCGTAGTAAATAACCTAATTTTTGACGAAAAACTTCGAATTTCTAAAATTTCGATTTGGTAAGTCTGATTCCCATGTCTATTTATCACAAACTTCGTTTTGTTTATTATTTTAAATAAGTTAATAAAACTCGTAAAATAATAATTTTTAATTTTTATGTCACCAAACGGTTAGTTTTTTATGCTTTTATTGGTTTTTTTTTCAATAATAATTTAATATGTATGAGGTTGATTAGCGTATGTACTGTTTGAGTGTTGATCAATAAAAAATTCTGTGAATTCTATAACTCGATCAATCGAGGCCATTGAGTAAGTCAATGATCATGTGATTCTGTCAGATATGGACAACATATAACCTCTGAAGCATTATAACATTGAATATATATATTGTCGGTATGCTCTATATCATTTTTGAATAATTCAGAGCATCCGTTCGATCTTAGTATGATCGATGTCATTGATTAATCACCACCACCATTGATATTGTTGATCTTTGAAAAGAAATTTTTCGTCATATTTACTTTCAGATGAATATGTAATAAAAACCTTATTTGTGTGAATAAGTTGAGGCGTTCGAATCAGTTTTATAGAAACCATCATAGAATTAGCAATTCCTTTTGTTTTACGGACTGACCCTCTAATTACATTGGATTCAATGATCAATTAGTTATCTGCATAATCAATAATTGTCATAATATGGAGACAAGGGTGTGGGTGTGTGGCTGTGACTATTGGTCGTCTATTCATCAACACCCACACTCACACCCGCACTTTACTTAATGATCACTGTTGAGAAAGGTGAAAACTAGTCGTAGCTTTCTTTTTCATAATAACGGGTGCGGCAGAATAAATGGCCCTCTCAGTATTTTAACTAGAACATTTTTTCTTTTTGTCCTTTAGAGCTGATTGTTTTTCCAAAAGATGCGCCGTTAAATTCTCTACAAAATCATAATCAAACTTATTTTTGTAGAAAGTGAAGAAAGAAAATTAAGCGAAAATTATTCAACACATAAAAAATATCTAACTTTCCAAATTATTTGATGTTGCATAATGAATGGCCAGTATTTTGGCGTTTGCGTCTCTTTTTTTATCATCTAGCATGTCTATTTTGAAACTAAAGTATACCATAAGATGCAGCTTGAAAAGCTCTACAAGTTACATTTAAAATCTTATTTTATATATGTATTCTTTGTTTTCAAAATGGACGAAATTCTGTACGACCAATTTTCGATGCTGCAAACAGGATCATTTGTTGGTCGCACAATATTTTGCTTATTTTAGAAACGAAAGGTGTACATATATAAAATAAATTGTTCTTTGTAAATTGTAGAGCTTTTCGCGCTGCATTTTGTGGCATATTTTGTTTTCTTTTATTGAAGCCTATTAAGTGATAAAAAGATGAATTAAGAAAAAACGAATTCGTAGTGCAACAAAAAATGATCTTGTTTGGAGCGTCAAAAATTGGGCGCACAGAATTTTGTCCATTTTATAAACAAAGAATGCATATATAAAATAAGATTTTTAATGTAACTTGTAGACCTTTTCAAGCTGCATATTATGGTATACTTTGTCTTTAAAATAAACATGCTGAATAATAAAAAAAGTGATACAAACATCAGCCATTCATTATGGAACATCCAATAGCTTGGAAAGTGGGGTCATTTTTATGTGCTATATTATCTCCTTTTAATGGTTTTCCCATAAATTTCTACAAAAATAAGTTTGATTATGATTTTATAGAGAATTTAACGGCGCATCTTTTGGAAAAACAATCAGCTCTAAAGAACAAAAAGCAAAAAAGTTATAATTAAAATACTGAGAGGGCCATTTATTTTGCCGCACCCGTTATTTTTATCGTCACGTTCTGCAGATGTGATCGGCTCGTTCTGGCTCTTCTGTTTTTTGTTGTTTTGCCGATTTTTTCAAATGTATTTTGATAAGGAATAATATAATGAAAAACACGAGATATAAGATATGATAAAAAGGAAAAGACGAACGTGTTAAATAGGATGCGAGTATAGGAGAAAGCAGAAAATAATGTACCGTAGAGAATACAAGTATAATGGCGTGAGTATGTCATCTATATTAGCCTTATTGGCTTATGTCACAGACGAAACGAGGTACTGCTTTTACTACAATACTCCAAAAAGCACCAAGAGTTTCCGAAAATTAGGAGTTCCAAGTCCAGTAACAGGATCCCATCCATTGACTGCTGAGAAGCCTTGTGTTTTACATCCTGGGTTCTTTCCGAAAATGATGTCATTCAAAGCTGCAGAAGCTTTATAAAGAGCAGGGTTCAAGAATCCCATTGCTGGCCGGCCCATACTGAAACGAGCATCGTTAATCAAGGTTATGATGGATCCGACTACAGTGCTCGAAGCGGCGGTCCCATACACCAGGTAAAACTTTCCCCCAAGTGCGACGACATAGTTAGCGCCAATGGCAGATATATCGGGGTATCCACGAGTGTTACTAGAATTGTTGTATTGATCAGCAGTATAATTAGGTTTGTGGGATTGAAAGAAGTCTTTGACTGAGTTTTCCTGGTATAAGGGCAAGGCAAAAACATTACTGAATCCTCCACCAGAGTAGATGACTTGGTTGCAAGCCGATTCGGGCGCGAGACCTGACGGGCTAGGATTGATTTGGGTGGCGCCGACAGAAGTAACATAAGGGCAGGTACTAGGGAACGAAGGGTTGAATCTGATGCCAGTGGGACCGAAGGTGGATTGTCCAGAATTGGGATCAATGCATGATCCTCCGTTACCGGCTACACCATCATTTCCTGAACTGCACAATATTGTAATACCAATGGCACCGAGCATTGCATATTCGTTACATTGACGTGTTACGTATTGAGTACTCAGGTCAGCCTCGTTGTATCCGTAGGAGATGGAAATAACATGAGGACGCGAGGATGAACGAAAGATAGCATCTAAAAAGTTGTTTAATGGATCTCCTTCGGGAGAGTCTCCTACTTCGTACAAAGTAACACGAATAGGGTTTACTAAGCCAATGGCATACTGCAAATTAAGATTACTCAGTCCATGCATGTTAAAGTTTCCAGGATCTGTGTCGTTCAAAACTGTGCCGTTGATCGAAACAATGATGGGTTTAGCACCCATTGCACTAGGTTTGTATTGACCGAGAAACAGGTTCAAATCGGATTGAACATAAGACTGAGGAGGGAATTCTACGAATCCATAGCCGTTTTTATTGGCACTAAGTGGCTGGTAGCCGAGTTCGTAAAGGAATTCCAAGCAACTGGGAGTAATTTCCTGATCACAATGGATAAGCTGACCAGGAGTTCTGTTGTTAGCGTAAGGGGCAAGATCACCAAGTTTGATCATTGCTGTAAGACCGGTACCAACGCTTTGGACATCTTTTCGAGTGCGCTTCTTCAAACGATTACTCTCCTCCGAGTTGCTGCTGACTTTCACATCAAAGTGGACAGTCGGAGTGATGAAGTCGATGTGTTGTTTGATGTTAGCCGGAATACTGTACTCTTCTGTGGCATAATGAAGCATCCCGCTTTCATGTTCATAGATGTTGTACTTGGTCTTCAAAAGTTGCTCAGCTTCAGCAACCGTAAGTTTGAAAGACAACCAACCCCTACTTGCGCTAGTCATGATGCGAGAAGCAGAAATGCCTGAATCTTGGAGCCATCCCATAACAGCAGAGACAGTCTCGTGACTTGGAGCGAACATATCAGCAACTTGTGACGGAGTCATGTAACTACCGTACCTGGGCGAATCAGGGTGCGAGACATCCATGAGCAACTGTTCGATCATTTCCAAGTTCTGCTGAGCAAGAGCGATGCGCATACGCAAGATGAAATCGCTAGCTAATTTATCACGTTTGCTCCAGTTTTGCGGAAGGCGGTCGCGTTTCTCATGAATGATGTAGACATGGCTTCTCGTAGGCCGATCAGCTGCTCTACGGATTTCAACGGCTATAGGAAAAGTAACAAAAGAGTATGACTTCTTCCGCTTCAACAATAACTTACCTGCCACGTTGTACAGGAGGAGGATGAAGAGAGTCACGGTTACAATGACTATGCAGTTCATGCTTGGTTGTCGTGCTAAAAGACATGGTATATATTTGTGAACGTTGTTGTTTATGTATTCTTTCGTTTGACGATTTTTGTTGTGCCTATAGTCTGATTGCATTTCTATCTTATGGGGTGAGATTAACGCAAAATAGCCTTATGCTGTTAATTACGTTGGTAGCGAAAAGCGAGAAACAAAGTGTCTACCGCATGCCTCACATAAAATTTGATGAATGTGTCCACGCGGAAAAATTGACAAGGATAAAAAGTGAAAAAGATTGATAAACACAATAAAAGCGTCACACAGAGATTCATATAAAGTAAAGCCTTAAATCGTTAAAAAATCACAAATTATTCACTAAAACCACGAGTGATCATTAATGTTTCGCTGGAAAATCACTAGCGACCACTAATCTTTTTTAAAATCCCTAATTGAGAGCATTGTAAATTTTAATAGTCAGGAATTTCAAACTTCTTCGCGCATTATATTTAGTAGAATATACTTGCAGAATAATACTGCTGCAAAGGTCTAGATAAAATGAACTTCGAACCAATATAATGAAATAAGGATTACTATATTGCTGTGATCGCTTTCTTTAATATTAACTTCAGATTTTTCCTGAGAGGAAACTCACTCTCAGATCCATATTATTTTCAAGAAAATCAAAAACTAAGGTAACAAGAAATTATGCGATAAATCATCAACACTTCGTTTAGTAAAATCCGGCATTCGTCGTTCTTCAGTTTCAATCAAACTCTTTATCAGAATAGTTCCAGCCTATATCTGCATTACCCGCATTACCAGCATTATGAATCTATTCGCAAAATACTGTGTTCCAATAAGGGAAATAACGAGCGGTCCAGAATAAATGACCGCACTTTGCGTTTGACTTTTTTTATCTCAAAATACATTCTATTAAAAAAACAAAACACACTACAACATGCAGCATGGCAAGCTCTACAATTTACGTAAGACCGATTATTTCATGGCTGAATTTTGTGTCTCCAAAATGGAAAAAAATTTGAGCTTCTAAATTTCAACCGTGCGAAAACTAGTCACACAGAATTTTGCTTTTTTTGAAAACAAAAAGTATACAATTAAAATCCGCTTTACTTTTTAGATTGTAGAGCTTTTCACGATGTATGTTGTCCTATATTTCGTTTTTCTAATACAATGTGTTTTGAGATTAAAAAAATGAAACGCGAAGTGCAACCATATATTCCGGGCTATCCATTACTTTCTATCCACTATTCACCTAACCAGCACACAAAGCGCGATAAAAAAACCTTTTTCTCACAAAGCGGTTGGATACCCACGAGTTTAACTATTTGCTTTCAATTTAAATCTAAGCCATATTAATTCAAATTCAATTTAAATGGGTTTCAATCTAACGTTAATGCATTTGAATCCAATATAGATATAAATGGGATTACTTCCAACTGAAATGCACGTAAATCACATTTGAACCTCTTTAAAGCAATTTAAATCCCTTTTGATTGGATTCCAATGCATTTAAGTTGGATTTTAATCCATTAAAGCTGGCTCAAAATGCAATACAAATTCATGTCAATCAATTTAAATTAGTTTAATTCCAATTAAAACATGCTTAAATCCAATATAAATGAGCTTAAGTCCAATCAAAATGCATTTAGATGAAACTTAGATCCATTCAAGTCAATTCTAATCAATTTAAGCCCCCCCCCTCAAAAACGAATTTTGTTATTTTTCATCCGATTTCAACCAAAATTTCAGAGAATGTTAGTCTTGACTAGAATAGCTTATGGTTAAAATATCTTCCCCAAATCTCAAAGAAATGCACAAGTTCTAGGCAATTCATTACCCTTTACGCGGGGAAGGATTTCACAATAAGGATACAAGCTAACAAGCTCGGGCGATTTTTAACTTGTAGAGTACCTTTAGGGCCAGATCCTCACAGAGCCCGAATTTTGAATTTCCCTTTGTTTGATTTTTAAAAATACTTTTTCGAGAAATGTTCAAATTCAAAGTGCTAATAAATATGAAATATCTGAGTTTTTTATTTCAGCAAATGAGAAATTCAAAAATCGGAGCCTGTGAGGATCTAGCCCTAACTGTCCTCTATTCAACAAAAAAAAATTATCCCTTCTCTATTGAGTCAGTATTAAGAAATCCTTCCCCGCGTAAACGGTAAACTCGAAAAAATTGATTTTGAGAAAAACGAAAAATAAGTATTAGAAGTCGATTTTTCCGAAAATCACCTGATTTATGTATCAATATTCAAGACGGGCTATAAATGTGTGATCTTAATATTAAGTGTTGATAGTCTCTTAGTGATTAGTATTTAAAAAAAACTTTACGAAATGATGATGCAAAGAGAAAGCAGCCTAAAAGTCGAGAAACCTTGAAAAAACACCATGAAAATTTCTCGAAAAATATGATAGTAGGAGCAAAGTTTTAGACGATAAGTTCGTCAAAATTAATTCATTTTTCGATAAAACATAAATATTCTGAAAGAGGAGACTTCAGTGCATCTTCCTATGATAAAACTTCAATTTCGACTCATCTCCGAAAAATTGGATTTTCTGAGGGGGGGGGGGGTCCTTAAATTATATTGAGATTCTTACTTGTGAGATTCAAAGGTATTTAGTCCGGATTAACATCTACTTAAACTATAGGGGAACCACCATGTAAGTTGGTTTAAATTGATTAAAATGATTATAAAGTCAATTTAAATGGATTTATACGAGTTTTAATCGAATTCAAATGTTTTTACCTCATTAATAGATGAGTTTAAATTCAGTAGAAATACACTAGAATCGGATTTACACCCTTCAAAACCACTTGTAGTCTATTTATATTGCACTTAAACGTGGTTCAGTCAATAATGATCTGTTTCTATTGAACTCGTATTCATCTAAATTAGTTTCAAATGGGATACAAAATTAATTTAAATAAGTTTATTAACAACTTAAATGTATTGAAATCCCCAAAAAAATGGATTTCAGTCCAATTGAAACGCACTTCAATGTGATTTAGCCCGCTTTACATCAGTGTAAATGCATTTAAGTTTCATTTGAATCGATTTTAAATGGGATTAAATGCATTCAATTTGGACTCATATGCATTAAGTAGGGTATCAATGCCATACTAATGGACTTACATTAATTTAAATAGATTCAAATCCTATTAAAACGCACCTGAATCAACTTTGATCTCACTTACATTAATTCAAATGCATTTATATTGAATTCAAAACCCATTTAAACTAGATTTATACGTATCTTGTTGGGTTTAAATCGAGAATAAGTTAATCGAAATTAAATTAAATAAATTAAATTCAGATTGAAATGTATCTAATCCAATTTAAAAGCTTTTCAGTCTGATTGCAATGCACTTCAATCGGATTTAAACTCATTTAACAAAACTCGATCCATTTATATCGCATGTGAACCAGAGATGTCCATCGCGGCGCTGCCGCGGCGCTGCCGCGATGGCCTGTAGCGGCAGCGGCAGCGGCAGGTTTTTTAAAAAATCACCGCGGCAGCGGCGCGGTAGCGGTAGATTTTTTAAAAATCATCGCGGCAGCGGCGCGGTAGCGGCAGGTTTTTTAAAAGACCATCGCGGCAGCGGCGCGGCAGCGGCAGGATTTATTTGGGGAACATTGAAAAACTGCATGAATTTAATAGAATTTCAGGGTTTACAAATGAAACACCCCGAGACTGAATGAATCTGATGGACTAGTACCAATATCTCTGGTCAAATATAGTCGCAGCAGTGAAATTAGAAACACTTTTTTGTAAACCGCCGCGGCAGCGGCGCGGCGGCGGCACGTTTATTTTATAATTCATCGCGGCAGCGGCGCGGCAACGTTTTTTTTATAAGCCATCGCGGCGCGGCAGCGCCGCGGCAACATTTTTTTATAAACCGTCGCGGCGCGGCTGCGGTGCGGCAACTTTTTTTTTCTAAGGCTGCGGCGCGGCAGCGGCAGATTTTCAGCCGCGGTGGACATCTCTGATGTGAACACATTTGAATTAATATGAGTGTATTTGAATTGAATTTAAACCGATTCAAGTACCGTTAAAATGTATTTTTGTTTAATTTGAATGCATTTAAATTGTGTTCCAGTGCAGTTCCTCACTGCTTAAACCCATTAAACTTTCATTTAGATCTAATATAAAAGAATTGTAACCCTTGATGGCAGAAAAATTCTCTCTATACCTATTACAACCATTACCACTAAAAGGGACTACAATTCAATAAATACATACATTTGCTCCTTAAATTGTTGAAGGATCTTGTCTGTTCACGATGATAATGTCAGTAAAATATGTCGACGTTTTTCTGTGCTTCAAACTAAACACTGAAGCTGCTCATATATACGTTGAAAAATACGTTTTGCTCTACGAATGTAACAGAATCACCAAAATGATGAGAATAATTTCATCGCATACCTTGTTCTTTTCGATTGAAAGCTTTATCTTTGTTTTGCTTATTCTCTCATTCATATTTTGTATAGCTGTACGATATTAATACACCAAAGAATGCGCATTACAATAGGTTTAAAATTATCACAAGGACATTTTTAAAATATACGCTGTTTATT
>CAJNOP010000131.1:206832-271728 GCA_905250075.1 Rotaria sp. Silwood1 | reverse complement strand
TTTGTACAACTTATACCTTGGAATCATTTTGGGCGCAAAAACATAGGATACTTATATGCTATTTTGCAAGGAGCCCAGTATATTTTTGACTTGGATGATGATAATGTTTTGAAGCAGTCACACATTTCACCTCCGAAAAGTGTCATCGAAATGACTGTATCTAATTGTACTGTCTTTAACGTGTATCCAACGATGGGAGCTTCGAAACATCCTAGTTGGCCTCGAGGTTTTCCGCTTGAGAAGATAAAACAAGAGTGTTATTGGACACAAGAGAGGCGCGAAGTTCATAAAGATGAGGTGGTAATCTTTCAATCACTAGCGGATAATGATCCGGATGTCGATGCTATATATCGTATGACACTTCCGCTGCCATTGCATTTCAAATCTCATACGAGTGTTGGAATCCCTCCCGGAGTATTCGTTCCCTATAATGCCCAGGCTTCTATGCATTACAGGAAGTCATTTTGGGGTCTCCTACTTCCAATAACAGTTCATGGTCGTGTGAGTGACATTTGGAGAAGTTATGTTACTCAAAGATTATTGTGGGAAATCTGTGGTCGCATCGCTTTTGTCTCTCCATGGGTTACTCAATTTCGAAATCCCCATAATTATATTCAAGATTTTCAAGCTGAAACAGATTTATATCTGAAAACTGGTGCACTAGTTCGAGTACTTCTCGAATGGAATGGTCATTCTGCTACACTTCCTGGTCTTATTGAAGAATTGTGGATTGAATTATATGAGCGGGATTACGTTGATAAAGAAGACATTAGTCTGCTGCAAATGTGGCTCGATACCTTAATCCACGTCGGGTACAAGTTTCCAAATATAAAGCGCACTTTCCTAAATACGACAACTTCCAACAATAGTTGTTTTTAGCAAGCGGCTGAAAAAAAAGATTTTGTCACACTTGCAAACAGAATGATCGATAGTCGTGTTACAAAGAAGTTGATTAAGAACTCGCAATACCAGGTATATGGCTTAGTTTAACAAAGATCTAATTTAGAGACACGTAGAGGCATTTTGCATAAAATCAATGTTGTTCATGGTTGCATTATAGATATTTATTCTTGCTATACTTTGACTAAATGACTTAGCTCTCTTAGCAATTATAATAGAGTGCTAATAAATCATGTTCATAAAGAAAGATTGACAAGCACTGCTATAAGATATCATCATTAACTTCAATAAAGAATAGCAATCCTTCAAGAGTTATAAAAAAGGAATGTGTTTGTTGCCTAGACAAAAAGTAAACTAGGCATATTTTTTTCCGATTAATGCTCCACACTACTGCACCAGTGTCAAACACTCCGAAATTCGGCGATGCATACAAATCTCTTACGGGAGCTGCACATCTCTAAAGAAGATGATACATTTCCAGAAGGAGATGTGGCTGCATCTCCAAATTTCGAAATATGTGACAGTACTCCGATTCTAAGGAATATTGATCGAAGTAATTGTTTAAGAAATAGACTCAATATTTCAATCGAATCAATGCGCTAAAGACTTCGTTCCATTTTGGTTATCGAGCGATTGACGTTATATTAAACACACTATAGCGCTACATCGAGTAATTCGATCTTCATACCATTTGTAATGAATTTCAGAAACCTTATGGTACTTTTTTATACAGTTCAGTGGTTTATGAATTTTTGCACTGATTCAAGCACTTTACGCACTTCAGACTGCGACCCTATCATGTTTCTACCCTTCATAATCCTCAAAACTCTCAAAAATCAATAAAAACGTAGTTAGCAGAAATTCTGTAGAATAAAAATTTGAAAACTATGTGACAGCTATTACTAATCATAAGATATCTCTATAGTGTATCTATTTTACAACATATCTATGTATCATCCTTTTATTTAGTTCTCCAGAAAAGCAATGAGGAACTACTTAAATATTAGAAATGTATGCCATTGATATCGTATCTATGGCTTTGTCTGGCAGACGTTAGTAACAGTCTATAATAGCATCTGGGAAACATTTGTCTTAATATATTATAATAGTTGGCAAGCGACTGTCAGGTTAATTATCTTAGGTTTCGATTCTTGCCTTTTTATGTCTTATTTGCCTACAAAAATGTTTCAAAAACAATTTCATGCATTCCAAGTATAACACAATGAATTCTATCTGATAGCCAAGCCCGTATCTCTTTAACATGCTTTTCTCGGGAAATTGTGAATTAACTGGATCAATCTCCCAGTTGTTTCAGTATATCTTTGGTCAGCGAACTGATGCTGTCATGAGAATAGAGCATTCTATTGGGGATGCGGTTTTTGACAACTCATAGCGTTCATCGAGTTGTATTTGGAAAAGAACCGCTTCCTTGCAGCTTTCTAGTAGACGAATGAGTCCAAGAAATAATGCAGAAAAGAGCGAATGGATCTGATAGAATGACAACATCTCAGAAACAACGCATACGATGAAGGTTAGATTTTCATCATTCAGAAGAGCTTGTCAAGTTACACCTGAAAGCTGAGTGGTTTTGTTGAAACATATTCTAGGTGAATAAGACTTAAAAATATGCGAAGTTGCACCTAAAATAGGTTTTGTAGAAAAAATTTCTCGCTTTCGCATTTTGCATTTTACAGGTAATGCTTGAAAGTAGTATGTTGCTAGGGATGGCATATTTTCTTTACTTGGCGTTGAAAAAGTAAGATACAGCAAAACAGAGTGACTTTAAATACTGCCGATTGAATATTGATTATATGCTCAAACATCATACATTAATATTGATACAGCACCAATATCAGTGTATGCTATTGGGTTGGCAAATCAACAATTAACTGCAAATACTCCAACTCACTTTACTCTACGTTAAGTTTTAGGTGCAGTAACGTGAAGTTAGCTAATTTACCTTGCTAAAGCAAAGATAAATTGCCGTCACTACACTTTACCTGTAGACACTTCCTCACCCTATTGTCTAACGAGGAAACATCTCCAACGTAAGGACGCTATTTGACCCTGTGTTACGTCTACGATGTAGGCCTGTATGAAACTAAGAAAAGCCTAAAAAAATTCGTGTCCATGATCGATTGAAAAAGAGCTGTAGATGCTATAGTGAATTTTGGTCCTATTGTAAGGGATTTCCAAAACAATCAAATTAAAGAATTTCGACCTGAAATTTTGCCCATAGATAAGTCTAATAGTCTGGATATTCTTCTGAGATTTTCAGCCAAAGCGAATGTTTCTTTCTCGAGATATGGAATTTTCAAAAAACAGTCACTTTTCACAGACACGCCACAAAAATTAAGTTTTTTGAAAATTCCATATCTCGTGAAAGAAACATTCGTTTTGGCTGAAACTCTCAGAAGAATATCCAGACTATTAGACTTATCTATGGGCAAAATTTCAGGTCGAAATTCTTTAATTTGATTGTTTTGGAAATCTCTTACAATAGGTCCAAAATTCACTATAGCGTTCATAGCTCTTTATCAATAGACCATGGGCACGAATTTTTTTAGGCTTTTCTTAGTTTCATACAGACCTACATCGTAAACATAATACAGGGTCGAATGGCGTCCTTAAGTTGGAGATGTTCTCTCGAGGTCCCTGTAGATCGATGCCATATGTTGGAGAAGTTTACAAAATACTGAGTATTCGGGCAGGTGACAATGGTTTAGATAGCCAGTTTTAACCTCAAAATAGTGTCAACAAAAAGAGCCCCTGAATTGTGTTTTATGGATAAAATCTCAATGACACATCTTTATTGACTTTTATTTCCATAGGACTACAAAAATCAGTGTTTGAAGCAAATTTTTTGAATATGCCTGATTTATTACGTCTTTGAACGCTTACAATAGTGTTTCAGGCAATATTCTCTGCTTGAGACGGTAAGAATCAATTATAGATGGATAATAATTTAAATTTCAAAGATTCATACATTTTCCCAAAGAGAAAAACACTGTACATCTAATGAACTGCTCTTAATCAAGGTGAAATCCGATATTATGAACCTTGAGATCAAAAACTGAATTTTAGGTACTTTTGAAATGTGTTTTGAGTCTACTTAATCGTTTTCGATGAGTTTTATAAACGTTAAAAACTCGTCATCAGAACAATCAGCTCTATTAATCAGTAAAGGCTTCGAACGAAATGAAGCGGAGAATCTTTTGACGTCTGATGAAAATTTCATTCACCACAAATTGAGTTATCATAAAATACAGAAAGATAACTGTTGTAATGGCTTCAGTTAAACTCAGATCCATACGGTAATATAGTTACGACCCAACGGGATGTATCGAATTATGCACGTGGCCTCTCAAAAAATGTTACTCATTTAATTAACCAAACAATCAACATTCAGCGCAGAATATTTTCAGTTTCTTCGTTTTCATTACATTACAACTCAATTTTTCACAGTTAAGATCTTTCTCAGATATTAATAGTGATCTAATTTCTTAATTCTAGTCAACTACATTGCACCTTAATTATTATAACTAACAGTTTAAAAACTTTCTTCCTTCACAGAATAGAAGTCCCAGAGCGGTACATTTGTAGCGGAAGCTATAATTTTGGCAAAAAAGTTTGCTTTGAGACCAGCTTTTTTGTTCATTAATAGAAATATGCATAATCCTGCATTTTTTTTATTGATTTCTGTTCATTTCGTACAAAGTGAGCCTCTCTTATCTTTGAGGAATTCTAAAATTGGGATGGGCTACTGTATGTTAGCAAGAAAACTTCATAGTTGATATAAGTTCTTATTGTTTTTTTACTGAAAACTTAATTCACTTTAAATTTAATGATTCAATAGTAATCAGGAGAAGAACATCACTTGCTTAGCACTCTTTTATAAGCGAATGGGAATGATCCAAATCAATCAAATTTTATGAAGTCTGACCAAAGATTTACGACTTCGAGACCAGAGATGAGATCGATTCGATTCGGTTTGGTTAGAAAGAACCAATATAATCTTTTAATTCGAGTTCGATGGACTTTTTCAGTGAGACATAAGAAGACAAAGAGTATAATTGAACAACCATTGGCTGTTACTCGTATCTCATATTATTTCACATATTTTTTAAAATTTGTTTTGAGAAGTAAGAAGGTTATAATACAGTAAGAGCATCCAATAGATAATCTGTATTCTTTGTTTTCTCTAAATGTTCATTGCCCGTAGTTGCTATTGTTCGACTTGTTGTTGCTAATATATAAAGCACTAAGGTCCTAATTAACATAAGATAAACATCGCTTCCTCTAAACTCGGTTCGATTACAAAATTTTTAAAATTCGGTCGGTTCGGTTCGGCAAAAATGCCAACCGACTCCATCTCTGCTTGAGACATCCCTTTCGTTTTCCGATAACGAAATAGCACTTCAAAGCGAGAATGATTATTTACAAAGAAAAACTACCGTGACCAATTCCTATAAATTGACTGTAGATTCAGATTCTTCGAGCTCGATTCCCTTTAGTCAACCTTTATAAAAATGTATTATTTTCTCGAAAAACCCTTCCTATAGGGAAAAAATCTGTAATTTACCTTTAAATTTTTTAAAGTTAAAGTTTAAGGTTGAGGTATGCTACTTTAAATTTAACTACCTTATCATTGAAACTTTTAAATTAAGGAGTCACCTCTATGTGAAAATTCAATAATTCTTCCGAATCATCCAAGACTTTTCCAGATTAGGTAAGAGCAAGGCATATGCTCTAACATGATGCAATTATTTTAGGAAGGCTATGCAGTGACAGGTTTTTCATCACACATTTCAGACCTCTGTATAAAGGTAAAACAACAGATCAAAATTTTGGATACCATTGATAATAATTGAAAATTTCAGCTTTACATCCATTAACAAAAATAGAATTGATCTTAATGTTAACTGCTAAGCTATTGTTAGAGTGATAACTAAATATTAAGATGAAACATCCCAAGTCAAGAATTCTGGTACCAGATTCTGTGATTGGCCATGAAGAATCCGAGAAAACGACATCTTTCATAACTTCAAATCCAGAAACTGGTTGAAAACTGTTAATAGTACTATGATACTCGTGTTCGATGGTCAAATATAGTCGGCTACGAACTTTTCTAGATGCATTAGTAAAATACTTTTACTGGCTCTGAACATAGTATTCCTGCTTCCTAATCGTTTCTTATAAGCTTCTCTTCTATTTTATACTCGTATGATCGGTAAAAAGAAATGAGTGTAAACGATGCAAATTATTTTATTTTATCCACCGTCTTTATCCTTTTACTAGTTGAAATTCGGCAAGCACTACCATTAAACGAGAAAAGGCAATAATTTATAATTCCAAAAACTGGTTTATGAAAAGACGTGTCTATTAGAAGATATGATGTTGAAAGGTTACTGGGACCTTTGGAAGAAAAAACTCGATACGAATCTTCGACATTAATGAGCTATGACGCATGTCAGTAAAGTATGGATAAACGATTATTCCTCTTATTCTGGTTGTAATCATCATCTAGTAAACTACCAATGTATAGGAACCATCAAACTACGTTCAAGGGGCACACAATGAGACTTCGCATATCGTGCACATCCCGTTTAATTAGGTTTGTTCAATATGGAGGAAGAGGTTGACCAATTATCATAAAATTATAAGGTAGCTAGCAACCAGTAGACACCACGTCTTCGAAAAGAGAAAATTCGAATTTCAAAATATTTATCGGAATTTCCTAGTTTCCATTATTAAGCAAGAAGACGACTTCCTAAAAACTTGAATGTATTATAAAACTTGTGAACAATAGGAGAATAGGTGAGGGTGTTGAAACTATGATTTGTCTATTTATTACGATCGCGTGGGAGTGACGGCACCGATATATTTATTCTCTCATAATTATCCTTCTGATTATCCTTGTCTTCTTCGCTTTCTTTCTTTCTGTCTTTCTCTCACCTAGTTGGGTATATAATGTATGTTTTGTATGTAAATGATGCGACTACTGATATGAAGGAGTTGAGTGAAGCGTAATTCAATCAGCGCTAGCGATTCTTCCATCTAAAATCGTCACAGTAGGTTGCTTTTGGGTGTTCTGTGCACTAGCTATCTGACAGCTCAGCTCAACTTGCAAAGAGTTGGTGTTGATCAACAAGATTCTGCTCACAGAGGCCGAGCTGGTAGACCAATTCTTTCGAGCTGTAACCTGGGATGAACTCATTGGTGTTGTCTTCCACAACAGAACGAAGTGTTCTGCTTTTGAGACACACAGTAATGAGTTCATATCAGTTCACAGATCGAAAGAGCCGCTCTAATATCTCAGCTCCTAGAAGTTGGAACTTGTTGATCAGCTCCAGTTCTTTTCGAGCTGAGCTGAGCTGCCATAAACCTAATGTGCACAGCATGTGGTGTGAGTGAATGTGACCTTGAGCTGCGTACAAAAGAAGCACATTCTCATTCTAACGCATCTGAACCGAAATTCACACTGAGGGTGTGGGTATGAGTGTAAACCTTTCCTTCGATAGAAACCCCACATACAACCACACCCTCACACACAGTCCGAAGCCGACACCCACACTCTTTGTGCTTTCAATTCTAACATATCTCATTCTTCATCGTTGACTACCATTATTATCCAATGGTGGAAGAGTGACCTTGATACTTTGAGGTACCACTAAGGTAGGAGGAAAGTACTGGGAAGTACCATTGAAATAGGATAAAGTGTTATACTTCAGTCGTAATTCAGAGAACTTGACTCGTAATTTACTCGTGCTTTGATGCACTAATCTCTTTTTCTCCTTTTTACTATTATGCTATTATCTGTAGTGTTCATGAAAGAAAATAGAAATTCACTACAGAATCCATACTAAATTGTATCAGGATACCGCATTAAAATTGCATTGTTTATTTTGTGATTTTCATTGTACTTATGTTGGATATAAGTTGCAGTAAAATAATACTAATCGTTTAAAAAAGTGTATCGATCTACAAGAGATTGGAAATAGTGTCGAAATGATAGATAAATCTCGCCCTCTATTTTCAGATATCATTTGAATAAGTGGTCAAAAAAGAACACAAGAATTGAACTATGATTTAATGCGTGTTTTCTTGTGACTTGGAATTTTGCGTTCACGAAATATCTTCAGTTATCGAATAATATGTTTATTCAAAGCATAACTTGCTAAGCGCTATCTGGTTTTCTCACATTTACGACCCAAAACAAAAATAAACGGCAAAGAAACTTTTCAAACGCCATCATCTTTGGTACTAGCAACACGGCGATTCTGTTCTCAAATTAAATTTAGTGTTTTCTTTCGTTTCTTTTATATTGATAAATGAGTTATCAATCGCTAGTTGTAACTGGTGATGACGACGACATCAAAAAGACCATTAAACGACGACGTAGACTTTTCACTTTAGTAGTAATTACTGTTTTCATTTTATGGTGCATAGGAATTGTTGGACATAAAATAAGTTCTATTTCATATGTGGCAGATTTCTTCAGTATTTTTCCGGCGTTTGCATCGTCTAATAGTAGGTTTTCCGGAACGAAATACCGATCTTTTGATACAATTACAAGAAAAAATAATTGCATAGACTCGATGATCAATCGTTTGAAAATAAAAAGCTTTATTGCTGAAGAATCGTTTCAATTTAATTGTGGTTGTATTAACTGGGCTGTCGTTGCGACTGCCGACACTGGTTCTCGCTCTATCAAGCAAGCGGCAAATCTTCTCCACGATTGGTGTATAGTAGTTGTTGTTGACCAAGGTGCTTCGAATGGATATGTGAAGAAAGACAATAGCGCCAAGATTTTTTATCTTAACAAAAACATCCAAGACCAATTTGCTCAAACATCAAGATTTGTAGCTGCAATTCCACGGAGCGACTTTAGAAGGAAAAATATTGGTTACTTGTGGGCTATTCTTCATGGAGCGCGTAATATCTGGGATTTCGACGATGATGTTGAACTAATCGTTGACAAACTCTCTATTCCAGTCAATGATACAGAAGCGCTGACATTTCCTAATATGAAAAGTATCTTTCTGAATCCATATTCAATTATGGGATCCAAAGAACAATATGTGTATGCACGTGGATTTTACAAACTGCTAATAGAAGATCCTGGAATTCAACCATTAGATAACGAAGGCACACATAGTGTCTGGCCTGCCGAACGTCTTGGAATGTGAGTTATTCTAACATAAATATGATTTTAAGAATACTTCGTAAAAGACATCAGAATAGAAAATAACAGGAAGACATTTGATAGCAAAATCAGATACAGATGAAAAGAGAGTTCATTGTGATATAAATCAATATTTTTCTGTACATTTAGTTAAATATGTATGAGTTAAAGGGTGTTTTATTTTTGAGGAAGCCATTTTTAAACAAATAAAAATTGATAAAATGAAGTGGCTATCAAACAAAGAGAACATAACAAAAAAAAAGCAAAGTCAACTACAAATGACCATTTTATTTAAATTTGACAGTTCTACGGAAAACAAATCCGACTTAGTAATGTCTAAACAAGATTAGTCCTTTTCCACCTTACTGTCAAAGTTGATTTTTCATTTGAGGTTAAAGGGAGTCTTCTTCAAAGACGAAACTTAACTTACATAACACATATTTAAATGAGTTTATGAAAAAGTATATTACTATACCAACAACTGTAAAGCTGTCCAATAAAGGTTAAAAACCTGCGAGCTCAATTTAAACTTCCGAAACTGACCTGCTAAAAAAATATGTAGTTCGGTTATTCAAATAGCTCTTTTAAGTAAAAAGATCCCAACAAAAAGTTTGAAATAGTTGAGTTCAAGGTACTTATCTGGTTCAACAGCTCATCAATCAATTAGAGCTGAATTTATGAACTGGAACTGACCGACTCCTAATTTCGATAAAATGGAAAGAGAATAAATGCAATGTGTCATAGACAACTTTCTAAAGGTGTACCTTCAATATCTGTCAGAAAATGATTTTCTACTTTTTATCAAGATCGAAGATAGGAGAGACTTTCATAAGAACAAGAACTACCTAACTATATACCAAGCCAGAAATAATTTACTTACACAATTATTTTCGTGAGCAATGAAGGAAAAGATCTAAATGAAATTTATGCATGTCAGCGAATGATAAAATGTTAACCGAACTTAGATAACGAAGACTGTAATAGAAAATATGTTTGATAGAGTGCATGGCAAATCCCAGCGACAATATCACTGAAATTTTTCTTTTAGTTAATGAACTATTTCAAAAGTCTAGCTCATGCAAGATAAACCTTATTTCCCACACAACATTTTCAGTTCACCACTAAGTTTATCAGTTTATATAAAGATACGTAGCTAGATACCCAGCACACATTGCACCTAAGGCAGGACCAGCTTAAGTAGAATGTTGCTCAATCGATGTCATGGATTTAGCTGATATTTTTACAGTAGATAGGGCTAACAAAGTTAGAAAGAAACTGAAAAATTCAGCTCAAACGGATGAGCTATTTCGGAGATATAGATAATACAAGTATAGGGGAAGAGTAGGCCACATTTTAGGGTTTTGTATAGCAGTACTCTTCAGTAACATTTTCATTTTCTCAAGAACCATAAGAGTTATAACAGAGATTTTTTTTTTACCATAGGTACTATTGAAGATGGCCTATCTTTTGATGGCATCAAAACTATCTTCTCATTGGATAATATCTGTTTGATACTATATACTATATTTAGAAAGCGTATCGCCGGAGATAAGACAAGTTGGTCGAATCAGCGCCCTAGAATAAATCGATAATAGTCTCATTTGAAAGGGCACATAGAACTGCGTCGGATGGTGGTTTCAAAGCCTTGTGGTATTGAATTTTAGTATAGAAAATATTTTCAGCAATATTTTTCTGTTTTATCAAAAAAAATCCTCTTTTCTAACAAACAGTTTTACGCGGTATTTTGAACTTTTCATTACTATATGTTAGTACTTAGAAGAAAGTAATTATATATTGTGATAGCCCACGAAACTCTCCACAACTCTACATATAAACATCCCGAATTACACTTGTTCGCTAAGAAAAATTTCAAGCACACGAAAGACACTATTGGCATCAAATCCCTTCAATAAATTCTTTTGTTCTTTTTCTATAGATTTTTTTCTTGAAATTAATTTCGCTAAAGACATGACTTAAATACAAAGAGAGTCATAGATTCTGATAGAGCATGAAATTCTGCGTCTTTTCATGTTTATTGCAAAAGACAATAAATGTGCATGAGTATTTAGTAGGGCTCATATTTGTTGCACTATGTGACAAAATAATCAAATCTTTGTTTGTACTTGGCAGTTTTTATTATTATAGATCGATTTGTGAGCAAAATAAGCACGATATTCGTAATGAGCACAAAAAATTACCCTAGATCTCATAGTTTTAGCCAAAAAGCATTTTTTACGAAAAACTGACCTGAAGGAGACCTCAGTCAAATTTTTCGTAAGGGAAGGACGAAGGATATCGCAGATCAATTTTTCATTTAAAAACTTTTTTCGCTAAAACTATGATATCAAGAGAAATTTTTTGTGCTGATTACGATTATCGTATTTATTTTGTTTGTAAGTCGACCCATAATGATAAAAACTACCAAGTACGGACGGATTTTTGACTGTTTTTATCACATACTGGAAGAAAAGTGATACCAGAGAATAGCCATGCACCGCTTTTGACCTTTGTGATCAACCTTAAAAGATGCAGAGTTTCATGCTCTATCAGAATATATGACTCTCTTTTTATTTAAGTTATGTCTTTAGTGAAAGTAATTTAAAAAAAAATCAATAGAAAAAGAACAAAAGAATTTATTGAAGGGATTTGATGTCAATAGTGTCTTTAGTGTCTTTAGTGTGCTTGAAATTTTTCTTAGCGAACGAGTGTAATTCGGGATGTTTATATGTAGAGTTGTGGAGTATTTTATGGGCTATCACAATATATAATTACTTTCTCCTAAGTACTAAGGTATAGTAATGAAAAGTTCAAAATACCGCGTAAAACTGTTTGTTAGAAAAGAGGATTTTTTTTGATAAAACAGAAAAATATTGCTGAAAATATTTTCTATACTAAAATTCAATACCACAAAGTTTTGA
Source organism: Rotaria sp. Silwood1 (assembly GCA_905250075.1). Classification (NCBI taxonomy): domain Eukaryota; kingdom Metazoa; phylum Rotifera; class Eurotatoria; order Philodinida; family Philodinidae; genus Rotaria; species Rotaria sp. Silwood1. The sequence goes on along the minus strand of CAJNOP010000131.1, from coordinate 259,725 downwards.
AAACCCCATACGACGCAGTTCTGTGTGCCCTTTCAAATGAGACTATTATCGATTTATTCTAGGGCGCTGAATCGACCAACTTGTCTTATCTTCAGCGATACGCTTTCTAAATATAGTATATAGTATAAAGCAGATATTATCCAATGAGAAGATAGTTTTGATGCCATCAAAAGATAGGCCATCTTCAATAGTATCTATGGTAAAAAAAATCTCTGTTGTAACTCTTATGGTTCTTGAGAAAATGAAAATTTACTGAAGAGTACTGCTATACAAAATCCTAAAATGTGGCCTACTCTTCCCCTATACTTGTATTATCTATATCTCCGAAATAGCTCATCTGGTTAATCTGAATTTTTCAGTTTCTTTCTAACTTTGTTAGCCCTCTCTACTGTAAAAATATCAGCTAAATTGATGACCTAGATTGAGTAACTTTGGTCGTGGCTTATGTGCAATGCCATCTAGATTGGTAGGAGGTAGATAGATAGATGTGAAGATGAATAGACGTAGATGTGGATAGATAGATAGTTAAACGCGACGTGTACGAAACATCGTATAGGTTTATCTCTGCATCACACCCACAGTTAGTATGATGCTGTGTGTGTAATTGTGTTACGACGTCTATTTCTGCAGTATCCTGTGTACACTCGTAACAGGTCCAAGTTAAGTTCTGCTACTTTATTGAATTTCCAGGATAGTCGTAGCACTAATTTCATTGCCCTATATATAGGTACTTATGGGCCTGTAGAAAGATAAATTGGTATGTAAAAAGATTTCTGTGTCTACCATCATACCAATGAGTCTACGGTTATAGAGATAGGTAGATAGGTAAATAGGTAAATAGATTTATTTCTCTGCCTACAGAGCTATCCATTATTTATCTAACTACATATCTGTCTATATGTATTTTTTTGCGATTGAAATTCCAGTGATGTTATCACTGAGATTCGTCATCTGCTGTTTTGATTACTTCGAATCCATGTATTAGTGTAAACAGTGGCACAGGTAATAGGAGATATGTGACCGCAGATCATGAATGATCCAGTTCTTTCCAATATCGAAAGATCTCAGAACCATTTTTGTTTACTGCTAAGCTTCATGAAGCACCACAAAGTTATGATTCGTCGCTTTGAAAAAACCTTATATTCTATACTATAAAAAGCATACAATATTTTCTGTCTGCTGAAGTCTCATAGGTGTATACGATATGTATAAAACGAAAAGTTATCTCCTAATGTTAGTATACTACACTCTCGCATGCACCTAAAGTCATATCCATGAGTTCTGCTAAGACCTACAACTCTGGCCTTATCCAAATGCCATATCCCGTTGACCTGGATTCTTCCAGCCAACTGTAAATTATGTACACTAGCTAACTCAAACCATCTAGATGCCCACAGGAAGTATCAAAGCACTACAAAGTCTTAGCGCAGCTACGAATGACTTTATCATGATAAAAATTAAGATTCTTGCCTCGTCGTTAAAGTGATATTATACTTGAAGTAACCGACTGTTATTCTGTTGTCTCGTGTATGCAACTATTTTGTTGTTGAAATACATTTTATCAAAATCCTAAGTAGTACTTCATTCTAACTGCTATGTCTATTAACAAAGTTGACGCTATTATTTAGAGTGCAATCTCTTGTGGCAAATAGTCAAGCGGTCCATGCATCAGACAAATCGTCTCAATCTTCAATCTTCCAACTGAAAACTTTAAATAAAGATATTAAACTTGTAGTCCCTCGTAGAACATTTTCTCTATATAATATGCAAGCTACTCTTCATTTACGTCCAGCATTATGGGCATTATTGTTACCAGTCACCGTTGATCGTCGTGTTTCAGATATCTGGCGAAGCTGTATCATGCAGGTAATAGCAACAGAAATCATGAAACATACTTAATCGAGTAAGAGTAATTAACTATCATGAATTTACGTCGTCTTTTATATGTAGAGCTGATATCTACTGTATATGCATATTGTACAAAAAGCAAACCTAGATTATAAGCATCTGTTCATTTTCGATCTTATGACACACCCTGTAGTAATGTATTGAACACTATCTATACCTTATAGCTTTCATATCTGCGCTGGTTTTGGTATTTCTATGTTGACATAATCTTTTATTTTCAAGCACAAAGTTGCAATTACTTCTAATTTAATTAAGTAGTAAATAGCTTCAGGTTCTTTGAAGATGACGCTAGTGAACTCTGTTCTTCGTTGTCGTCACATGTACTACAGCATTTCAAATATTTTCCAGCCCAGAGCAGCTTGAGGAAAAAAACGATTACATGAATTTTTTGTTTTATAAAAGCGTTAAGCGGTACTTTTTCCGCCCATTTTGGGTAACCTAATCGACCTGTCCAAGCATGACAGAATCACATTTTACACTTTGTTTTTTCAACATCTCAATGAAATGAAGTCGGATAAGGCTGTAATATTCACAAGTTATGTAAGTCGATTTCCTCGATATATGCTTAAGATTTCATTAGATTTCAAGTTTCCGTACCTACTTTATGGTTGAAATATAGACCGTGACGGAATCACGAAAAATGGACTTGAATTTTGAGTGTTGTTTAACGAATTAAAACTCTTAGTTCAACTATAAATGTAATGAAAAAAATTCTCTAGAAAAGCTATAGCTCATATGATGAGTTACATATACAAAAAATGAAAATTTGAAAAATATGCAATGCCAATTTAGTAGACGGAAAAAGGAGGTGTGACGGAATCATGTTTGAGAAATGATGATGTTTTTCGACTTTAATTTTCTTTAGAAATACAAAAATAGTTCCATAGAATAAACAATCTGATGTCATGCATGAAAATGCAATGAAAAAAAAAATTTTAGGCCATTTATCTGATAAAGCAAAAATTCTTTTCGAAAGCATCAGTGATATATTAGACATTAACATTTAAGAGGTATTCCATGCAAGCCACGACCAATTTCAGCAGAACCTTGCTCACACGATCTCACCAATCTGGCTGATATTTTCATAGTAGGTAGATCTAGTAAAGTTAGAAAAAAACTAAAATTTTCATCTCAAACGAGTGAGTCATTATGGAGATATAGACGTTACAAGTATACATACTTAGACACATTTGTAGTAGCCTTCAGAGCAATATTTTTCAGCAAACGTTGAGTTTTCAAAGGATAAGAGTTAAAACGGAGATTTTTTTACCATAGATGCTGTCAACTATATTCTATCTTTTTATGGGATTGAAAGTGCCGTATCGATTAATATTTTTTGGCTAATGTCATATGTCATTTATAGAAGGCATGGCCACTTTGGCACACAAAATTTTTCGAACAAGGTCACAAAGGTCAACTTTGCCATATGATTCTAACAATACAAACTGATGATTTGTTCTTAGGCGTTCGATTTATGTGCTTTAGATGAGGGCCTATGTTGAGAAACCTCTAAAACCTAAATTTCAACTCGTTTGGACATAATTGCGAAACATGACAGAAAATGTACTTGTTCAAGTCTTATTGTATGATATTCAATTCATCCATTTTTTCACACGTTTTTAGAAGAGAATGTTTCTCGACGACAAATCACTTTTGAGTCAGACCTATGTGCATCATATCCCATGAGAGACAGTATCTATTGTGAAAAAAAGTCTCCGTTTTAACTTTTGCTGTTCTTTGGAAAATCAAAGTTTGTTGAAAAGTATTGCTCTGAAGACTACTACCAATGTGTCTAAACTAGAGAGCTGCAACTCGGGCCCGGCCAGGTATAGACCTGGCTCGGTGTTCTTCTCCATGGGGGCTGAAAATTTGAAAATGACCACACAATATTTGACACATTCACACCATTCCAGCCGTTTAAGATAGTTTATTGAAATATTATGCAATCATTTTTAAATTTTCACCTTCATGAAGAAAACCACCGGCTCTGGGTCTAGACCCGATTACCATGGAGATGCAGCTCTCTAGTCTAAATACCTATACTTGTAACGTTTATATCTCCATAAAGACTCATTCGTTTGCGATGAAATTTTTAGTTTCTTCTTAACTTTACTAGATCTACCTACTGTGAAAATATCAGACAGATTGGTGAGATCAACTATGCAAGGTTCTGCTGGAATTGGTCGTGGCTTATGCGCAGTGCCTCCTAAATGGCTCCTTCAATCCATATAATAAACTTAACTGGAAGCTATCATGAAATGACTCCTAAATTTGCTAATTGAGCTCTATAATCACTTCTACATATGTCAATATCTCCTTAGGGCCATCACTTCAGAGAAAGTTAATGCTTCTAAATTTTGTGACGAAAACCTAATCGTTTGAGGGTAATTGCATCACGACTCTCTTGACCAGCTGGAATATTTATAAAAATAGGCAATCCCTTTGTTAGATCGAGCGCAGAAAAACTGTATTTAGAGCACTACCTTTTAGAATAAAAAACATAGAACTCTTGACTAAAAATGAATTAAACAGAATTTTCATGATGAAATCACCTTCGCCAATGTATTACCTTTACAAACATAAATAATCTTCTGAAGAAGGGACAAAACGTAGTAATCTTGTTATAATTGAGTAGAGTATCGAAAGCATTGTTAGTTGGTATAAGAGGTTTCGAACAAAATATATTTGTTTATATAAAAAATCCCAAAATAAAAATTTATAATAAACATTGACTACTATCGCTTCTAAGATACATCTCCTTCGTATCACTTATTTTTCTAAGAAATATCGTAACTATGTAAATAAAAAATATATTTCCGTATGTTATCGGCATCGTTCTACATGATGGTCATATGGTTTCGACTAATTGAGTAGATCAACTTCACCTACTAAGGTACACCGTTACATAGACAGGCCGTAATAGTTAAAATTTAATTGAATGGACGAGAACACGGATGAAGAGAACTCAATAACTTCATCATCAAATATTCCGAAGTTATTTCCTATTAAATTGAATCATAAGTAGCTGTAAACTTGTGACTTAAAGTGATGAATTGAGTCAAAATAGAAGTACTAGAAGCGGCTGAAATATGAAGGGTCGCAGATGTCGAGGATCTTCAATCTGGCTCCACAATATGTCTTTTCCAATCGAAGCTGAATAAATGTCGGCAATCTGAGTTCATGTCGCATAATGAGTACTATAGATATTAGCTAAGAGATCTAATAGTCAACTTAGCTCTATGATAGTTCAGCATTCCCAGGACGATGTTTATAGCCGCCGTAACGGCCAAATACGATAACGTATACTGTCGTTTTATACAGTTTACGATCGTAAATAGCCATAAATTGATGTTTTGGTAGCGATAGTATTACGGCCGTTTTTCATCATATCGTATACGGTTAGTAACGGCTGTAAACGGCCTAAAAATCAAGTATCCGACCCTTTACGCTCATTTACAATACGAAGAAATATGGCTGTAACACGGTCGCTACAAAACGAGTGAAATACGATGAAAGACGATCGTTTACAACCGGACTTTTTTGACCTGGGTTTATATCAAAGATATTGTTGAAAAATGATTGAGAAATATTTTAGCGACTAATGTGGGATGTTGGACTTCAAATATCTTTTGCTGGACCTTATGTTTCTAAAAAAGTGGATGGCCATTCTTCGTTTGTTGACATTAATGATGACGATGAGCTACATCATAAAAGTGTACAACTTATAAAATTTTTAAACGAATGGTCGGGTATCGGAGATACTGTTCCTAAGCGAGTTGAAGCGCTCTACACGGCTCTTTATGAACGAGGCTATCTGGAGATTGCCGATATGGAACTTATTCTGCTCTGGCTTAGTGAACTGATCCAAGCAGGTTACGAGTTTCCTAAGATAGTCTCAAAATTTACTATAGTTGTTCGAACCTATACTGGTGACCTTCACAAATTAAATGACAGGTTAGCGTTGAATCTAATCTAATTTTCAGTATATTGTAGTTTTATTGCTTAAACTTGTTCTCTAGATTGCTACCTAGTTTTAGTATGTTTGTTGATCGTGCAGTCACAGATATATTAATTGTTCTTGATGATGAATCAGATGCTGATCACCGGCTGGGAAATTGTTTGAAACAAAACTTCTCTGTAACATATGAAGCTCTACCAACACAATGGAAAACAATGTTTCATGGAACAGCGTCTAATCATCCCAAGTATGCACGTATCGGATACGATCGACAGCAATGGTCAACTTTTTATATGGATAAACACGTACATAGTGACTATATTGGAGTTATCGACTCAGATGGGATGCTGTTTTCGATGATGCATCCTGCACACAGTATATTTTCGTCTGATGGGCGCATCATGCTCAAAGGAATACTCGGTGACCATAATTTCAATGATAAGGTATAGCATAGGACCATTGTTCGGTTTGTTTTTGCCGAGAGAGAGAAAAAAGTCAGTAAAACTTATTTGCTAGCTTTCAAGACTACATTACACTATGGAATTATGATAGAAAATTGCTTGGAATTCAAATAGCATATCATGAAAAATTCTATAAAAATCTTTGATGTTTCCTGAGTACACATTCCTCAAGATCTGTATGATTCATTGTCTGATTCATAGTTTGAGAAAAAGGAACTCTCCAGATTCTTTCAAAGTTCCTGACGGTTCTGTGCTCTATCTCATATCAGAACTTTTCAGAGATGATTTTACAGCAAGAAAATTGTCTCTAACAACCTTTTAAGACACCTATTTTGTTTCTGTTTGGGTTCGCTTTTAAAGGTTTTATTCTATTACGTAAAACATAGAATCTCAAAAAGTTCTACGGATCTCTGTGTTCAGAGTACTGTAATATAGTTTCAAATTCATCATTTTCATGTGAAAATCTGGTTTCCAATTCTGTGCAGATCTAAAAATATCATAGTGACAAAATAATCTCAGAATTTAGTTGTTTTACCGTAAAAAAAGCGGAGATGCAACCTACAATCTACAAGTAACGGTTGTCTATGTGACTCGCTTGATCCTCAACTGAATGTGCAGCTTTTTCTGTTTGATATAATACTACTTTACAGATATCAACAATACTTGTATTCAATGGTTGAAAACGGGATGGTGGGAGTGTAAATGATGATTGTAGCGTCAGAGTCTTTGCCTAGCATGATGCGCGAGTGAAGAGCGCCCCAATTGTACCGTTTGGGGAAAAAAATCGAAAAAAATAAATTTAATGTTAAAGGAAAGTTAAGTGCCGTATTTAATAGAGCTATGTCCAATATGTATAAAAATAATATTTTCCAACACTTCTCTGTGCTGTGGCAGAGATTCACGATACTACAGCCAATTTCTATATGCTACATCCATTTTTACAATAAACTTAGTGTATAAACTACTCCCATAAACACTTTGGTAGTAAAATTATTTTAGGTGTCAAAATATTTTTCCCTTAGCATTTCACTTGATACTCAATGAACTTTGTTTAAATAAAACTTGTTTCAATGAAATTTCGATGACTTTCACGTCGCCCTACACTTTTTACCACAAAGATCTCGCTCTACACTTTCTTAGGAAAACTGAATTTTCTTTCGAGCGGAGAAAGATTCTTGTTTGATTTTTTGTGATATTACTCTACTCTATGAGATAAAAAAGGGTGAAATTTTTGTCGCAAATGATTTATTCTTCGTTGAGTTATAGCAATAACAAAATTTAAAATCTCGTTTTACGTACTGTGTGAACATAGCTTTTTTTAAACTTTGTATAAAAATTTTGTATCAGCAAAGTATATGGAACGAACTTCTTTTACTTTTCAAATTATTTTCACCCTCTCTCTCTTTCATATTCGATAAAATTTGTTCCAATCAAATTTCTTGAAATTGAAAGCCAACGATTTTAAACTCGCTCTACACAAAAATGAAAAGTGTCTTAACGCGCATTGTCGATAGCCTTTCATTTATAGAACTTTGTGTGAAGCAAAAAGTGATAACATATTCTGAAAGCGCTTGAAGAGCTCTACAATTCTAGCTAAAAATATAATTGAAAAAAAAATTGCAATGGAATACAGAAAGATTGATCTTCTTCTTGAGGGTGGCGTTAAAAGCTAGATATTTGACACTGTTGCTTCGATTTTTCGTAAACTAGAAGACATGGAAACTTAATTTTTTTAGAAGTGAATGGTCATCTCTAGACCAATAAAAGAAAAAAATATTATCAAAATCGATTGAGTAGAACTCGACTTATAGGCAGTTTTCTTTTCGAAACCCAACAGTACAATTGGCGCGCTCTTCACTCGCGCATGCCCGTGTGATTGTAAGATGCCTATAATTTATCCAATCAAACTGATGCCTTCAAATTGATACCCAATCGAACCCATCAATAAACCATACTAACACAGCAGTATCCACATTCAAACCCTGCGACAATATCAACTAAACAATCTCAGTTTCTTACTATCATCATCTTCTTTTTTCGCCTTTCGAAAGATATGTAAAGACGGGATTATATTCAACTTACTGAGAGAATGATCAAGATGAATATTTCCGCATAACTAGTATCAAAATGCATCATACTTTCTGAAAACTCAACTAAAAATCCTATGGAAGCTAGCAAATCAACAAGCGGTATTATTTTCTGGAATCTCAGTCACAAAAAATACGACTTCAGCTGGAGTTCTAGCTTGAATTAAATCATATTAGATAAGATCTACAATCAAAACACGCCACTTGAGTGATGCTTCCAGTCACAGTAGTCATAAAATCAGACAGTTAGTTTCAATATACCAGGATACATATCGACGCATGAATGTATACGGCATAGGACACATGCCAACAGAAAAACTCGTTTTATTTTATTCGAATTGACTGCGAATCGAGTGACTCTAAATTCTTTTGAGTGATGTTCTCGTCAAACGTACTATTCAGATATAGTAAACGCGCAGAAAAACTGCTCTCATACTTCATTCGAAAAGATTCGTCAATTTATTGCCACTATTTGTCACTTTTGAAACTGATCAAATCAAGACTATAGGCATTTTTACAATGGAGTTGAATAGTTTGAAGCATTTATTCAGTGAATTTTATAGAGAGACAGTTAGCGACTACAACGTTTAATCCTATTTACCCATAAGATCATCATCTTTGATGTACAATCTATCTGATTTCAGGCATCGCTGCTTAATTGGAGAAACCGTTCTTTATAACGAGAGAATTCTCGGTGAAACATTCTAAGCCGAAACTTTGTTCTAAACTATTCCTTCTGTTTTTTATTTTATCCCTCAGTTGGAAAATTAGAGTTACATTGAATTCTTCATTAATGAAATATCAGACAGTACACTGAAAAACAAATGCCGGCTTATATACAGATCTCTTTTGATATCAAATTCAGAATGTACTTCCAATATTAGCGGCTAGTTATTCGTCGGCGCCCCTGTGTGCCGTCACTCATGACTAGCCGCTCTCTAACTTAAATGGGCTCAAGTAAAAATGTATTATTGCGCATGTACAATAAAAGATATGAACTCATTTTTCACATGTCTATGCTATCTTTTCAAAATCAAAGTGTCGAGAAATTCCATGAGTTAGAACTCTTACTGAAAAAAATGTGAACAGCTAAATTCACAAATACTGTATAAAGTAATGTGATTCGAGTAATCCTGGCAACCAATAATATCAGATTGACTAAATTTTGCGTGCTGTGGTAGATGAGAATACTGGTAGGGTTGTAAATGTGAATTTGCCTAACAATGGAGGTGTGTGTGTGATGTAACTCAAGGAGATAGGACATGTTCGGGTCAAATTAAAGGTCTCACTGTCAAACTAACAAATTTTAAATATGACATGCTTGTGGCTTGCCTGGACCGAGATATTCGAATTTCAAGGTATGTGAATTTTAGGTATAAAAAATGAATCAGGAAAGATTTTCTCCACTATTGTAAGGACAAAACATAGTGTTGTTCCGACCGACTAGGGGGTTTGGAGGGGTCCTCTTTCATATGGCTCGAGCAACACCATGTTTTGTCCTTATAATAGTAGAGTGCATTTTTTTGGTGGCTGATAGGAAACGCTGTTTTCTATGAGCTACAGAAAAAATCCACTCTAGTATTTTAAGGACAAAACATGGTGTTGTTTGGACCAAATGAAAGAGCATCCTTGATAATCCCCAGATTGGCCCGAAGAACAATATGTTCCGTCCTTATAATACTAGAGTGGATTTTTTCTGTAGCTCATAGAAAATGGCGTTTCCTATCAGTCACCAAAAAGTGCATTCTACTGTTATAACGACAAAACAAGATGGTGCTCAGCCCATATGCAAGAGGACCCCTCCAAACCCCCTAGTCGGCCCGAACAACACTATGTTTTGTCCTTACCATCGTGGAGAAAATCTTTCCTGATTCATTTTTTATACCCAAATTTCACATATCTTGAAATTCGAATATCTCGGTCCAGGCAAGCCATAAGCACGTCATATTTTAAATTTGTTAGTTTGACAGTGAGACCTTTAATTTGACCCGAATATGTCCTATCTCCTTGAGTTACATCACACACACCTCCATTGTAAGTGCAATGATCTGGGTGATGTTTTTCATTCACTCATGTCCACTTCCACAGTCACACATAGATTTGACAAGCTTACAACTAAGCTAATCTCATGCAACACATTAGCTAACATCAACCGTTCTCCATCTAAAAATATCACTAACTGGGCATTTATATCACAGAATTGTGTACTGTACAAATCAACTCTTATTCGCCATAACATCTACTAAGGAAAAATGGCAATGCATAAAATGCATCGCTAGCCAAAGAGAGCTTGATAGACTGTAAGCTGAACACCAAAGTATTTGATTGGTTGGCCTCAAAGTCTCAAAACACCTGATGCACGGTGAAGCTCACCGAGATTCACAAACTAGAAATCACATCTGAGCACATTGCACTCCATATTATGGCGAGACCACACAGACATTATATATCAACCGATTATGCCTTTACCTCCTCAAAAAACCATTGTTTTCATGAGAGCCTTTCCCTGAAGATTCAACTTTAATTCGAAATTTCCAGAAATCAACAACAGGTGCAGATTCTCACACTCCGACTACCTTTGACTAAACTTTAAAAAGAAAACACCGCTATTTTCTCGAAAAAAAGCATTCTTTCATGAAAATATGAAACACCGAATTTGCCGTGACTGGTTTAACGGCAATATAACTCTCTAATCAAGACGATTTCGCAACCCTAGCTGAAAATGAGAGCTCCATTAGAAAACATGCCATTGACTGAACTCCGAACAGGAAAACATCTCATTTTCGGAAAGATAGACCGCTTAAACATCTGATTTTCCGAAATCAGAGCACCAAGAGATCCCATTGAGCAGAAGCTACAGTAGAAAATATTTGATTGGCTTAAGTCCCGCCGCGAAAAAGCCTCATTTCAAACAGTTACTGTAAACGCCCGCACATATTGCTGTACATGCTACTTTACACGTCCTTACCAGCATACAAACTTATTTTGTTTCACATGGCCCTCCCTAAAGTCGATGGAATATCAAATCTGTCAACTATCTCGTATAGAAACTCGAGAGATTATTCATAATTTGCTAAAGATATTTGTGAGAACTACCTTTTTAAAATCCGAATGACTTCTCTTTTTTGTCAAAAGATATAAAGATTCGGATGCAGATTATTCATTAGCATGTTTCAAAATCTAAGAGATGATAAGGGATTTGTTTATAAAGATTTTCATTCACGCTCACGCTATACCACATCACAGAATATATCTAAAGTTCAGTTATGTCTCCTACTGTAAATTTCAACAAAATCAATGAGCCTTCCATTTGAATATGACGCGAAAAATAGATGCGCTCATACGCGTTTTCCATTTACAACTTGCCTGGATCCGGTTAAAGACGTTTTCGAATGCGCATGAATGTAAAAAATATTACAATGGAGGCGCAACTAAGAATAAAACTCGGCCCGACTGACTTCAAAGTGTCTTTTACCAATTGGGCGGCAGTATTTCAAATGTAAAATATATCTAGTACCGTCAAGAAGGAGGTTTACATGCTTTTGGGATTCATTGAAACTTCATTACATGTCTTCTTGATATCGATTTTTGTATATGATACCTAAATTAAGTAGAAGTTGAGTGTGCACAAGACAGAAAACATCAGCAGAATTACCTTCTTTAGACTTCTCGTAAATGATAGAAGAAATCACCTCATTAGCTTCATTCCACCTGCCGACGACTACTGTTTAAATAATATAATTTGCCAGCAGGTATTAAGACTTATTTCGTTGAGATTAGATTGGCCTTTCAAAAAGCCTCTGAACATGTTAAGATAAATTCACGGGGGAAACATGATACTTTTGTACTTTAAAGTGGTAAAATTCGTATTGTGAGGGGTCCAATTTGGACTTTGAATTTTACATTTGGTATTATGTCTGGAGTTGATATACGTTTTACTGAGTTAGTGCTGCTCGACATAAGTGGAAAGCTTAGTATAAGAAGATACAAGAGTAAAGAGATGTATATCGAAGTATCTCAAATTACGCTAACACATGTTAAAGTACTTTAAAGTACCGTGAAGTATGTTAAAGTGTAGCAAAGCATTGTAAAGTACGTGAAGTCTGAAGTATCATGTTTTCTCCTTCGATAAATTCCATACGATTCCTCAGTACATACAGGATATGGCTGTACTAGCATAACATCATAAATGATAGATCTTTATTAATTCTCAATAAATAAATAAAATTCTGTAGCGCCTAACTCCTTTCTTCTTCATTTAGCATTATTATTATTCTAGCCAGTCATTTAACTGGCAAATTGATCTGTTATACATATCCATTATATTTACAGCAGATATAAACATACCGTGATTGATTTCAATAAGCTTAGAAACACTGTTATTGATTATTTCCTAAAGTTATCATTTGATTAGTTCATGTTTGCTTTGCTGATCATATGATGATTGTGAGGAATCAATGCAACACTATCCACCATCCTTAGCATCTATCATAAAAACTTTTATCTGCGCAAAAAAAAACAAGAAATTACGCTCTTTATAATGTTCACAAGCGTATTTCTTCCCATGAAATTTGTAGGAAAACTTTAGGATGTTCTAGAAGAATCTAAGTCTTGTTCTATGAGAATGTGTGGGTGTGTGTCTTCAGTTCACCAACACTCGCAGTAATGTTAGTGGTACACTACTGAAGGGTTAATCTTCTTGGCTTATTGGAAGCTTGAACATGTCTTTTACTATATTATGATACAGGTTGCGCTGAAATCCGATTCCGAAATCGATTTTATGTGGGTGAACCGAATGCCTATGTGGTATAGGTACGAAACATTTCAATTTGTTCGAAATCATATTTCCAGAATCTGGAACACATCATTTGACGATGCTTTCACCGAGTTTTCCAAAAGTCTTTATAGTCAGTTCAATATCATGTCTTCGTATGCATCAAAATTTCAAAGGAAGCATTATCAGGTGATTTTGAATACAGATACAAAAGGTGCTATTAGTATTGGTAGTAATGGTGGTGTTGCGACCGATATTCGTATCGGCTGCTGTCGTTCATTTGACATCGGATGCATTGGATCTGATAGAAACAACGATGATCATCTGTTAATTTATGGAAATTCTGCTTTACATGCAGTCAATCGCACGGTGACTACTGAAGCGTACTACAAACATGTCTATGAATATTTGAAGCAAGTACGGCCCGATGCTCTCGCTCATATGAAAGAAACGTGTGATCAGTACTTAAAAGGGCAATGGAGGCCGTTATGTACTGTTGATGATATTACAAAGATCAAACAATGAATAACTAAAACAAACATACTGAAGTTTATATATGGATGAATGCACTACACTGTGCGTAGCTGTTGCGTCTCATTAACTAACGTTCAACAACAAATATGACAGAATTATGGATATCGTATTTTCAATAGGAGGGTGTGGATGTGGGTGGGGGTGGGGGTGAGGGTGTGTGGAGTGTAATTGACATTGGGAGTCTTCTCTTTATCAACGTCGCACCCACACTCACATCCAGCGAAAGTTGTTATGACGCCAAGGCAGAAAAGCTATTTTTATTTACATCATTAGCTGCTAAATTTCTAAGCTTCCTTTCTTCTTGATGCAACTGAAAAATTTAATCTTTTGGCTTCATTCAGTTTCAACTGCTCCATTTTCTTTCATTTTCTTTTAATTTATTTTTGTGTACATTTTCGATTTTTGTGTTAATTCAGGAAAGAAAAACGATGCGAGAAAAATGTGTATGTGGTTATGGGTGAGGTTTGACGTGAGAAGGCTACTCAATTCGTTTTGATTTTGCTCCTCTCATCGATCTCACTCTCAAAAACAGTTGTCGTTTACCATTTTCCCTATGTATTTCTTTACCGTCTAATAAAAAAACTCTTTCAATATCAAAATATCAACAGCAGCTGTCTGGATGGATGTGGTGTGAGTGTACGACGTGGGTGGTGTGTGGATGGAATGAGAGTGCGTGTTAAGAGAAAGCATAAAGCCACAACTAATCTCCACACCGATCCATATGTCGGACACCTACACCCAACCTCACCTGAAAAAATATGCTTTTGCAAGCCCTATGATAGGAAACAACCAATATGCAGGACTGTATGTTTCGCTATCTAGCATCATGCAACGAGTCGGAAAGGGCTAAAAATATATCTGCATATTTTAACTTTTTTCCTGAGATCGAATTCAGGTTCTTAATTCTCTATTTTCTAACGAGTGGTATACAATAATTCATTAGCTCGTTAATTAAGTGAAATCATATTAAAAAAAAACAAAAAGATGAGAAGAAAAAAACATTAATTATTTCAACAGCATTCGACTGTTCTTATCCTGAATTGCAAAAATATCAATTATCTTTTTATAATCAATAATAAAGGTGTAAGTGTGTGGGTATGGTTTTCAATGTTTCGCTACCAACACCAAATAGCCAAAACCACAACTAGACCTCACACCTCTACCTAAATCCCCATCCACACATTAATTCACACAACCACGTCCACACACATGCGCATCCTTCATTTGTTGTTACAGTTTTGGATGAATATGGGTATGTAGGTGAAAGGTAGAACATTCAGATCGAGATTCTTCACTTCGGTGATTGAAACACTGTTCCTATGATGTGACAGTAGACGGTGATGTAATTTTAAAATGCAAATCCTTGATAGAAATATTCACGATGATTCAAGCGAGCGATGGAGTCGTTCTCTTTTTTGTTTACTTACCTGCTGTTGAAAGCGTGTATTTAACTAATGAGGAAATCTCCCGAGGTGACCTCCTCAGATTTCAATGAATTTTTGTCCATAGATACTACACAATACCCTAGTAAAAACCCTAAAATGGCTGAAGTGCTTAGTGCTTCTTTCAAAA
This sequence comes from Rotaria sp. Silwood1, assembly GCA_905250075.1. NCBI lineage: Eukaryota > Metazoa > Rotifera > Eurotatoria > Philodinida > Philodinidae > Rotaria > Rotaria sp. Silwood1. The sequence continues at coordinate 244,431 of CAJNOP010000131.1, read as the reverse complement.
GTTATTGCATCTTTTGTTTTTCTACTATAAGCCATAATATAAGGTGCACGTGATGCATAAATCAGGTAAATTTTTTTTCTCATTCATTTATTTCATTTATACATGGTTTGATAGAGTTTGACGAGCTGGTTGCGAATATGTGTTTTATATTTCGATGAAACCATTTTTTGGTAGGAAAAATCCTGAAAAACTCGAATGACTGTGTGGGTGCGGGTGCGGGTGACGATGGTGGTGAGGGTGTGAGTCGGGTGTGGGTGGGTGTGGGTGGGTGTTCGTGTGAGAAAGACAATGATACCCACACCCACACACTAATCGAAAACAATTAGTTTTTCCCTACAACTCGGATTTCAACAATCGTTTTTAACGAGAAAATTCTAATGAAATGCGAAAGTATATTCGTTACACGGAACTCTAACAACCACAGATCTAGTCCATTAAAAAATCTTCAAACCTCCTGTCCTTTTGTCAAATAACTTCAATTTAGAGCATATATTGCAAAATTAGCTGCTTTCAGCGGCAATGTATTAAGGACATTGGTTACCTAGCACCTTTTTTTGTGAACAGTTCATTGGAAAATTTCGCAACTTTCAGCCAGTCGTGTCCACTTTCTTTGAAAAAAGGAACAAGTCAGTCAAGAGCAAAAAGCGGATTGCTTTCATTGCAAAATCCCAGAAATCACTTTCCAATCGCAGAAATCAATCACACAGATGACTAATTATAAGTAGTTGTGAGTTGATTGCCAAATCCCAGCAATCACTATACGATCAAAGCCATCCTGGAAATTCTTTCAAAATCAGATAGCAAGAAATCACTTTTCCTTTTGAACTCAGCAGACTAATGTGGAAGGTAAAAATGGGCTGGGTGAAATGTATCTAATGTTACCATGATGAGTTTTAGATGAGATAGGATTTCCCCGAAAAAAGCATCTTTTTAAAAATAATCGTATGTGCTTTTTATAAAAAACACAAAAGGATATGTTCTAAAGATTTTGCTATTATTAGACAAAAACCGAAATGTGCCATTGAAAAATCGTGTAATTTTTCAAAAGTCATATTATGTCGGACGAAAAAGATGCGGACCCTTCCAATATTGTCCAGCTGACGGCAGTCCAGCTTGCAGTAACAGTTAAATAAAACTTTGACCGTCAAACTTTTATAGATGAGAAGAAAACATGATGAGTCTTACCTGGATTCAAGATGCTCCGTCGTTTATGAATAGGATCCTTGATCACATGCAAACACAGATAATAAAATGAATGATAGCAAAATTGAAATAATTGACGAAAAGACAAAGAATGTGCAAACCTGAACAATCAGAAAAATTGACCTCATTTTTTTTCATGTGGAATACATAAAAAACAAAACAGACAACAGACAGGCCTTATCAATAGTCTTTAGATATAAACATATTTGAGTTAAGTAATAGAGAGAGGATAAAAAGTGAAAGTAAACTATTGAGAACGAAAGTTATTTGCGACCAAAAATGATTGCTAAAATAATCACCAAGACAACGATAACAAGAGCAATAATCCCAATAATAATAAATAATTTCTTCAAAAGAAAAAAAAAGAAATATTGTAGATAATAGAAAATAATATTTATATGTGGTCATTTATATACAGTCATGCCGGTTAGTATATAGAGCGTACGCGTATACATATATATTTATTTATTTGATCTATCTATCCTGGTCCAATAGGTGCAGCTGTAATTGTTGCTACAGAATTGTTTGAGGAATTCTTTTTCGTTACGATAAAATAAATAACAAGTATAAAGAGAATAATAACGACCGTTATAATTAAACATAGAATAAGTAGAATTTTTTTCTAAACAAGATTAATTATTTAGACCTTTAATGGAAAAATAACCGTTGACTTCTATGAATTAGCATACTTATCAATAATACAGATGAATATATGTTGCGTCAAACGAGAAAAGGAAAAGCTTTCAATGAGCAGTTAATCAAAAGCAAGTACACGTAACTCTGTGTGAAACTAAGCATATTAGATGATGACAAACATGCATTAACACAACATTCTATTTAGGTGTTTTTTCTTTCTATTAAGACTTACCCGTCGAGCTGTTCTTTGAAATTTAACAGCTTTTCTGGTATCTATACATGCACTTTCGACAAAGTTTTCTGATTGTACAGCGTTATATTCAATTCGATCAATCATTTCACCCTTTCATGAAACAAAACGTATCTTAGCAATAAAAAAGCGCTCAAATATTTACTTGTGTCTGAACCATTGCAGCCATATCAATAAACATATCATGTATTTCTCTGATACTTTTTTCTAATTTCATAATATCACCATGTCGTGCTTGAATATCAGTAAGCGATTGTTTAACTTGTGCTGTTTCAACCATAATCTTCACAAAAAAGAAATTTTTTCAATTAAAAAGTTTCAAAACGAAATGTAAAACTTACGCCTTGTGTCCATACAGCTGGGTTTTCAGATTCAAGCATTCCTTCAATTTCTCCTTCAGTCACGAAACGCCCGGCTAAAAGAAATAATGAATTAAATAAAGAAACTTAACAGTACAAAACATCTTTCTTAACAATTATTAAATAATAAATGCAAAAAACGAGCTCATTGATCTCAAGCTGTTGCTGTATTCTCTTCTTGCATTTTTGTCGATAACCTAACTAAACTTGATCATAATCATTCATAATATCACGAATCTGCAGTATTTTAGATAGAAGTGACAGTTTTTTTTCGGCCAAAGTTATTTTCTGTCCATCTTTCATCAAACCAACATACCAAATTCGATAAAAAAAACCTTTTCCAAAAAGTGGTTGGATAGCCGAGCAAAGTATACGTTATTAGAACTTCTTCAACATAAATGATACAAATTTGTTTCTATTCACCGACACCTTTCTTCTTATAAATTTTCTTTTCATTTTCAAGAAGCTTAAACCAATTTTTATTCCAAAAACAGTTCATCAATGGCATTCTACCTAATGACCAAAGCTTATAGTTAATGAACACTCATCGTAAAAACATGTCGACTTAGTCTATTTAGAAGGCTAGTATGTACATAATTATAAGAGAAGCATTATTCAGTGATAAATCGTTAAGTTAATCAATACTCACTCATCTCAAATTCACACAAAATAGCTTTTTTACATCGTTCTCGATGCTCCAGACATTCTTGATTATATTGATTCATAGCATCACGAAACTCCCTAGTTATATTAAATATTTGAAATTCTGCTATACGCCATTGAGCACTTCCTTTGTTTTCATGTTGATCTTGATGCACTTGTTCCAGTACTAATTAAAAAAGAAATAATTATTTTTTTGTCTCTAGAAGGTACTGACAAAGCCAAGTTCGAGTAGATTTTACTTTTAATTAATTAATTTATTCATAATTTGATAGAGTTCGATGGGATGGTTATGAATGTATGATTAGTTTACTTGCTTGAGTAGTAAAAACTCATAAAAGCTTCTAGTTTTTAATGATTTATAGATTCTCTATTTTAATTTAACATTAATAACGGATTAGAAAATTATGATTTACTTAAATTTAAGATTGCTTAAGTATAAAATATTATCTGTAATAGTTTAGTCTAAGAAGAACATGTCGGTTTAGTATTCTTCTGGGAAAAAATAAGACCGAATGTTTTATATCGTTAGAATCATCAGGTTTTGGGCTAAAAAAACATTTTTATTTGTTTTTATTATTTAGAAAATTGAATATTTTAAAAATACATGATAATAAAGTAACACCATAGAAAAAAGGTTAATAAGACAAGATCATTTACTTGTTCGAAGAATGGTATAATTAAATGATAATAGAATGAGAGGACATCCTTGGATATTTTATTTTCAGAATTTTAACTATTTGAATTCTTTTTTTTATTCCAGATTTTACTTTTTCGATTTTTCGAGATTTCTCTTGTTCGCAAGTTTGTCTTCAAATTACATGTTTATGAACAAAAATTGTTTTTCAATTCAAAATCAACTTCAATTCGTCAAAATATATGTAATTCGATGAAGTTTTTCATATTGACTCGGAATATATCATTTGTTTTGATTTTTAATTAAGCTATGATAATCAAAATTGCTCAATTCAAGATCATTGTTTTAACAAAAATGAGAAAATGTTTAATTTTCTCAACAAACAAGACACTATAAAAAAACTTTCAAAGAATTTATAGGTTATAAAAACTAGGGAGTTTTATGAGTTTTTACTATTGATCAAGTAACTTTATCACACATTTACAACCATCCCACAGAATTCTATCAAATCATGAATAAACAAATTAAAAATAAAATCGAGCCAAATTTAACATTTTCGATCCCTTACCTTTTAGTTTTGGTGCAATATCACTTGCTAATCTTTTTATAACAGCAATTTCATGATCAAGTTTTTCTCCAAGTCCTACAAAAAAAATTCTTTTTTTGAAATTCTTTTTTTCTCATAGTTTTTAATATTTATACTAGGATCAGCCGGAGGTTCGAGTTTTTTTTTATGAATTTCTTTAATTTCTTTTGTAAGTTCTCTTATTTGATCAATAAGTAATCGCAGTGAATCCATCTAAAAGACAAAAAAAGATTAAACATATTTTGCTTTTATGAAATTAAAAATTATTCATACTTGAGCTAAAAATTCAATTACGTTATATTCTTTATCTACATCAATGGTAGTAAGACGAATGCCGGAATCATTGACAATATTTTGCGGTTCATGGCCACGGCGCTAAAAGTTCAAGTATCAATTTAAATTTGTTTGAAAGGAATTTTTTGGCAGATACAAATGAACCGTACGGTACAAACTAAGCATGCATATTTAACAGTAAGGATAAGCAATTATAACTCGACCTCTGATATTTTTTTGTTCTTTTATTTAAACTCTGAGTATTTTATAAGCGATTAGCATGCAAATACTTGTCGTGAAACTCTTTTATACGAAACACGAGGCCATATAATCTCAAAATACAAACAGAATACATTGTTAAATAAATTAAAATTTTTATATTAGCTCACAGGTTTTTGCAAAACTTTTATTGAATCTTTAATCATTTTCCAACAAATAATTTATCAATCAAAATATTAATAGTATTTTTGTTTAAATTAAAAGATAATATTGAAAAACATTTTTTCCTCCAAGATTTTCTGTACGATTCTATTTATATTGTAAGTTATTAATATCAAATGGCTTTTTCAGATTCAATGACGATATAGTTATTAACGAACCAATCCTTTTGAATCACAGTAGTCATTGATAGACTAGTGGTGTCCTCTGAATCGTGATAATTAACCCAGATAGTGACGAACGAAGCAAAAGCGTATTCAAAATAGACGAGCGACAGGTAAATGATCTTTGGGATGCACGTGTTTCATCGTTCCGAATGAGCGATTCTAAATATGTGTTCCTGCTTGTTTACAGCGTTCTCGTATAATTATCTACAGAGTGTTTGCATATCGTTTCAAATATGTTTCGACCTGAAATACAATAAAATATTACTGAGAACCTCGGTAAAAGTTATTCACATATTTATGTATGATTTTATGTCGAATTCAATTGAAAACTGACATTGTTAAAATACTATTATGAATAACACTTGTCATATTCGTCGTTGCTTCGTCTGTTTATCTTAATCGATAATGACAGTGCTACTAAAACCAAGTCATATTGTAAATATATTAATCTCAGTAAAAAAAATATTCAGGTAAAACAAATCAATAGTGAATGTATCTATGAAAACATAAAAATCAAGCTTGGCTATGAATAATGTGTTCTATACTGTGACAAATGCGTTAGTAATCGACAAATATATATTCAGTGTTCAAAAAAACGCATTCTTTGACATTATACACTATAATTAAATGCTCTCTTCACGATAAAAATTTATTCTTGGTCGCAATAGAACAATTTTAGGACTGTTCCATTCTTTTTTTGAAAAGGGTGTGGGTGTGGGTGTTGCTCTCCTGAAAGGACACCCACACCCTTAATAGGCACGCTTTTGATTTTCGGCATGTTGAGAGAACCTGTGTGACAAAGAGTTGAAGCTTTAAGATGGATTTTCTGTTTTCCCATTTCTGAGATAAATCAAACTTAAGACACGCTGCATGAGAAAAGCAGATATTTCAAAAACACGAAAGTAAACGGATTTTAACGTTGATCCGATACCGATAATAAGTTAGGCCAATCCATGCTATACAGTAATCCACAGTATGGTGGTTCTGAGATCTATTCCTAGCTCGCTAGGATGATACTATCTAAGATGCTTCCAATTTTCCCCTTAAAAAGCGCTAAAACTCGATGCATCATGTTCTCTTAATTTTGTTTCTTAATTTTTTTCAATCAAATCGAGTGACATGTCATTTGATAGATCTTGAGCTGCTCTACAAAACGTGATGTATAGTATTTCTCGTCACCCCAAAAAGAGAATAGAAAAGGGTGTGGGTGTGGGATGTTTGTGTCCACATCATACCCACACTCACACTCTAAAGTAGTGTGAACCACAGTGAAAGAAGGACTCTTCATCGTATAGGTCGTTAATGGGCATGAACTTGAGGCTTATAGTTTGTCATCTTTCAATGTCTTTTTCATATTTTATTCGAATCAAAAGTTACACATAGGTTTTTATTCGTCAGTAGCAGTCAAGAGTGCTGCGTCGAGGAAAGAATCAGAGGACAGTATGAAGATCATGGTTAATGAAATAGAAACATTGTGGGAGAATGTTTTATCTCTAAGACATGTCCTGCAGTAGCGAAATGAAGGTGACCTACTGTAGTGATGATTCGGGAAAATAATACAATGTAGACATTAAATATCATGGCGAAAATGTTAGATGCTTCCACTCGCTACCTGATGTAGTTCTTCATCGGCAAATATCGTGTTATGCAGGGTTAAATAATGCTATTTCACTTGTTTATCGAATGTTTGCAGTAGTCTGCTTTGATCGTGAGGATGAGCGTTAGGAGGTTCTCGATGTACTCAATGTTGAAGTAGTAGCGTATACATTGAGAATTCAGTTGGTTGTCATCGATATTATATTTGATCAGTATAGATGGAATTCATATAAAGTGAAATGTATCACAAACTCAGTAATTATTTCATCGCTTGCTTGACTAAATACACTTGTCTGAGAAGACACAGTTAATAGAAAATGGTGACTGTATCAACTCTATCTAATATTTTTAATCTGATTTTACATCTCGAAAAATACTGTTGCATTTTTTCTGCGAATAGAAATGGATTCCTAGACATACAATGCACGCATCATAGCATTTGTCTGAACATGTACTCTCTGACACATGTTTCTATCATAAAGGAATTTAGTCTTTTGAGTCAGGAACACGATCGAATTCAGCCAAAACGTAAATTGTCAGAACACCCATTTCAATTATATGAAACAAGTTTCTAATGAATGTGTTTCTATCAGAGTAAAACTTCTTTTAAAGTGATACGTTTCGTGTTAATCATGTTCAATAAATGTGGTAATGCATTTTTTATGAAGAATAAACAAAAAAGCTTTTCAGAGCATCCTTCAAAGTTTGTTTATCAGTTTTCTCTGATACATGGTTCCACTCAGAACGAATACAATGCTAACATGATAGACGCAAAATATTATCTTGATCAAGCCTAGATATAAACAGGCATAAATGGGCTCAAAAACAAAATTACACTGCATAAAAAATAATTTTAAAGAGCCGACTATGAGATTCGGTCTTCTAATGTATATTTTTCTTCGACTTATCCCAGCGATATTGGTTGATTAATTATAGGAAAAGAAATCCCTATTAGAGAGAGAACTACTGGTTTGTTGATGACTTTATGTAATCCTCTCTATTTAGAACAACTTCATCCTTACTCTAATGGTCTTTTTGGATCAGAGCTGAAATCAGAAAATTGTCTTCTATTTATGAATACTCTCTATAAGTAGGCATTTCGATATAATTGTGAATATAACGGTGAAGCAAATATTATGCTTAAACCTAAAGCGCAAAGAAGCATCCAGAAAAAGTGAATGCAAGAAGAATCTCTGATATTAGCTGAGTAATTGAATTCACAAAATAATTTGACTTTGATACATGACACTTTGAAACATTGAAATATGTTTTTGCTCGTAGTGTATAAAAGAAAATGTTTTGAATATATATGTAGGCTAAGAGAGAGGAACGGAATTATACTAAGGCTGAGATAATTTAGTGAGTTCAGGTACTAGTATCACATCCGAACCTACAATTATTTGACTAAACCTAAATCCAACTTCCAAATGGTCTGGATCTGGTATATATTCGAGTAATATTGCAGGTACTAATAGATATTGATATTGAAGTACTGGACTGAACTAAAGTTCTTTATACTTTTTTCTATTTCTTCTAATACCATGAATGTTGATTGCAAAAAGGACAAAAAGGAAATGACATCCAAGTTTATCTTTGTTAACAGCTTTATAATAATTCGGATATAAATATGTGCGTCTGTATGCGTATATCTATGACGTGCGAATAATATATTGCTTATGTTTCCAATAGTTAGTGATAAACCGTTCTCCACTGGTACAAAGAACGTCATCACTCGGTTCGATATGGGCATTTCTCCCCTTCTTCCATTACTAGGGTGTCTTCTCCTCAATGATTGATACTACTATCTACTTAGGTCATACCAAAAGTAATTACGGAGCTATATCAATTTCTTATAGAATGCTGGAAGAAATTCTCTTTTTATATAGGCTGTTATTAAAAACAAAGCTCTACATTTCTACACTATTTGATCACCATTCATTAAATATCATAATAATAAAATGTCCATAAGGTCTGTTTAGCTATGCTGTGTGACAATAATATCAATTCATATCGTCTTCGATGTGTTTTTTCCATCTTGATTTTTTCTTTGTTTTTCTCCTGTCTTTTCCTTATTCTTTTTTTTATTGTCTCTTTTAATGCCCAACGGTCTATGCACGTACAAAATATACAAAAAGTAGTGACGATACAACAAAAACAGGAATACAGAAACAAGTTCAACAAGTTTTTCTCTCATTAAGTGTACAAAATAGTCGCCTCGGTTATCTACACACAATGGCATTTGTTGAATCCATGTATCAAAACTTTTTATACGTTTATTTATTCAAAGAGTTCGTGAAATTCTCAGCCTCATCCTTACCCTCAAAAACAAGGATAAAATCAAGAGCAGAGCGTGTATTCAATATAATATGAACTAATGTTATCTTTACATATCATAGCTAAACAGACCTTATGGAAACTTTATTATTGTGATATTTAATGCATAATGATTAAATAAGGTAGAAATGTAGAGCTTTGTTTTTAGTATCAGTCTATTTACAAGAAGAATTTCTTCCAGCATTCTGTAAGAAATTGATATAGCTCCGCAACCACTTTGATATGACCTAAGTATTTTTACATGGTAGAAAAAAATCATTATGATATATATCCTAGGAAAATACTTAACGCGATGAAGAGAAAAGAAAAACTGTCTTTCTGTTCTATGAAAATAACAATCTCTAATAGAAGAAGATTATTTGTAAGATTTTTCACTTACTGTTCAATCGTCTCATCATACGTACACTCAATAATTGATTATTTGATTTTTTTTTCTCTTATTCTCTCGTCATTACAGATAACTAAACGCGAAAAGTCCTTCATCATGAAGACGAACAATCCATCGACCACGATATTTCTTTCCTTCTTACTTTGCGATGTTTGCATTAGTAGAGCGACAGAGAGAACGAAATCAGTAGCTGAGAGTATTCATCGAACGATATATATATGTTCGAATCATTGATAGAACAAATCATTCTTTATCAACGTACGGTAGAATAGAGCACATTGAGTCACTCCAAACAATGCTAACAAGACATTTCAAGTATCATTTTCTGAAAAAGAATAGTAAGAGGCGATTCGTTTTGCTCAAGAAAGATATTTTAAAAAGTTCGGCGATAAAACTATCAAGCAAAACAACGCTTCGTTATCGCATGCTTGTGACAATATCTAGTGACCATTTCTGTCTCAAAACTAGCACGATTCACAACAAAAACGTAGAAAGGCACGTCGAAAAATGAATACAAACAACAGATGTGATATTGTTCGAATACTTAAATTTACCAAATAGTTTAAGTTGGCTATTTGATAATATGAAATATCGATATATGTTTTCACTTATATTTATATTAAAATAATATTTTGAATATATAGAAGGGAAAAGAGAAAAGCGGAATTATACCTAAGCTCAAATAGTTTGGTGAGTTCAGATAGTTGGACAAAATCTAAAACGAAAATTATTACACCTAACCTAAATCAAACTTTCGAATGGCTTGAATTTGGTAGACTTCTAGTTAGTATCGCAACTACTAATAGATGTTGTTGTTGACGTTCTAGACTAAACTAATATTCTTTATACTTTTCCCTATTTCTTCTAATACGATAAATGTTGATTATAAGAGGTATAAGATGGAAATAACATCCAAGCTTACCTTTGTTAACGGTGTTTTAACAATTTGATATGAATACGAGTGGATGTTTTTGTTTGTCGGTAGTGTGTGTAGGGCTGGATGTTCACTCCTTGTAAAACCTACAGTTTACACCCACACCCACATCCAATATGATTGCAACTATTTTATATCATATTAGTTCTATTACAAGATTTATTGTTCTTGAACAACTTTTTGTTGTATCAAAATAAGTTGTACTATATTTACTTTTGAATTACAATATCTATTTATTTTTGAATTCGTGTTTTTTTTTCAGAAGATTCGTATGTCTTGATTTGATACTTTCGTATACATTTGTATATTAGAACTATTTTCTGCTTTTGAAAAATGAGGACCGAAATTAATTGTGATTTTTAACATGATTAATACTTGATGATTTAATTAATCTATTTATTACATTTTCGTTTTTTATTAAAAGATAAAAGATAAAAGATTTTTTATTTTTTTTATTCTAATATTTTTTGTTGGAATTGTAATAGTGATGGATCATTATTCAATGAGTCATTATCAAATGATGGAAGTGATTTATGAACATAGCCATTATTACGTGATGTTACAAATTTTGGTGTTTGGAAAATTTTTGGACAAGTAGATCCAACTGGTAAATATGACTAAAATTAAATATTTAATAACAAGAGATTCTCTCCTTCTTTTAGATGGTACAAATGCGTATTCTGTTGTAGCTTTTATATTAACTATACTGTTTGTCGCTGTTTCTAATGTACTTCTTCTTAACCTACATATTGCTTTATTTAAGTAAGAAGAAAAAATTATTAATAAATGTAAATATATTTTATTTTGATTTTTCAGTGCTACAATTCAAAATGTTCAAATACAATTTAATCCAATATAGAATTATCAATATTTGTTACCTATTTATGAATAAAATAAACTTCCATTACCACCAACATTTAATACAATTTATTATCTATATAGTATTATTCGTTATATAATCGAAACAAATTCAATATTATCACCAAAAACAACGACACGATATTTTCTAAAACACTATCTAAAAGAAGTGTCGAAGTTAATTGGGTAGAAGTTTAGACCTATTTCTTTCATTGACTGTCACAGACATTTTGTGTAGATAACGAATTAACAGCTAATTAATATCTAATGAATGATGTTTTGTCAATAATGATTGAAAGTAGTGTTGAAGGATAAAGCCAAGAAAATAGATCATCTCATTCTATCTGAAGATTGTGACAGACAAGCTGGAAGAAACCCATTACTGATGACAATAGATAATCTGAAGGCTCGCTGTTGACCCTACAAGACATTGTTAATACATGTTCGAAGATAGGACATCGATAAAGTCTGATTGTAATATACGAGCTAATATCCATGTCAAATTAGAGGAAAAGTGAGTTAGTTTGGAATAATTTTTGATAGGCACTAGACAGAGATTAGCGGTTTTCACCATTTAAAAGTGAAAATGAAACTGCATCGAACCCTAACTATTAGATTTATCTGACAAATTTTTTTAGGCCCACCTATCAAGTTTCTAAAACAGAAAACACTGTGTAATGCAAAAAATTTTGAATTTTAATTTTTAGTAGTGAAGCAGAATCGTTGACTAATGACACCAAAAAAACTGACTAGAAAAGTCTAGTATTTATAAGATTGGATGCAGTTTCATTCTCTCTTTTAAACGGTGGAAACTGGAGATTTATATCTAGTTCCTATCAAAAATCATATCAGCAATACTTAGCCTTCTTTTAATTAGAAATCAATATTAGCTCCTAATTCCAATTCTTAATCCATAAGCAAAGGATTGTTTTGAAATGTACTGTAAAATAAATAGAATAAAACGATATATCCGAGGATTAACAATGGCGGCTACGTCGTGTTTAGAGATGTACCGAGACTCTTGGTCTGGGTACATTCGTAAGTGTGTTTCATATATTAATCGCATAGGGATTGTATTAGCATTTATATTTTTATATAATCAGTTCATCAACGCTTTTTTTTCTTTTTTTGATTTTATAGTTACCTGTGAAAATTTCCATGGATTCAATTGATTTAAGTGAAAGGAAAGCTCGAGAAGAATTTACAAGTCATAATGTTTCTGATGATTAAAATAAATAAAAAATTTGATTCTTTTTCTCTGTTAATGATAGTCAATGATGCAATACAACATGAATATTAAACCGAAGTAAGATTCATATTTCTCTTTTTTTTTAGAGTATAAAAATTGAATTTTTTTTGAAGATTTCATGATTTACAAGAACAAATACATAATATGATTAATCAGGGACCAGTAAGATTTGTTTTATATACTATTCTAGTTAGCTAGTTATTTTATTTGATAGAATTATGATCAAGAATGGCTTTTATCTGATGCATAGTGTGTTGAAAACAATTATTTATTTTTTCTTTGTGAAAACTATTTGTATACGAATTGGCAAAATTCATGATTAAAAATATACAATTGATTTAACGTTTGATGGAAAATTTTCTGCAATAATCTTTCTCTATTTGTAATCGACTAAAAAATGTGCCAAAGAAATTAGAAATAGCTCGTTAGAATCTGCATTAAAAGAGTCTTACATATGTATGCTCAAAAAAAACACAAAATATGTTGTTTTAGCATAATGTGCATATCCTACGACAGCATCAAAGGCAATCTGTAAAGACACAAGAGCTCGATATCTGTTTATTTTCTCGATTAGTTTGTTATGTTGACAAACGAGTTACAATTGAAGAAAGTTCTTTTTGATACCAAGAGTCAATATTTTCGTTCATTTTTATGTGCTATTTCGAATGAAATGAGCAAAATACGGCAGAGATATAAGTGAAACAATGGAGCTGACTTTTCAGTCTTTCAGAGAGTTTTCTTATGTTTTAATTGGTGTAACACTGTTAAATTACATTACAGAAGCGTCGGTTGATGAGAAGAATTAATTAATCTAGAAAAAATTGTATGTCAATTATCATCATAAAATGACTTTATTGATGAATACGTGACAGACTTGTGAAAGTTCTTTTAATTCTTACGAGGAAAGAAGAAATGTGATTGAGCATAAATTGATATAATTTTGATTTTTTCTCTTGAAAATTTCTTCAACGCTTGAATAAAATCCGAGTCAGTGCAACTATTTGGTCAATAAAATCAACAATCAATCATTTCAATGGTCTGTGCTGGATTTTAAGAAATCATCATCATAGTTGAACAGAGAACGATTATATTAATCGAATTAAATTATTAATCCATGAAACTATCTTAAAATTTCTGATTTCATCGATTTTCTAGGATTCTTCCATTCAATCCTTAGAAGAAGTTCATATTGTTTGTGAGCAAATGTCAGCATAGCACATTTTTTATTCGAAGAAAATGAACAAAGATTAATTTCTTATTGTCTTCTTGCATCGATCAATGTTCGACATCGATTGTCGACCATGGTTTGCTTTGAATCAAGCTGGACATTTTTATGAAGAGATACTGGAAGAAAACGTGATAAACATCTTTGTCGAACTGATCATTATTGATATAATTCTTCTTTGAAATAAAGATAACAATTCGACAAGTTTCGTTATATTCATTTACTTTCTCGTATCTTATTATTTAAATTCTTCGTGCTATTTTTTATTTTGGTCAAGTTTTTTTCTACAACTTTCTGAAACGACAAAATTATTTTATTAGAATAGTCCTTGTGCAGTATTCGATTTTTCTGTAAGTAGCAATTTATATGGTTTACTAACATACATTTTAGATAGTTTTGAATCAATACAAATTTAATGAATAGCATTTTTAATTGGTTCTTTCGTTAACATTTTGTGTTGATTGTATTCGCAGGATATTTGTCCAACATTCATTTTTATTTATTATCCAATGGAGCATTGTTTATAATTGGATTGTGCTCTTATTCTATGACGAGCATCCTTTCGTTCTACTCAATTGATTAATATAATAATAAAGTTGATAAGAGACAAAGGACTAGGGAATTGGGTTTTGGCAAAAACTGTTTCAGTTCACGAAAGACTTTTGTTTATCATTATGGCTATGATGAACGAAGAAGAACAATCCTTCTTTGTTCGTTTATCATTATGGCTATGATGAACGAAGAAGAACAATCCTTCTTTCCATGTTCTTCGTAATTGAAACTTGTCAGGTGAATTTCACTGATAGATAAGAATGATTGTCGAAAATCGAAAATACAAGAAAAATTGAGAACTCTTGTGTTTCGGATTGCAACAACACGATATTTCTACTCGTTATGTTTAGACTCAATGGATTCTTCTTTTTAAAAGAGGAATCATTTTTTTTGTATAAAACTTCAATGAAGACAACAAAATTATTCTACATTTTTTAGCAATAAAAAAGTTTTCAGGACAATCCTTATAGGATAAACATACTTGTAATGGAAACATCTGTGACATATTAAACTTTGGAAGTTTCACAAAATTTTTATATCTAAATCTTATCTCACAGTCTCTCATAGAGCTCAAATATTCAACATACACATTTTCTTTCTGTGGATTACAGAACATCTTAATCGATTTGTCGGACCAGTTTGTCTTTGTTTGCTTAAAATAGCTAAAAAAAAAGAAAGTATGTTGTATCGTATTTTATTTCGTATGTAATTCTATATCGAAAAGGAAATCATAACGGGATAATGGTCAGACAAAAACGCAGTGTTTTCGTTATCCAAAATATTCGCCTCGATCAATTTTTCTGTTAACGTTTTCGTTGCTAAGATGTAGTCAAGTCTCATCTGTAAAGCATGCATCGGATCTACTTTCAATTTTGTGGGGACGCTCGATCTAAATTTATCAGACTTGCTGAGAGTATCAATGTATCCTTGTTGAATGAAATGGTTCAGAGTTGTGTAGTCGATTGAGTTTGAATCGGGAGTCAAAAATTTGGCTTTCAGCTTGTTAGTACCACTGAACTTCGTCGCTGGTTCGTAGTAGGCAGCATCACATTCTGATAACGAGTTCAAATCTCCTGCGATGATCCAATCTTGCAGATCTTGTTTTTTTATTTGATCCGTGATCATTTTTGCTTCGATTGTTCGAGCTGTCGCCGCAAATGGATTTAAATGAGTTGCCACTAGGCCAATCTTCCTTTCATCATCCAAATTCACTTGGACTAGGAGAGCACCATGATGCATGCCATGCTTTACTTGAGCAAGTTCAATCAGTGGAAATAATGATGAAATTCCAAGATGATAACCAGTAGAGGCAGTAAGAAAAGCGGTATGTTGATGGTTCCATTGATTGGCAAATTCTGAAAACCGTAAACTGTCAAAACCATTCAATTCAGTGAGAACGATCAATGTTGCATTTAAACTTCGCAGAAAAGCGGCAATAGCATTAAGCCGATTGGAAGGTTGTTCATTGTCGGTAGGGTTAGAAGTATTGACTCCACCCTCGAAAATATTATAAGCGACGATTTTGAAATGATTTGTCATGATGAAATTCTAAATAGAGATTCGCAATTGAGAATTCTTATAAGCAATTTTTTAAATGAAAATCTACAACGAAATGTACAATCCACGCTGTTTTAAATGAGCAAAGTGTACAATTACACTTGTTTTCATAAGCAAAACGTACAGTGTTGAAATTTTATATAATACAAAGAAATGTTAAAAAAATGTTCATATTTGATTTACCAAGTAAGAAGAAAGATCAATAATAAGCAAATAGAGAACAAGTAAATAAGCAATTAGTATCGGATTCATTTATAAAGATTCACCACACAAAAATACAATGTTAAAACAGCACGTAAACACGAGAACCTCCATTTACTATTCTCGAAAATATGAAATAATCATAAATGATCGATCATGATCGTCTTCATCATTAGGAACATCAGCATGATTTGAACAAAACTGAATCAAATATTGTAATTTTCAATTTTTTCCATAGCTATCACATAAGTACCAGGTTCAAACCGACATAAATCTGAAAAGGAAAAAAGATAACAAAGTCAAAAAAAAGGATGCCATTCAAAGAATACTAGAAAAAATAAAAGAGTAGCTCACAATCTATTCATGGCTTGAACATAGTTTTTGAGCTAACAATAGATTTAAAATCTCTTCTACAAAGTGTACATTGTACACTTTGCCTTTATTGTGTACACTTGCCATTAGAAACACTGCCGAGTAATGTTGTTTGGAGCAAAATAATAAGCCAATCTCAACAGAGATGTTCGGTAAAGAGCATTCGACCTATTTGAAACAAAGCTTTTCTATATGCACTGGTTGTCACGGCAAAATAAGTACCCCTGGTCAAATGAAAATTATCTCATACTGATTATTGAGATTTAGACTCTATCAAAAATGATCCCGTTATCTTGTAATGATATGATGATTGTCAGATGAACATGAATAAATTGTGGTGAAGGTAACTGCAGATATTGTTACAGGCGAGAGAATCGTCAAAAGGATATTTCATTATCGTAGCTTTACAATGATCGGTGGAACTTATATCTTCGGAGAGTGTGGGTATCGGTGTCAATGTCGCGTAAGAACAAATGAACGGGAAACACACCCACGATGGATGAAAACAAAGACAATCTTATCTTTTTCCATAGAAAAGGTGTGGGTATGGGTGTTATTGGATGTGGAGAGAGAATTAGTATCCACATCCACTCCCACATCGCATCACACTCGATGAAAATGATAAAACACTTTTTGGATTATTGCATAGGACTAAATCCTATGCTTACTTTGTCTTATAGTGGCTTTTATGGGTCATATTTCGGCCTTAGGAGTGAACTTTATTGATGTTAGTAGTGACTCAGGTTTCACAAGAAGAGGATGGGCAGAAGATGCTCCAAAATGGAGACAAGCATCTAATAGCTTGTGTTTGGAAGGAATACGTAAAAATGAAATATTCGTAGCTAACACAGACTTTTCTTTTACAGTTTCTTAAACTACTAAAGCAATTATTTTTATGCCACATTATGTATTTTTAGTAATTGAGCTTACGGTTCAAACTTTTTAAAAACTGAATCAGTTCGATTCGGTTCCAAAAACAACATGAACCGATTCTAACTCTGTGTAAAACTTTATTTCAAATAACATTCAATTGGTAAATGCGACGAATCGTTTATCGGTTGATATTTATGGGGTATTCCTGGAATGTTTCCATAGAGACAACACATTCTGTTCGTTAATTATCCTTCGATTCACTCACTGCAAAACTGAGTCCACTACATAGAAAGTATGATACAAAAGTCATTTGATAACGACTACCAAGGGTTTTTTTCAAAAAAAAATATTCTAAAGTAAATTTTTGATTTTAGAAAGAATGAACGTATAGTCGACGAGTTGAAATCATTTGAAGCAAATAGATTTTATAAGAAGTAGATCAGAAGATTTGAATATTTTATTTCAGAAAGCATATTAGGTATCGCAATCTTCTTTAGTTTTGTTGTCTGTGCTTACGTTAATGAATATCATCAACTCTTTCAAGACGATTCGACAGAGTTGAAAATGATTATTGAGCGGTTGCAGCACTATTTCTGAGGGAGTCAAGTTCGATACTTAAAAGTCTTAGAGATAAATACAAAGAAATAAAGATTCTTTGATTTTAATGGATCCATTCAATTCAGATATAACACTTTGACTTGTCGAAACTTCTCAATAAAATTGACAAGTATCACTTTTAACTGTAATGGATGTGCGCGTTCCACAATTTTAGCAATGAAGATTTCATACTCTTAGGGTGTGGTTGAAATGAAAATCATCACATCCACATCCTTACACACAAGTACATTCTACAAACGAATGAAAAGATTATGAGTACGTAGAACTTTGATGTGTCAGAAAATACACTAAATATGTTGCATTTTTCATAGATGTTGGATGATGTTAATATAAATAAAAAGTTTTGATACAAGACATGTATGAATTGAGTCCTTTTTTGAGACTAATGTAACTTGAAATCAAGAAAACCTGTACCCTCCATCAATGATAACACACTGTCCAGTCATATAATCAGAGTCTTTGCTAGCCAAATATGACACAAGACTTGCGACATCTTCAGGCTCACCTGCACGGCCAAGAGCTATCATGTTGTTTACGTAATATTCAGTGACCTTGCCCTTTGGTTTTCCTTTGATTTTTGTCAATTCGCCATCAATCTTATCCCACTATGCAGTTTGAACAAGTCCTGTTTTGTTCGTTAGATTCGTATTTTTAATAAAAGGAATGAAACTTACCTGGACAGTAAGCATTGACTGTAATCTTGTGTTTAGCCCATTCCATGGCAGCAGCTTGTGTAAGGCCACGTACACCCCATTTAGTCGCAGAGTAATGTCCCATCATTGGAGCTGATGTGTATCCGGCGACACTGCAGGCACCAATGATTTTGCCTCCCGTGCCTTACGCAATCATGATTTTAGCAGCCTCTTTGTAGCAAAGAAACACACCTCGCATATTAGTTGCAAACATCTTGTCCCAATCTTCTGTAGTAATATCAAGAATTGGTTTCACTTGGACAATTCCTGCATTAGCGACTACGACCTACACTATTAGCTTGAAAAAAAATGAAAGAGTCGAGAAAAAAGAACTGCTTACGTTTAAACTCCCTAGTTCTTTTGCAGCTTTTTGCATCATTGTTTCGACTGCTTTATCGATGGAAACATCAGCAATAAGAGCAACAGATTTTCGACCCATTTTTTCGATTTCTTGTTGAACCTTGCTGAGATCTGAAGAGCTTGCTTCAATATCATTGACAGCAACATTGAGACCATCTCTAGCAAAGCGAAGAGCAATGGCACGTCCAATTCCTCGAGCAGCACCAGTGATGAGAGCCTTAGGAGACATGTTGAATAGTAAAACTTGAGAAAGAGAGAAAAGACATAAGAAAGATTACATGGTTCTCTCACAGTATAACAATGTGAAACTCTTCACATACCAAGCAATGTGGTCTTTAATAGTCGAAAGCAACATTTTTTTTCTAGCAAGTAGCTTACACTCTCGAATTTTTTGACATGCATTCTAAGAAGAAGAGCATAACGGTTAGTAGGAAGCAAAATCTGCTTAAGTATGGTGTTAAATGAACCAATACTATACTGCCAGCTCTTTTATAATAAATCAACGTATACTGAAGATTCAATGGTCAAAAGATAGGTCATTTTGTTCCCTACAAATTGTTATTTTTGTTTATCTTTTTTTATCTTATGATTTGTTAGGTTAAACAATAGTAGAGGTGAATTTTTCGTAATCAAATAAGCCTTCTTTTTGTTACAATGTAAAAGACTGCTTTCGTCACTTTAATAGCGTTAAGTTTTCCAAAAATGTCGCTATTCCTGAAACCTCATAACTATCAAAATTTCTGAAATTCCACACCTTCTTAAAGGGACTGCTTTACATTGCTTTACAAATTTTGTACTTATGCAAATTACACAACATTCGATATTTTCTTCTTATTTTGAAAACTTGTATATTTTCCTTTCATTTTACTTCAAAAGTTACCAGACGATTTAGTGCGTTTTTTTAACTAGATCTGACTAGTTCTCAGTGCAAATTTCTAGGGAGTCAAAGGCAAAATTACAAATAAATACTAATTTGCAATACTCTTCGTTGTTACTGTGCATATGACGAAAGAAATGGTGTTGAACTGATCCTTTTTTTTAATTGTGATAATATTCGTTTCAATATACTCTCTATTTTTGACAATCATTATCGATAATCTGTTAATCATTAGTTTACATATTTATGGGCATACACAAGTAGTAGGACAACGAACTATGCAATGTAGGTATTGTGCATATGTATGAGCGGCTATGGGTATCGAAATTATGCAGTATTCCGGTTATTGAGGTATTTGAGTAGGTGAAGCAATATTACTGATTTAATTTTCTTCGTTGGATATTTCGATCATTTTATTCGGTTATTTTCAGTAAATTCACAATCAAACAATAATAAAATGACCTGTATTTACATACCCTATTAATGCATACGCAATCACTTTTATAGAAAGAAAAAAGAAAGATAAGCAAACGTGATACAATCGTAGAAGAAGGACACCTTCTAGTATGCAAAAGAACAGAAAAGAAAATCTATTGACGCATACATATAACCACTATCTTATAAACAAAGTATCAAAGATAGATGTCATATGAGGACAGCTCATACTGATGTTGACACCATCTTGTAAAAAGAGAGTGATTTCATCAAAGCTATTTGAATTTTTTTAATTAAGAGGATGTGGATGGGTATGGCGGATGGATGTGCGTGTAGGTATTCTATTGCCTATTCACACTCACGTACCCACAGCCTTGTTTAATTTAAAGTTTCCATAGTATCCAAGAGTCAATGAAGCGATCAAGGATTGCTTTTGGAAAATGTTATAAAAGGAAATTAAATACCTTAAGCGATAACTTTAGAAACAATAGTTTAATGCAAAATTCAAGATGAGATTCTATCATGAACTTATCTAATAAGGTTTTAACACAAAAGGAAAAAAAATGCTTTAATTAATGGTCTTGATTTTGTTTTACCTATGATACGTTTTGATGATGAATCATTTATTGCAAATATAGAAGCCCTTTTTACATCAATGTTAGGCTATACAATTGATAAGGATGATTGCGAAGAAAAGAAGGTCGACGATGAAGCTGTACGTAATTTAACTCCTCACCAATTAGCATGAGCCAAGAAATTAAGATGTTTGTCTGAAAGGTTTTACCGGCATGTAGATTCCGAAGTGAAAATAAACAAATGAAAAGAACTAATCGAATTACATAGGGTTTTAAAGAATCTTGCTAAAGATAAAACAATTTATATCACCAAACTAGATAAAGACAAAGGTGTGGTCTTGTTAGAGCATGATGATCACAATAACAAAATGCAAATAATTTTAAATAATACGACAATCTTTAAATGCATTAAAGATGATCCAACGTTAAAAAAGAAAGAACAACTAATAAGAGTGCTCAAAAAAATGAGAACCAGGGGGTTTATTACCGCACAAGAAGTTCTTAAGTTTAAACCAAAAGGCTCAGACCTGCAAGGATATATGGACTTTCCAAAATTCTTAAAACCGATTTGCCTTGAAGACCGATCGTGTCAGGTGTTGAAAACTTTAATTATGGTATTGGACAATTACTTACAGGAAGATTATCTCATTTAAGAACTAATAACAACACATTAAAAGACACATTTAGTTTTCTCATTTGATATTACGAGACTTTTTACGAAGGTCCCACTGAAATAGATCATTCAAATCATTCTCGATACGTAATACGAAGAGGAGCACGAGCGCATTACTAAGAAACCCAGAATTAAAAGAGCAAATTGGTGTAACAACGGTTTGGATCGCCATGATATGAAGACCCTTTTAGATATGGCAACTCAGAATACCCATTTTCTGTTTGATGGTAAAATGTGTCAGCAATTCAATGGTGTTTCCATGGGTTCCCCCTAGCACCAATCATAGCTGACATATTTATGATACATTTCGAGGAACAACTACTTCCCGAGCGGACAAATACGGATGTTATGGCCTATAAACGATACGTTGATGATACCTTCCTTTTGATTGATGATGATGCTAATATAGAACAAATTAAATTGATATTAAATAGTTTTCATAAAGAAATTCAATTTATATTAACCTCAGAACAAGATAAACAACTATTCTTTTTTTATGTGCTTATTTTAAGCGGTGATCACTCATTTAGTACCACTGCCTATAGAAAGAAAAGTTTCACCGGATTACTAATCCAGTGGAATTCCTATGTTACTCGAGGCTACAAGGTATCAGCCATCAGCAATAAGATTTATCGAGCGGTTAAAATCGGCTCAACTTACAAAGTAATTATTACATGAAGAAATTGAATTTATTAGAGAAACAGCCCTGAAGAACGGATATTCTATAGAATTCATTGAAGAACAAATAAGAAACACCTTAAATAGAACTTTTTTTTAAGGACCAAGAACCTCCAATAATAACAACCAAAACCAATAAATCTAAATCTGATGAAAAAACTGAATTTGCTATGATAAAAGTACCTTATGTATATACTTCTATCAAACAGTTCATTCGACGCCTACGACAAATCATAAGAAAGAAAAAACCCAACACTCAATTATTAGCAGTGCCTTAACCACCTCCTACCGTAGCGCATTACTTCAATAAAACAGATCGTATACCTAAAAACATGCAATCGGAAATCATGTACCATCTCACAAGTAATGATTGTTCGTCTAATTATATCAGACAAACCACAAGACAGACAATCAGAAGGATGATAGAACATGGCTATCTAGGATTAGAGGTTAACAATAAATCTAGTGATGAATTAACAACCTACACGAGTTCAACTAATTCCACACAATGTAGGAGCTCGGATCGGTTGAAGGAAAAAATATACTACTCAAGATAAACTTGCTGAGCAATTGAATGTGATTCAACATGATGGAGAGGGCGGACTGTTTGTACGAATTTCGTATCAACGGTCTGATTCAAAATCAGCTTTAGCTACACATGAGGGGTGTGGGTCTGGATCTGGGTCTGGGGTGTGGGCGGGTGTCGATGAGGGTGTTTGGGTGTGGGTGTGGGTGTGGGTGTGGGTGTGGGTGGCTGTGGGTGTGGGCGTGGGCGTGGTTGTGGGTGTGGGCGTGGGTCTTCTTTGCATCGATACTCACACCCACACCCAATCTTTCATTTGATTGGATAATCCAGACAAAGATCATTGTTCTGCTCATTATTTTAATCCGTTCTGAAATCATACTCGAAAGTTAAATTTCATTCATATCAGATGTTTATGCTAGTTTTAATTATATATATATAGATTCTTTCTGTGGCACATAATCAAGTTTTTAGTCAAGGGTTAATGGTTATAATGCATTCATATACTAGAGCTCGTCATAATCATATTTCGTTCAATCAACATAAAAAAATATTCAGCTTCATTTTAAACAATTGGAACAAAATAGCTAAGGCAATGCGAAATCATAAAGTAAAGAAAACTGATTTGAGTCAAGTGTTTAGTTCTCTTTTAGACTAAACTAGTATTGTTTGATAAGACAGGACCGAAGTATCAATATGGATTTTTAATCCAGGCAATCTTGTAAGTAGGAATGTATTATATTTCTTTCTAACCTTTTTCTCTTGATTTTCAACATTAGTAGCGGGGAAAAATTGGCCTCTTGCTGATTTCACGTGATAAAGAAAATACAAGTAAATTGTATTAAAGATTTTTTGATCGAATATTCAAAGAAGGAAAAAATTCTTTATATGGATCCACCTTGCTTTGACACAGATAATCAGGTTGGAATCATTAGAGGTAAACCATTTCAACTGCACCACGCAACTATTTTTGTTTTTACTATAGATTCTGTTCAATTTGGATTTCGTTTAACAGCGGATTTGCTGGTAACAATTTGGATACTGGTGCTCAAATATATCAAGTCTTAACAGAAAAAATTCAGGTAAAATTTTGAAAAGATGTCACTGAATCAGATATTTTTTTCCCTCAGTAGGTTCTAAAATACGCTACTACATTTTTCTCTTCTATATAATAATAATTTTGACAATGATTTTGAAAACACTGAACACTATCGATGTCATCATTACATGAAAATTTTAGCATCTGAGTAATCAATAGACAGTTTTAATAAATATGAAAATTAGAAAAAAATATATTGAAATTGGATTTTTTTTACTATTGAAGCTATTTTGATAATTATAATTAACTTTTGATTATGGCATTCGGCATTGTGTTTCATACGCATATATAGATTTGATTCATATTATACTTCTTTCACTTGAATCTAGTATGTCTGAACCAGTTTCTATAGTTTTCCTAACATCGAAATGCTATCTTTCTGAATCTCATTGATTATTCATATCTACATTTCTATCTGTTATCTATGGTAGTACATAAGTATTCTAACACACACTTTTTTTCTTTTTTTTGTGAAACTTCATGAGAGGTTTGGAAAAACAATGAAAAGGTAATCATTTGTTTTTTTTTCGGTTTTTTGTTACTTTTACTTTAAGCGTGATCAAAATAGTAAATGTTTTTAAATCAAAATAAATTTAACAAATAGATGAAGTTAAAATAAATAAAATTTCTGTGAAATCATGATAGTATCAGATCAGATTGGGAATAAATCGTTAATATGTAAAAAATCGGAAAACAAATCGCGATTTATCTTAATAATCACTAAACATATCATTAAAAATCGGCGATTAATCGCATTTTAGCTCACGATTATCGTTTCGATAAATCGCGATTAAACACCAATTTTTCAGCGATTTTCACGACATGGGTTGTCATAATAAAAACATACACATGAAAATATAGGTCCACATTTTTCTGAATAGATTAACAAAAATATTTCTTCATAGAAGAAGTTCAAAACTGACAATATTCTAGAGTGAAAAGGACAGATGATAGAGGTGATTTTACTTATATAGTACAGATAACTGCAAGGTTCGCACAAGTTGTCACTAAGAGACAGAATGAACCATTGAAATCATACAAAGATATCTCGAATAAAGATATCATGTCTAACAGAACTTGTCGTCATCCATGTTAATTATTTGGTCGTTCCGAACACATCTACCGTCCGTGAGATCGTAGTGATAGTCATTTGAATCGTAGTCACTACGTCAAGAGATACAGATAAAGAATGGTGAATATCTGACTCAAGCCAATCAAATTTCAATAGACTTTACTTGCGTTTTTTTTAATAAATTTAAATCAGAATTGCTCAGTTCGGTTTTACTCTACTTAAAATTTGATTCAGTTCAATATCTATTTATCAATAGTAATGCGACCAACAAAATATAATAAATTTAAATCAGCAACATTTCTTAATATACTTTTGACATACAAATTCAGTCGCTTGTTTCTTTCTTATAGCAATTCATAGTCAAGATTTTTTCATGTTAGACTTAAAATATAGTGTAATCTTGTACTCAAACGCAACATCTACGAACAAAATTGTTTCAAAAATATGAGATCGACATAATATTTTTTTCTAGAATGTCAATTGTAAACAAAATTACAATATGCAATGTAATGAATCTATCTTCTGTAGTTTTGTGCGTTCTTTGAATAAAGCTAATAGATAACTACTTCGCAATACTCGTCATTAATCATTTTTCTGTAGAAATTTTATAATTATACGACCGAAAGATCCACAGGTGTCGAAGTCAAAGATTTTGTCAATCGTGAAATATATACACGATGAATATGCGAGAAATTATCCCGAGAAAAGATTGTTGTCATTTCTCTTTCTCTCTCAGAACGGACCATTCATACTTTCTTGCATCAAATTAGTTTTAATTCCCTCTGTGAACCAGGTAATGCGTCACTTAAAATCAAATGCCAGGTTTTTTTCCCTACGATTATCTTGTTAACGATCTATATGTGTTGTATAACAGTGAGATACTAATCAATATGCGCAAAATAAATTTTTTAAGAAACTCGCAAAAAACTTAGTGTTCAAGGTTGATTGCTGTCGGAGAAAGCAGATTGTAAGTAGTTTAAATTTAAGGTTGTTCTCCACATAGTGATGCACCATAAATAAGCATCACCAATAGAATTAAAATTAACTAACGAGTAGGAGAAAAGGTTTGCATTGATTTTGTTTTTGATATATCGCTTCAACAGAATTTCATAGAAATTTCTCGTCTTGTTTCTTCGTTATGTAGAGCAAAAATATACAAATGGTTAATAGAAACTATAGAAGCATTAGAATACAAAACATTGAAAAACAACTCGACAACTTCGTATAGATAGATGCATATTCAAAGGAAGACTGTGACATGGTATTAAAATAGTTAGTCTAACATAGAAGTGAAGTGAAAAGGAAAGTATATGATGAAAAAATAATCTATGTCGCTGATTTATGGTATCCAAGCCGGTTGTAAATGTTTCATTAGACACTTCAGAGAAAATATGCGTTTTATTTCAAAAAACACATATCGTGCGATAGAAGATTCTTCCAGCGTTCATTCCCATTTGAAATATACAGTTTCTGAAAATTTTTCTTCTATGGAATAGAATTTATTTTAGTGAGGTGTGATTGAAGATGATGAAAAGTTCAGACATCAGACGATATCACACTATAGCGTTCGTTTCAATATCTTACTTAGGCCACAAGACTTCACTATACCGGCCTTGCACAAAAACTCGAATTAAGAGAATAAAAAAAAAGAAAAGAGGAATCGTTTAAGTTCTTTCTATTCAAAAGTTTCGATTACTTTTATCAAACATTTGTATATTTTTGCGTTAGATCTTCTAAGAAAAAACATGCTACAGTCTCTATAAAAGTTGATTGCAGCACTAGATTAAATACAAGATTAATACAGGACTTTTGCTTCACCCCTTGTTGTTTTGTATATTTATTTTGAATGAGACCTAATTGTCTCCATGAAATATATGAATATTATCTATTGCATTTCTCCTAAAGATGGTCAGCTGATATTAAAGAACAACATTGAGTTTAAGAATAGAAGAATTTTGCAACATTTTTAGTCAAAAGAAAAGGTAATTAATCAAGCTCGTATCTTTGTCCAATAGCGTTTGTTGTCATAGAATCACAAGAATGTTAATGAGTAGGATTCAATTTTAATCACACTTTGAAACCATAAGACAACAATCAATTCTTAGTTATTAAGCAAGATACTATTGTGTACTCTTCCAAAATGTCTTGACCAGCAAAATTTTTAACATAATTAGATCCATTAAAAGATCTTTAAATAAAAGAATTAGCAAATACCTCCCAGACTGCATCATTTCACTCGCATCATTCGTTATTTATAACGGTCCACACTATGACGTGAGTTGTTCGAGCACAGACACATTTTTTCTGTAATTGATTCTTCATCATGCTTTAGAAGTTTTATACATTTCATTTTCGAATGAATAATATTAATATTTATTTTAACATAGATATATCTTGCAGTAAATCCCAATTGTTCTCAGATTGGTAAATTTGCAATAGATCAAATGTCGTCCACAAATTTATTATTGATTAACACATTGCTCAATATTCAACGACAAATCATTCGATATGTCTATTCAAGTTATCTGGTTTTAGGTCTGACCTGTTGTTTTCTCAATATTATGTTATTTTCTCGACGAAAATTCCGTACAGTGTCCTGCTGTATATGTAAGTACTTGTTTTTCAATCGCAAAAAAATCAAATCATTAGAGTCTATGAAGTAAGATATTTTGCCCTATCTGGATGGATATCGGAGACATTGAAGAGAATAAATCTCCAAAAAGGTTTTATGTGCTATGCGTCCAAAAATGATTTGTCCACTCGTGTAACACCATTTTGTGTTCTGCTATATGTTTGGAAAAAGTCTTTACGAGAGCTATAACATAGATCATAATGTACCTTCGTTGCTAGTGGTTTGTATATTTTCAGAAGGACGACCATTGTGAATATAAATATAAACTATTTAATTGCGATGCTAAATTCTAATTCTTTCTGTTGATTTATGGAGATTAGAAGAGTAATGATCGCCAGCAGCGATGAACATGAGAAGACTGCTTAATGAAAAGCCTCTGAGAAACCAAACAAGCGATATAATTTTATCTCGCACATATTTTCTGCATTCAACGTATTTTATTCATTCATCATAGCATCAGTAATTGTTGAACGAAAAAACAATATTCGAATTTCGACAGGTATATTTTTTCAAGCCATTGAGTTTTTATTCATTATTAATTAAGAACTCCTTATTGTATTCGATCGTTTCTGAATATGAGCAGATCATTGTATTGTTGTTCAGTTTCTATCAGTCGAAATATATTCATATGACATTGAACAAGTGATATATATTCAATATGACCTGTTTTTTTCTAATCGTATTTATTTTGTTTTTACCAGAATATCAGAGATATTCTAACCAGCACACCGTTTTGAAAACAAAATTTTTTTCAAACGTTTTTCGAAATTCACATTTCGACTCACATCTAGTTTTTTTAGATCACAGCATGTAGATGACAGCAAAAGATTTTATGAGTAACAATAATAAATCAGGCGACTAATTTTTTGGACGCTAAAACATAAAATTATATACACTATTTATAAAATAAACTAGAAAACAAAGAAAGAAAAATCCTAAAAAGATAATAATATATAAATTAGTAGCAACAGAACACATTATGATCTATGCTAGAGCTCTCTTATTGACTTTGTTCAAATATATGGTAGCATACAGAGCTCCATAAGTAAGTCCCGCGCCATCCAGCGCTATAGCTCGCGCCTATGCTCCGTCGCTTGAACTTGCATGGAGCGCATGTTTTTCCATCTAATTGTTTAGCGGCCAGATAATAAGATGAAAAAACATGCGCTCCGTGCAAGTTCAGGCGATAGAGCATAGGCGTGAGTTATAGCGCGGGATGGCGCGGGACTTACTTACGGAGCTCTGGTAGCATATAAAGTGAAGGTGCCAAGCTGAACGAATTAGTTTTGATCGACTGTTTATATGGTTCGTCTTTTTGAATAGATTTTTTAGTTGGTAGTCTAGCATGGATATTTATCTTGTCGTGGGCAGCTTCACTCAATCTATATGCACTCGATCGTACGGATCCAACTCTATCATCAAGAGTCTTGTGCAAGTTGCGCCTCTATTTACCTCAATGCTTCACTATGATCTTTCGTTGGTGCCTTGTTGCCGCTTGTTTTGATCGGTATGCGCTCTCATCAACTAGTGCACATCTTCGGGGTTTTGCTACACTACGTAACGCACGTCGTTTTGTAGCAGGGATCGTACCTCTATGGTTTGTACTGCCGATACACATCATTATCTTATATGATTTGAAACCAGGCATGTGTGGTATTTTGTTCAGCATGGTTGCAGCATTCTATCATAGCACTTTTACCACTTTGTTTGGTGGCATTCTTCCGCCTTTATGCATGTTTATTTTTTCCATATTAATCTATCGTAATATACGTGCGAAAGCACAACGCCATCACACTATGATCAGAAGTCAAAATATGGAAACAGGTGCAGCTGGACGATTGGAACGCCATCGCAATCAACAATTTCTAATTATGTTATTTGGTCAAGTATTTGTCTATGTCATTGTAACAACACCTTTGATGAGTTTTTACTTCTATAATGCAGCCACACTCAACATTTTGAATAAGTCATCTGAACGTCTGGTCATTGAAAAGCTTTCTAGTTTTTTAGCCGAAACAGTTCTTTTATCACATTCGATTTTTTCATTCTGCTTGAATACATTAACATCGAGTACATTTCGCCGGGAACTGGTAAAAATACTCATAGAATTGTTTAGTTTGAAAAGATGCATTAAGAATCGTCGCATCGAACCAATGATGGGTGACACTCGACTGGATCCGAGTAGGGTACAACCGGCCGGTATAACATCAAATGTTCTTAAAACTATTGCTATTGCGGAGCTGTTCGATTATACGAAAAAATCGATTAATTCTAACAAACTTCAGACTCGAATACAATAGAAAAGAACAATTCTACTCATTCATATATGTTCTTATTAATTCTCAATAGCAATATACTGTTTGATATGAGAAGTTTTTGATACGTATAGCTTCAAACAGACAAGATGGTTAACAATTAATTATTATCAATATGTCTCATTTCTAGAAAAAGTATTTGACTTAAACGTGAAATATTTAAAATTTTCATTTATTTTTTTGTCTTTATTAATGAATCTTTGTTGTGTTGTGCAGTTCCAATCTTATTGTTGTTATCATGCCATAGTTTTATGTCTTGTTTTTTATTTTAAGTCTTATTTCAATATAAAATCTTACTATTAATATGTTTTTCATTTCCTCCAGTTACTATTTCTCTTTAAAGCTTAAATGATATACACAAGTTGAACTTAATCTATCGAGTATTCGGAATTATGAATTACACATTATGAATTCATTGTAGTAATATATTTAGTGAACAACAGATGATTATTACTCCAGTATCCGGTAGTACTCCTAGTGTGTCGTCGAGCGCAGTAACGTCTGACATTAATAAATATTCAGTGCCACCGCATGACATCTTATTCATTACACATGTATAATAAAAAGTGTCTTAAAGCAGAAGAGAAGACAAGAAAAAAGGACTAATGAATGTTTTTTTTGCCTTGGAAACTTCTACGTTTATTAAGCCGATTCACTATTATTTGGCATTGACGGACTACAAGGTGTTTATACATGATCGAGTCCTCAGAAGAATAAATGAATGGAAATAAAAAAACAATAGGAGCGTAAAACATAGTTTTTTTCTTTGAGATCCCCAAAAAGAATTTGTTTTTCTTCCATACGAACCGAATCCGACTCACATGTTGATGTATCATGATGGAGATTAGAGCAAGAAACTATGTAGTTTAACGCATTCTGCAAAATGCAGCTATTTAAAAGTAAAATAATAGGTAAAGTTTTATTAAAATTGTTATGAGTAGACTTTAAAACATTTAAAAGACGAAAATTTCAAATTTTCAGTTAACTTTTCGAAAAATAATTGACATCGACAAATAAAGTTTTCTTGAAATTTAAACAAATAAAAATTTGATGAATTGAAACGACGAAAATCTAAGACTTTAGATGGTTCTTTTTCTATCTAAATGGTTTAAATGACAAAGATTGAAGTTGGATTTAACAGTTTTTAAATTCCGACTTTATGTTCTCAAACGAGAAGACACATGAACGCCACCCATTTTGCACCATATAATGGGTATTCATCATATCAGCATGATTCTCTTGTTGAGTCCCAGCGATAACATCACATTTATTAATATCATCGGTTATCTCAATTGTATCTGTATGCAACAGCGGTGGATGATTGCGAGAATCGTTGTAATTCGTCGTTGTAGACGTTGAAATGTAATTTTTGTTCGAGTTTTGGTAATAAACCAGCAAAGAAAACGATAAAAACAAAGGAAAACTGAGAAGCAAAAAGAAAAGCACTGAAGCATTTATATGGACACATAAGTCATTGTGTAAGTTAGAAAAAAAACAACGAAAACCATTCGAGAAGTCGGATGTGGGGTGGATAGATATGCGTACGAGTGTACATGTGAATGCAGATATTGACCTCATTGACACGCTTGTAGCAACTACACTCCAAACCACCAACCGATATCTATGCCCATACTCAAGTCCCGCTCACACCCATACCCCAATTTGTTTATTATCAGCTGAAACTAGTCAAATAATCGATATTTATCATAGTTTTATTCGACCATCAATTAGAAATAAATTGAATGAATTATATATTTCGATAGCCGATATTACTCAAGATATTGTCGATAATGTTCTAATATTCGATATTGTATCGAAGAAAGTTCAAACATTTTTAGCTAAACATTCATTAATCTCTGCAATAATTAAAACAAAATAATTTGAGTCGATCTGATTTTATTAATCATTTTGTTAATATCAAACAATTATATATGGAATATTATCCAACAACACGAATTTGAGGTAATGGAAGATCTGTTAAAGAAATTGAATCTCGAATTAGATAGCCACGACCGTGTCCTCTCATTTGCGAACATAAAATCGAAATTAAAAATCTGTTAAATTTAATTTATTCAAATTTAAAATAAACTTATGTCTAAAATTTTCGGTTTTCAAATTTAAAAAAATTTACTGATATCAATTTTAAAACAAATTAAAGTTTCAATTATATTTTTCAACTTGCTGAAATTTATAGAGTTCGCTAAAGATTGAGTTTCAGTATTTCAATTTAACGATCTGCAATTTGTAGAGTGCGCTAAAATATAGTAATGCTTTTTATTATGCTTAATTGACAACGATTTATAGAGTTCGTCAGACATCATTGTTACTATGAATGCCATCAGCATCTTTTGATTTTGAACAAACCATATAATCATGTTGGTAAAATGGGATCGGGCACTGAATAGAGATAATTAGTTGGGATATGAAAGCGTCCATGCACAAAAATCATAAATACAAAAAATGATATTCTGAACAAGACGACTCAGAAATATAGATGTTAAAGAGTGTCTTCTCTTGATAAACACAATTTGATTCGTCCACATTACAATCTCAACAAACATCAAATTATTACGACAAGTTATGACACAGTCTCCTTGAAAACTCGCTTTGTCTGTAACTGAAGTCATGCTTAGTTTAGCCCAAATCCACGATCCTTGCTCGTGCATTATCAGTATCAGTTTAGCAATAATAAAAGAAAAACCCGGCTAATACATTCTATTTTTCACTTCCGTTGAAACTCTTCGGAGCTAGATTCAAAGAAAAATTTTAGTTCAACTAAAATCTAGCGTTCTCTACAACTTACATCCATAGTACTAATTTTAAAAAACTTCTTCGATCAAAAACTTACGTTCTCTACAAATTGCAGTAAATATCTGAATATTAAAAAGTGTTTATTGTCAAAAAAGTAACGACCTCTACAAATTGTAGCATACTTAGAAAATAAACTAATTTTTATAAAAAAATTTTCAAAAGTTGAATATAAATTTTAATCGTTTTACAACAAATTAATAAAAGTATTAAATTTAAATCAAATGAAACGAAATTTCAAAACATTTGATTTATTTTAAATTTATTTTCTTCATGTTCGCAAATGAGAGGTAGCCCTGGACGACATCATTCCAGTATCGATAATACGACAAATATAATAAAAAT
This sequence comes from Rotaria sp. Silwood1, assembly GCA_905250075.1. Classification (NCBI taxonomy): domain Eukaryota; kingdom Metazoa; phylum Rotifera; class Eurotatoria; order Philodinida; family Philodinidae; genus Rotaria; species Rotaria sp. Silwood1. Next base: position 211,381 of record CAJNOP010000131.1, on the reverse strand, counting down.
AGCAGAATGCTTCATCAAAAATCGCAAGCTACTTAAACTAACATGGGAAAGAAATGAACTAGATAATAATTGTCTTAAGCATTAAATACGGATGGTTCAACATGCTAGAAATATAGATCTATTCTGCAGAAAGCAAGCTATTAGTACTAATTTATCTCTCCATTGTTGCGCATAAACTTCATAAATTAGATCGTATTTATTGGCTGTCACTTTTGTGAACACAAGACTGATTCAAAATTTGCTTGAAGATTTTCTTTTATAAGAATAAATATTTTAAATAAAACGCGATAAAATTTTAGCATTGAGTACTCATGTTGGTGGTATTCGTTCAAGTTCATATTGATAAATCATACGTCTCCGCAGCGTTCATTGACTTCAGATGAATTTGACCCATTTTTGGCGACTTGTTGGATAGTTTTTCAAAAAAATCAATACTGCAAAGCAGAATGTGTGGACGACAACAAATAATAAAACCTAAAACTGTTTGAAAAATGACTTACACTTTAGAGCCCACAGTGATATGCTAATCAACTATTAACGATATCTAGCGGGAAGTAAATGTAGTTGAGAATGAGTGGTTCTTATCTCGACTCCAAAGGTAACTCTACGCTGTATGATTGCTTCTACTCGAACAAAAAAACATTTTCAACATGCATTGTGACTCAATCCAACTATTTCCGAGTTTTTATTATTCCTACTTGAATCATCCAAAATGATATTTTGCTTTCATAGTTCTTAATTCACAGCTATGAATTGAATATGAATACTCATAACGGGTCTTTCTTTACCAGCTATCAGTTACATTTAGCTTCGAATGATTAGATCCATTGTCCTTGAAAAGTCCCATATGAAAGTTCATCTTGTACATAATGTTTCGAACTGTTCCCCCACCAAACAGTGCGAAAATGCGTTACAAGAGGATCAGTGATGCACGGAAACGGGAAACAATCAAATAGATAGAATCATTTTCACCTGATACCATCAAGTGATGATTATATTATTGAATTGTTTTTCTTTCAGAAAGAAGCCATAATGACTCGTACTAACGATATGAATTCTGTTGCTGCTATAGATTTCCAAGACGCAGCCAATGTTTACGATCAGGCGCGACCATCCTATCCAAATGAGGCTATTCAGTTTATCAAATCACTCTGTCCTACAACAAAATGCTCTTTCAATGATATATCACAAAAGAGAAATAACGTGCTTGGGTAAACAAAGAATTATACTTGACAACTGCAAGAAGTTAAAAGTCAATATTTGATATTCGTATATTTATTTTTAGTTATGATACATGACATATATTACTCGAACAACTGAGTGTATGTGGTTGAGACAAAAAAAGTTTAGATTGAGTTATTTTGATACTAAAGTAGTTAGGAAAAATAGGCAACTCTTGACATGATTAGACATTCTATCGCTTACATCAGTTGTCGCAAGTCAATATTTTTGTAAATTAAAGTTAATAATCGATCTCCGATTTTCTGTGAACCCTATCAGGATTCTAAACAAGATCAACCACGAAGTAAGTGTAGATACAGATTTATTGTGTGGATTTTCTCCTAAACTACGCTCATACCCAGATGCACACCCAGAATTTCAATCTGTGCATCAATATTTTTCCTATGTTCAGATATCGTATCCAGTGACGCAGCCAGGGGGGGGATTATGGGGATCGATCCCCCCCCGAAAGACCGAAATGCCTGGAGGGGGGTACAGGCTAATTCGTTTTTGCTAGTCAAAAAATGCCTTTTTTCTATTGCGGTCCCCCCCCCAAAAAAAATTTCTGGCTGCGTCACTGATCGTATCAACAGATCGAAAAGTACTGATTGTTTGTTTTGCCATTCATAGTAGTTATTTTGTACTTCATTCATTTCGCAGTATTGTCTATTGTATAAAAAATGAATGGATCAAACTACATGGAGTCATTTTTTTGTGCATGGTTTGTGATATTTTGATTCAAAATAAAGTAAAATAAAAAAACTGCGTTTCGATCAAATTTCTTTTTTATCTGAATGATGATTGAGTTAGGTTGAAAACATGTTTTGTACGTGCATTGATAGCATAAGCTATTTGACACCATAAGAATGTTGAAAAACGATAATTGTATCACTTTCACTGTATAAAGTATAACTTTTCTTCTCTACTGTAATAGTGATCGCAATTGAAGCTCAAAAAGCATTACTTTCTAACTTGAGTCAACGAACAATTTTAGAAAATGTATCCTGTGTTGTGTCTTACATTTATGTTGTTGACAGGTAATATTACAAAAGTATTACTACTGCAGATTTGAATCCCATGTCTTTTACTTGGTGAATCATTCTCTCTCTCAAGAAAACATGCTTTCTTTAAAGAAAACCATGTCGTTTGGATTATTTGGTTTCGAAAAGTATCTTTCAAAACGGAATTCTTATACTGTGTTGGATAGGGAAAACAGAATTCTAATATATATATATATTCGCATCATTATTACTCTACCTAGGGCAAATTAGATTTCGACAAGCTGTTGCTACGGCTGTAGTAACAACAATCGATAATTCTTCCGATGAATTAGTCAAGTCTCGACTAGAAAATGGTCGTTTCATTAATTCATTCAATCCTCAATATAAATTGCCTCATCTAGGGCATGTTTTAATCTGGAAGATCACTTCATCAGACAATACACGATTGCCATCTAATAAAAAAGATCTTGATAAAATTTTACCCATTATTCGACATGAAAAACTTGAAGAATTATATTTAACAAAACCTGGTCTACGATTTATCTGGATTGGACATGCTTCATGTTTTATTCAAATGAACAATTTTCGATTCCTTGTCGATCCAGTTTTCAGGTAGATGCTTACTATCTTTCTCTCTCTTGTATTCTTTTAGAAACAAATTGAATGATTCTAGTGAACGATGTGGTATAACATCATTTATCGGACCAAAACGTTTCCGTCCACCAGCATTAATAATAAATGATCTACCTGATGATCTCGATGCCATACTTATATCACACAATCATCCTGATCATCTCGATTATCCTAGTGTAACAAGTTTAAATAAACGTTATGGTGAACGATTAACTTGGTTCTGTGGCCGAGGCAATCGACAATGGTTTCTTAATAATCATATAAAAAATGTTATAGAACTCGATTGGTGGGAAGAATATTATTTTTCAGTAAGAAAAGATTCATTCTGAAAACCTTTCTTTTTGTGATGTTTATCTTTGACTTTGGAATTTAGAAAAAAGAAGTCAACATTGCTTTTTGCCCAGCTCAACATTGGTAATGTTCATTAATTTTTTCATAGCGATAAAACATTTTTCTACTTCAGGAGTCGTCGTAGTGCATTCGATTTAAACAAATCTTTGTGGGGTGGTTATGCTGTCTGGGATACTACACACAGATTTTACTTTGCCGGTGACACAGGTTATACTCATAACATTTCAATTTTTCGACAAATTGGCAAAAAATATGGTCCATTCGATTTAAGTGCTATACCTATCGGTACATATGAACCAAAGTGGATAATGCAAGCTCAACACGTGTCACCAGATGAAGCTGTTCAACTACATATTGATGTTCAATCAAAAAACTCGATCGGTATTCATTGGGGTACATGGGCAATGGGAAATGAATATTTTATGGAACCACCTCAGAAACTTGCTCAAGCAGTTCAAATAAATCAACTTGATCCATCATCATTTGTTGTAGTTAAACATGGTGAAATTTTTGATTTACCTTAGTAATACCAATGCAACGTATACAACTTGTTGTTGTTCATTTGTTTTAATGTCTTTATTTTTCATTATGATGATTAAAGGTCGAACCATCTAAGATTTTGAAAAAGGCACTAGGAGAGTGTCAAAAAGATGTGAGGTAATACACAGGAAGTATTCTTATCCTACAGTGCTTACAGAGAGAAGAAATAAAAGAATGAGAACAATTATCGTTTCAAGAATGAAAAAATGATGATTCAATCAACAACGGCTATAGTCGTTCTCGATAAATTAGAGCAGGAATTAAAAACAAGATATTGACCATATCAAGATAAACTGACAAGAATGATTCATATTATGATAGTCGTTGGAAATTAAATTCGAAACCACTAATGACTTATTTCTCTAAAATCAAAGATATCTGTTCATGGAGAGAAAAACAATAATTGATACTTCCCGTCAAAGTCGATTCGATTTTGATATCTGTTGTAGACTAGGCCTTCAAATAACAAATACAATATAATTTTGAACACTTGATATTCGATGTGTGTGTCAACATTTATGCCTCTCATTTATAGGTAGATCTGAAGACAAATGATTTTTACACACAATGTTCTTTTCAAGACTCTGTCGATATTTATATCTTTTGAATAGTTTGATTAAGATATAGTGATAGAACTGAACATGTTTGATGATGAATAGATTTAAGCCTAATTCGAAACACATCGTATGCTGATATGATTTATATCCCTAATGTTTTTAGAAAATGCCCCTGCATTCAACAAATTTTCAAGTAAGATGCACGTAATGCAAAACTCGAGCAGAAAACAAAACTCAATGAATTAT
>CAJNOP010000131.1:113663-206732 GCA_905250075.1 Rotaria sp. Silwood1 | reverse complement strand
TTCACATCCATCCTTCCGCACCTATATCCGAAAATTTTGTACACTTGCTTTCGCATCGCATGCTACTTGAATATTCTAGAGAGCAGAAAAGTCTAATCCCAAGATCCTGTAGTTACTGTTACGATCTTAAAAACATCACTCATTCAGCATTTTTATGCAAGTGTTGCATTTTAATATTCATCATTAGATTTGAACAAAACATCACATTTTAAAAACAAACAAATATAATCACCATCGTCCAGAAAAAAAAATATACAAGTTCTATGAACAACAACAAAAGCAACAGAATTAGTTGGCTTATTATACTTATTTTTTTTTAATAGAACAGATAAAGATGGATTATTTGAAAGACAAAACAAGCTGTTAGAACGCACTTGTATGTACAAGGCTGATCTTCAGAAATACATAATATACATTTGAATAACTACTTATTTTCGTCGATAGAAATATTTTGTAGAAACAAAAATCGGATTTGAAGAATGACTATCGACATTATTAGATATCGATGTTGAACTTGTTGATGATTCAGTAGATAATGAATGTGTTAATGGATCATTATAATATGATTGCATATTTTGATTGAGATTATTTTCCCATGTGAATGTTGATTGCAATGATGTTGGAGATGGAGGAACATAGATTGAGTTTTGACGTTGAAGTTTTTTCCTATGTGATGAGATCATAGGTGCATGGAAATGATTTTGTCGAGGCTAAAATTAAAAGAATTTGAAATTTATTTCTCATATGATTATTTTCAAAATAAAGCGTTAATCACCTTTTTTAAGTAGAATTAATTTTTCAATCGATTTAGTATTTTAGTTAGCAATGATTGATTAGATAAGCATTAAAAAAAAATCAAATAAGCGTGATCAAATAATTTTTAAAGCATAAGCACATATGTTAGAAATGATCATTCTATTTATTAATATTGTTATTTACCGAATATTGATTTTGATTGCTACTTGTACTATTGTGACGAGGTGGTTCGGATACTGTTTTACAAAGAGACTGATGGATAGGTTCGTCAGATGCAGATGCACATTTGATCAAAGATGATTTTGAAGTCTTTAAATATAAAAAAAAAAGTTGTGATCACAATCTCTTCAGAATTTTATAATCGTAAAATCTACAACATTTTGTTATAGTCTGTGAGGAAAATGCAAGTTTCTACTCTATATACTTTAACACTTCCTTCGGATTATGTTTTATAAAAAAAAAGAAAGAGAAAAGTTAATTAATATTTTTTCATATTTCTATAATAATACTAACTGGAGATTTTTGCTTAGTAATAGATGGTAGTGAAGTTGATTGGGATGCATTTAAATCTTTAGTCAATAATGTGGATGATTTTGATGGTGACCATTTGGAAGGATTACGTTTATGATGTGATGATGATGAAGAACGTTCATTATTATTATTATCATGCATTAATTGATTAAATGAAAGTAATGGTAATGAAGATGAAAGAATATCTGTATTTGTTGTTGTCGTCAATGTATTATTAGTATTTGTATTTATACATGTTGTTGGAACAATTAATGAAACATTTGCAGCAGCAGCTGCTGCTGCTGCTTCAATATCACGAGCTACTTTTCTTTCACTTAAACGTCGAAATAAAGATGTATTATGTTGATGTTTTTTATTTGAATTCGTTAATGTATTATTTCCTAATGAATTCATTCGATGTTTTGAACAATATGGTTGATGATAATGATTGTCATTATTTATAGTAGAAATTTTTTTTTCTGTTTGTTGTTGATAACGATTTTTTTGTTTTGATGGTGAACGACGTCTTCCACCAATACGTATTTGAGTTTCGGAACATGGTACAGCACGTATAGATAATTTTTCTGATCCACTAAGAATTAATTTAACAACTTCAGAATGACATAGACCAGAAACTGGATGTTCATTAACATGTGTTATAACATCATTAGGTTTTAAACCAGCTTCTTCAGCTGGTCCTTGAACAGCAACAACAACATGTTGTGTTGTATAATAATCCGTATTACCATGAAAAACTTTAACAGCACGTAATGTAAAACCAAAACTACGTGGACCACGACGTATTATAATTGGTGGTCGAAGAGTATTTGTTATTGAATGTATTAGTGAAATTTTTGAAGATTGTTTTTCAACTTTAAGAGTTGTATCACGTTCAAGTGGAGAGACAGTCATTCTATGACGTTGATTTTGACGATATGAACGATCATCCTATAGAAAAACATGAAGAAAAAGAAAAAAAAAAGTTCTAGTTTCATCATGATTTTTTTTTGTAAAAACAGAAAACAATAAACCTGATTATAATATAAAATTGGTGGTGGTGATGATGATGACGATGATGAAAATGATTTTGAAACTGTTCGTGAAAAAGTACATTTTTGTTGTTGACTATTATATTTTATTGGTTTATAAGATGAAGATGAATTTTGAACATTTTCATGTGATATGGATACAATTGGTGTTATTAAATTTGTTTGTTTAGATTGAATTGGTGATAATGCTCGAGGTATTCGACTTTTTTTATGATGACGATATGAAGTTTTTTCTTGTTGATTATCATCACCACTATCAATTGAATTTTGTTTTTCAAATATTTTTAATGAACTTTTTCGTTGTTTATAATGTTTTGTTAATGTTGATGGTGATTTCTTTTCATCTGTATTTGTTATTTTTAGAGATGATGAAAGAGATGATGAAGATGAATTGAGTTTTATTGATGAAGATTCAGATTCATCTGATGAAACATGTAATGGTTCGAATGTATCCGAACCAAATGATGCTTGAATGGTAGGTGATTCAGCTAAAATTATACAATAGTAGACATAAAACTATGTCAAACAGAATATTCTTTGAGTATGATCATCTAGAATTCATCTGACTGAATTAAAAATGCCCAATGACATTTTTTCTATATATAAGGTTTTTGAGAAAACAGTGACTCATGTTGCACATTGGTTCGTACTTGCGCCAGTAAACTGAGGAAAAATAGCAATCAGAAAAGGCTCGATCGTCTTACCAATGGGTTTGTCTGGTTTGAATTACATGACTTTTTACTTTTCTTTAAAATTACTTTTTTTTTTTTACCTTGAAAGACTAAGACATGTTTAACAGTATTTGAAGCTTATGATGCTGTTTTTATATCTATTTTTTAAAGAATTTCATAGAGCATATTTTGAAACTAAATGATATATCAACGATATCTTTCCTTGCTTGATGACTTTCTCTATAGGAGAAACAAAAACTTTTGATTACCTTGCTCATTTGACATTGATTTACTCATAACAAGTGGTTGAAAATCATTTGTTGAATCGATTTGAATAATATTATTTGAACTAAATGAATCTGTACATGAATTAGCTCTTAATACATTTTTTACTAATTTAGAATCATTTTCTTGTTTAGGTGAATGACGTTGTTTAGAATTTCCCGATAATTCTGAAACATATTTTAATGAAACAGATGAAAATGATGCAAATAATGAATCAGAATCATTTGTTGTTGTTGTTGATAAATTATCATCATCATCATCAGAATGTTTATAACGATCTTGTCTTGTATCAAAATATGATGTATCATCAGGTGATTCTAAAACAGGTACAAAATCAGCTTTTTCACGTAATAATGTATTCCAATTAATTGAAGAACAAAATGGATGTGAACGAATTTCATATGCACCACCTAATGTACCTAAACGTTTTGATGGATCATGTTCAAGTAATTGTTCAATTAAATTTTTTGCATCACGACAAATTACTCCATCTGTTGTATTTTCATCAATATCACATGTTAATTGATCCCAATCAATTTTTCCATTAATAACATTGACAAATAATTCATCTGGTGTATTACCTGTAAATGGTGGTATACCAACTAAAAATTCATATAAAATTATTCCCATACTCCACCAATCAACAGGTTTACCATAACCTTGTCGTAATATAACTTCAGGTGCTATATATGATGGTGTACCACAAATTTGTTTATCATTAAATATTTTTGTTTCTTTATCAAGAAGTTTTTCATAAAAATTTGTTGTTAATGACATTAAGCCAATTTTTGATAAACCAAAATCAGTCAGTTTTATATGACCAATAGATGTTATTAATAGATTATCTGGTTTAAGATCTCGATGAATTATTCCATAGGAATGTAAATATTCAACAGCTAATGTTGTTTCAGCAAAATACATTCGTGCTATATCAATATTTAATGGTCCACCAATATTTTTTAATAATGTTGCAACATCACCACCTTCAACATATTCCATAACAAGACATAAATGATTTTTTGTTTCAAATGTACAAATAAGTGCAACAACAAATGGATTATCTGTAAATGTCATTATATCACGTTCAACAAAAACTTGTTCAATTTGATTACGTAAAATTAAATTTGTTTTTGAAACTTTTTTCATAGCATAACGTTCTTGTGTTTGACGATGTTTTACTAAATGAACAGCACCATATGCACCATTAGATATTAATTTAATTATTTCAAAATCTTCTTCACATGGACCTTTTATTGATGTTGAACGTTCAATAGGTGAAAATGTTGTATTAGGTGTTATTGTTAAATAATTTGTATCTGTTATTGATTCATTTTCACTTTCAGATAATGAAAGAGCTTTGAAATTTTCTGCTTCACTATTAGTTAATTCAGTAAACTAAATAAAATTATTTACGTTTTGTTTTTTTTTTGTTAAAGAATAAAAATATCATAAAAGAAATATAAATGAAGAAAGTTATTGAGCGATGAAATTGGTCGCTTCTTGAAATTGAATTTATTATTTTTGAAATAGTCAATGCCGGATGTCAGAAATCATTTGCCATTCCAATTAGACAAGTTAGACTTCATTCTGATTGCGTGCGACCGATTAAAAACTCGCTATTATTATATGCTTTATGGGTTCTTGACATGAAATGTTTCTATAAACAGTGGTCCTCTATTAAATAACATATACGAGTACTATAAAATATTGTTCTTTTCTTTTCTTTTTTTTTTTAGCTACTTTTATTTTCATCCGAAAACTCACTAAATTTATAAAAATCTCAGAAAATGCAAAATGACAGACGAATAAATAATAAAAACGATGTTTTTGACTGACGATTGAGTCTCATAAAAATTGTATCTATCGTCCAAAATTTAGTTCATTTTGTAGACTTTTGAAAACTCTTATTTTGTAAATACGAATGAATAGCATGTCATATAAAGAAAAAATACTTATAGATGCTATTCAACAAAGGAAAGAAAAAGCTTTCATCTAATATATATATATGACTACCATTAAAGAATTTGCAGACAAAAGGAAAGCTTTTTATAGAAACGTTTCATGTCATGAGCTCGTAAAGGATAGATAATAGCGAGTTGTGAATGAGTTGCACGCATTCAGCATAAGATCTAAATCGACTCCTAACATTTAAATTGAACATTCAGAAGAAGAAAAAAAAACCAAGCTCAACTGTCTTTGATGAAAAAAAAAAAAAGAAAACTTTGTTTTAGAATCTTAATTACCTGTAAGGCATCAATAACATCAAGTGGATTTCTGTCAAGATTAAGTTTTGAACAAATATATTTTGGTATATCTTGTTTAATATGAGTCATAGTTTTTGCTTGACATTCAACTTCTTCTAATGTACGTAAAAAATCTTCAGGATTAAAATGTAAACATTCAAGAAGACGTGCTGATCTTGCAATAATTAATAAAAGTTTTCGAACAATTGTTTGTAAATTTTCAATTGTTTGTGGACATTTTTCTTTAGCATTTAATAATAATCGTTCAAGATTAACAGTCATTTCATTAAAATATAATGTTGTTATTAAATCCTTATTTGATTTATCTAAACAATCTTTAGCTAATTCAACAATTTGATTATGTATAAATCTTGCTGAACCATCTGAACAATGATCAAATTTATCAATTAATTTATATGTATCAATAAAATTTTGTAAACGTTCTTCCATTTGTATTTTAGCTTTTGGATAACGTTCTTTATAAATAAATGCCATTGTATTAAGATCTTGCTCAGGTATAATCATCATTTTATTTGATGATGTTGATAGATTTGCATCAAGTAATGACATTGATATTGAACGAGATTCTAAACGTTGTAAATCATCATATAGATTTGAATCAATTTGTTGTCGTTTACATGTACATATATGTTGTTGTTGTTGTTGTTGATGTTGAAGACGTTCAAATGATGAATATTGAGAACTTGGTGGTGATGTTGTACCATAACCACTTGATGACGGTGCAGATGTTAATGACCATCGACGATCAATATCATTATCGAGTATATTTGAATCTTGATTTGAATCATTTGTTATTGCACATAATGTTTGTTGTGGTGATAATTGTTTTCTTAATGCATGTTTTAAATTAATTAAATTTAAACCGGATAGATTTGGACGACGTATACTTGGACGACGTGATAATAATTGAAGAGTATTCGTTATTGTTGGTGTTACTGATGATGTTCGGGGAGAAGTTTTAGTAGTTGGAGATAATGGATAAGATAAATCCATTTGTAAAGAAGTTAAATTTGGTTCTGATTGTCCTAATCGAAAACGACGTGAACGTAATAAATTCATTGTTTGTTGATTTTGTAAAATATTATCAGATGTTTGATTATTATTATTATTATTATTATTATTATTATTATTATTGTTTGTTTGAGATACCATCCAACTACGACGACGAAGACGTTCTTCAATAGTTTTTCTAGAATATTGTTCACGATAACGTAGTAAATGTTGCCCAGAACAAGTTGATGAACGTTGACGTAATGGTAATGTTTTTATTGTTTCATTTATTTCACAGTCATCAACACTTAATAGATTAGAATTTGTTGTTTCATTTGACATTGATGGAGTACATGTTGAATCGACATCTGATAAAAAACAATAAGAAATTCAACAAATTTATTCATACTCGATTTTATGACCTTTTCTTTTTATTGTAGGTCAAAAAACTTTGTATTTTTTTTTGTTTTTAATGAAAATATTAAAAAAAAAGATTATTTACCTGATACAACAACAAATAACTTTTGAGGTTTCTCTTCACTATCATCTTGTTTTATTGATATTTTTGTTAACATTGAATCGTCTTTAGTTGTTGATGTTTCATTTTCAGATGTAATTGTAGTTTGTATGTTACTTGGTGCTGAATGTGGTTTTTGTTTTGTTATCTGTTTATTATCATCTTTATTCAATGGTAATAATGACATGACTAAAGATGATTCTGTTAACACTTTTGATTTTGATTTTTGACTAAAGAATTTTCTCATAGTTATAAGAAAATAAAACAAAAATTTATAATATAATAATACTCGTTAGACAAGCTATTGTTAATATAACAACAATGATAATGTATCGTGTTTTGTTGTCATATATTTTTTTATGCGAAGTATTGTTATGATTCAAGCTGTAGATGACAAGTCAAAAATGGTTATGTATTCTCGGGTGTTTTGCTTGACTAGAACAATTGCTTGTATTTCTTCCATTCTACAATAAAATATCGAAACAAATAGCAATAAAAAAAATATTTACATATATATATATATAAATATATGTCTATGACAATAACAATAGTAAAGATAGATAGAATAAAAGGTAAATGATCGAAAGCAGTAAAAAAAACTGTCAGAATATTGATGGCAGATCTATTTATATATATATACATTCATTGTAACGATAGAGGGAAAAATGAAAGAAACAGCAATCTTTATATCGAAACCAACGCTGATGATGAACGCTGTCAGAATGTAACGATGTGCGTGTACGGTGAAAGAAAATTCTTTTTTTTTCTGCTCGCTTGTTTATTCGCTTGCCTACATTTGTTTTTCAACAGTAGGGTTGTTTTTTTTTTCTTTTGCGTTTTTTTTTTCTTTTTTCTTTTTTCTTTTTCTTACTCAACATCCTGTGAGAATAAATCAGCTGTCGTAATGAGGATGCCTATAAAAAATCCAACTATAGAAAGATAAGTATTAATATATGAGACAAATATTTTATCCGCTGAAATAAAGTTATAAAATAAGCAAATAGATTGTGCCAAAGATAAATAGAAAAAGAGCTAAAACATATATATTTTTTTTTCTTTTAATTTTGCTATGAGTATTTTGAGGACCCTTCTTATCAAAAAAAAACATCTTTAGTTCCCAGTTGGGTCAGTACATAATAAAAAAACAAAGTCGCAAATAAAAATACGATAGGATGCTTATAGTATACTACTTCGATAGTTTGAAGAGAATAAAAAAAACCCTAATAATCAAACTACTTATGTTCAACATAAGTGATGATGCTGTGCAGACTTTTTGGAATATCTTTGAATAAACGAATAGAAAAGAAAGGAAGTCATCTTTTCTTGATAGAAAAAAATATCAACAGTCAAAATAATTAAAATGTCACGTAAATAGACCATAAGAGACATATATTTACAAATGAAAAATGTCGATTATACAGCTTAGATGCTATACATTAAAATAAATATCAAAAGAATATTCTTTTAACATTAGAAAGAAAAAAAGAAAATAGTTTATGAATCTTTTCTGTAAATAATCGAGAAATCTCACACTTATTGCGTTTATTTATTTCATGATCATCACAAGACAACAGCGTCATAGCTATCTTAAAGAAAAGAAAAACTAGGGCAAAAATGTTTTTATTTACTTAGCTTTCAATAAACATCCATTTAATCTAGATAATATAATTTATTTGAAATAATTTTATAAGATAAGAAATCTACTTAAAATATCAACCATACCATATGTTATGTAGTTCCTGTATGTTCTAAAATTTAACATAGATAATTTATTTAAAAAAAAAAAATTACTATTCGAAATGATATTTTGTTAATATTCAGAGTTATTAAATATACTAATACATTCAAAGAAAAATCATACATGATCTACTAGTATAGTTTTTCTAACATATTTCATTGATTGTTAAAGTGCATGATTAATCGATTATTATTATTTATTCATTTATCCATGCGTTCAAGCATATAACTATTGTTAATTCTTCTTACAATAAGAAGAATTCTAAATTAGTTGTAATCGGATATTTCAAAATTGTGTGATTAAAATTAATTTTGTATTTTTTACCGTTCTTATTCTCAATTCTACATCAACAATTGTTTACAGATTACGTCTTCTTTTGTTTCATTCGTGCATAGTAAAAGCATATTCTCACGAATACGCAAACTAATTATATGAATGCATCCAATACACCATTAGAAAATGATGAGCAACAAAAAAAGTCGAGCATCTGTCTAAACCAAGGGCATATATGTTTAATCTTTTTTTTTTGGCTTTCAAAGCTACATCAATAACATAAATTAATTTCTTATGTCAAGAAAGATCTCTATCGGCTATAAACATTTTTCATAATCTAATTCAATCTATTTGACATTAAATGAATACTTTTGTTATATATTTTACCGACGATCAAATGAACGACTATTGACGTCATTCATATTAATGATCCTAGTAAATATATGAAATAACAAAGACGTTGATAACATTTTTCTTATTTTTTAACGTAGAAAAATAGAGAGGAAAAAAAAAGAAAACATACTTGATCAAATATCATTCATTGGCTTTTACACCCACAGACATAAATGATGTTGACAGTCTTTTTTTTTCTAGTTTACTATGCATTTCATCTCATCATCTTCTACTTTATATGTAACTCTCGAATGAGTCTCTCGTTTTTTTTTTTTTTATAATTGATGTAAATGTTATTTCTTATGTTGTTGATGACTTCGATTAATGATGTATCTTTCTACTTTTACTTGCATTTGCTTACAGAGGCAATATTAACTATGCATCATAAAAAAAAGAAAAAGAAAAGAAACGAAAAAGAAAAAAAAAATTCTACCTTTCCTTTTTTTTTTTTCTCTTGTATTTTATCTTAAAAGTATACTTACCTTTCCTCTAACTAGACCAAACTAAAGTACATATATGTCATTTAAAACGCGTAGTTTCTTTTTTTCTGTTTTTTATTGACATAAAAAGAAAAGATAATAATACTCACTTTGATTTAACTTAAATCGAAAACAATTTAATCAAGTTTTTAGCATGCATTTTATATCTCCGAAAAAAAAACAATCGTCATCGTATGTGTTATTAAAAAAAAATTGTGAAATATGTCAAACCGAGGACATTTCTTCAGATTATAGCCAAAAAAGAAACGAGCATTATAATAACTGTTGAAATACTTCATGACATTGATGGCTCATGAGATTTTTCTTTTTCTAATGCAACAGAAAAAACAAATGGCATTAAACGTGTCAAAATCGTTTTCGACTCAACAATAAATATATACGTGTTTAAGTCATGTTAAAAGAAGAATATTTTTAGTAACTTTGTAATTGAAAAAAAAAATTTAAAACAATTGATAATACTATTTTTCTATGATTTTAAAACGTGTCGAAACTAAAAAAAAAGTCATGCAAAAGGTTATTGTAAATTTATTTAATGAATGAGTTCAATTAATCGTTTGATTAATAAGTATTATAAAATACAAAATAGAGTGTTAATTATATTCTACAGGCATTAATCGGATGCTTGCTAATGTTATAGAAATTTATTATTATTATTAAATCAAATAGAATATCGAATACTCTAGAGATCTATCTAAACAGTCGACTGTTTATGAAAGTCGATTAATTCGGAAATGATAGATGTGTAATAATAAAATAAAAAAAAATTTGTTTACGCAGAACAAATTTATAATATTAAAAAAAAAATAGTCGTCACTGTTTTTTCTTTGCAGCACTTTCAATTAGAGATCATTAGAAGAGTAAATACATGTTAGTATTATATTGTAATCCCGCTCGTGTCTAATTGTAATCTTTAGAAACAGGATGTTAAAATATGAATGCTTCAGGAGATTTTTTTTACAAGATTTGACTACTATAATGAAAAAACTTTATTTACAGTTGTAATCGATCAAGAATTTTCTCTGTTTTAACACTCAGATTCTTTGACAGTCTTCAAGATAAATATGCGATACTTCTTTTTTATAGCATGAAAACATTTATCAGAGAACTAATTACTAAATTCTAAATCTTGAATTTTTTTTACTTAGTTTTGACAAATAAATCTATCATTTCTCTTTTAAACGATAGTCTAAACTTAAATTTGATCTTATATGAAACATTGATTTACTAAATTGGAAGGTTTAATTTTAATGTCACAGTTTTTTGATTGTGATTTTTTCAAAATGAAATTTACTTCTATTAAACAAATACAACATTTTGATTATTGTGATAAGAGTATTCAAATATGCTCTTGATATAATCGAGCAGAGAAAAAATGGTATGTCAATAAAATTTCTATCAACTGATGAAGACCGACTGGTTCAATCGGATTCAGTGGTCTATTGTGCTCGGTAACGACCGGAACTACCATTTTCTCATTTTTCTCGGCCAAAATCTGTCGTAAATTCACGGATCTAAGCGTTGAAATCATTGATCTGGGAGTGAAACGATGAGTACGCAATTTAATAATCATTCTTGTTTTTTTACGGGTCATTTAGCAAAATATTTATGCATTATAATACAGAATAAGACACTAAATTAATGCAATAAAGAAAACATTAGCAATTCAATGAAAAGATTGTTTTAATAACGTGTCAAATTTTCAATTTATTCTTTTCTAATGAATTCTTCATCATAGTACAATAAATGATAATTTAAAGAAAGACGAAAAGAATTTTACATATTCAACTGTTCACATCTTGAATAACTTTACAATTCATTTTTGTTTTCAGAATGATTGTGAAAATCAAGGACACCAAAGTTTGACTAATAACCTGTATTACTCAACGTAAGATATTCATCTATCAAAAAAAAAAATAACAGACTATTTTGTTTTTATGATAATTAAGACTAACGATATTTTATTTCTTATAGCATTTCTTATTTTCTTCAATAATTTACCATTTGTTCCATTTTAATCATGTTGGTTAATTTGAATACTTGACTGTCTACTATTACTTGATATTCTAAAAATTGAAATGTTATCTCTTTCCTATATACCAAAACTATAAGAGTAAATTTTGACATATGATTCTCAAATTGATTGTGTTTACCTTTGTCTTTTATTGTTCAATTTATACTTACAGAAAACAAATTTAGCATAATAATACGAAACAGTATATATGTTTAAGATTAATTTCACATAAACTACTAGAATGCAAAAAAAATTATATACAAGTACACGCGAAACACTTGATATTAGAAGGCGAGCACTCAATTGTTGTACTCAAAACCTATGAGTACTTGAGGTAGTCTCTATTTCGTTTGAGTATTTAAAATTGAACCTTTTATAAAAAGATTTGTGATGTTTAACTCGTTATGCTTTTAACTTCTTAGTCTTTCCATTATAACTTGTTTTCATTTTAGTCTTCAAATCTGACTTTTTTTTTTATAAAGATCCATCGTTCAAACCCGTACAATATTCAATTGAACTCATTTATATAGGAAGTGTAGAAAGAATATTAAACAAAACAAAAAATATTTAACAATTATAATTAAATAAACTTTCTAAGCTGAACAAAAACGATTGTGCTGATCTGTATTCATTTACTTGAGTGATCAAACGAAAAAAATTGATCTACAAGTATAAATTGAATAGATTTTGCATCTAATTTTGAAACATAGATCAGTTTATTTTGATTTATAAACTTTCATACTTCGTAGAAACCATATCATATTAATAAGTCGAAATGAAATCTTTTGAGTGCCAAACTTTTTTTTATTTTGTCTAGGAATGTCTACAGTACCTAATGAATCATACACAAACAGAGCCAATACGATCTAACATTTTTCAAAGCAGCATTGAATCGTATTTCCAATGTGAACAAAATCTTTTTAAGTTTGAGTCTCATAGTCAATTTCAATTTTGCTACTCACGATTGTCAGTATTGTTGCAAGAAGAGTCATGACTAAAAAAAACGATGTATCAATTTCATTTTCATAAAAGAATCTAATGTGTTCTTCATTCTTCAACTTTCGATGAGGTTTGAGTTGCAAAGGACTCATTCGATCGGTCCACAAGAATATGCTCAAAAAATTCGAGAATGTTCCACTTCGTACAAGAATATCTTCTACATTGACAGTATTCTTGCGAACTTGAACTTGTTGTACATGAATCTTGTGTTTTTGATCTTCAATCAATTCCAGAAAGTTGACAAATTTAGCGAAAAATACATCTAGTCTTGGATACAATGTAAATTCACAGAATCTCATCAAATATATCCAACAGTGTTCCAACACGATATACGAATGAAATGAGAGGAAATTTTGGAATCTCGACTGGTTCTTCTGGTAATGGAACGAGGTCATCAGCTCGACAAAGAAATCTCGTGCAATTGATGACATCTCCCATTCTGTATCGAATTAATCCAGCGTTGATTGTACAAACCAATTCATATCGATGTTTAGGTTCGAGCTCAGAGATGAGAAGAGTTTTTAGTTGAGCCTGAACGAGAATTAGCATAGTAAAACTAGAATAAAAAGGTACCGTCGGAGATGACGATATAGCTTAGATTTTGAAGATACTGTGAGATCTTTGAAACTCGAACTGGGTTCAGTAGTTCTCAAGAATTCTGTGACTTCTAGGGTTCAGTGGATCTAGTGAGTTTTTAGGTTTCTGTGCGTTTCTTGGATATCGCTAGTTGTTTAGTTCTAGTGAGTTACATTCGAATTATAAGCTTCAAGAGTTCCAAGAGTTCAAAATTCACAAAATTCGGTTATGCGTCTATTTTCTACTAGTCAACCATACTTGTTGTAAAGAACAATGGTCATATTAGAAATTAGCAAGTATTAATATTGATGTAACAGTTTGAACTAATGAGTTATAAGAGAACCGATTAGTTACTGGATAGTTCATATCAGATTTGTGTCATTTTAGGTCACACACGACGTTTTTCGACTTCAGTCTTTAACACACTCACACATCCACCTACATTTCTTTCTTTTCATGCTTTCATTGTTGTTTACTTCTTCAACATTTACTATAAGTTCCGTTGCTTTCTGACACTAGAGGCATCTTGGGAATACTGACTCACTCGTTCTCTGATGGACATATGTAATTTAATCAACATTCATCGAAGCCAAATAAGAAGCATGTATGATTCAAAAAGAAAGTGTTTAAACAGCATAATATTTTGAGCCAAGAGAGAGAGTATGTGTAAAAAATTTATTTGAATCTATATTCATGTAATAGTTTTGCATATTTTGTTTTTTTTATTGTTTCTGGATGATGATGATGAGCATGTTTACTAACAGCTTGAAAGAAAACTGTCGAATTACGATAAATTTCAAACATGTTTTGTATTACTTACATACTTTAAATCATTCATTCTCTTCTTCCTGTTGGATGTATGTTAATGACAGTTATTCAGTTTTTTGTAATATTCAATTTAATTTGACTCTATGAATGAGATTGACAACGAATAACATTTCATTCTGTTTCATTATCTATTTTTGTATTCTGTTTTTTTTTTGAAACTATTTATACGAATTAATAGAATAAAACGTCCAGAAAGTTATTGACCAAAAAGACAACTCTATGTTTTTGCCGTAGGTCTATTGGATGAACTTGTTTTTGTACAAATGATAGAGAACTGTTCGAAGTTACTATTGAATAGTATGAATATTTCAAGTATGCGTATAAGTAACAGCGTCTGGTTTAACACACAAAAAGAAACTCTTTTACGAAATACAACACAAAAAAAATAGCATGCAGGGCTATTTCTTGAATATTTTCTATTTTGATGTTTATAACGAAAGAGA
This sequence comes from Rotaria sp. Silwood1, assembly GCA_905250075.1. Taxonomy (NCBI): domain Eukaryota; kingdom Metazoa; phylum Rotifera; class Eurotatoria; order Philodinida; family Philodinidae; genus Rotaria; species Rotaria sp. Silwood1. Next base: position 191,929 of record CAJNOP010000131.1, on the reverse strand, counting down.
AATAGGCTTGGATGACAAAAACTGAACATTAAGAAGATCAAATACAAACAATTCAACATAGTTCTATATATTGTTCTATTGAATATAACAACTTCCAACTTTTCTTCACCATCATTACAAAAAATTGTTCTTACAAAAGAATCGCGATAGAAATTAGAAGTTTTCATTTTTTTATGAAAAACTTTCCAGATATCCTGTACTTTATTTTATTAACATAATGGACTTGAATAAAAATTTAAAAAATCTTTGTTTGCATTATATCAGTATGATTAATGTCAAGATTAATTTTTTTACTATATATTTTATTGAATACATGTAAATGATTCGTGGAGCTTATCAAGATTCAAGGATGTATGATGACAAACAATATTCGTCGATACCAAATGAACTTCTGTTTAACCAATCATTTCGTACAAATGCTAAATAAATCTGGTTTATTTCAAAAAATATTCTTTTCATAGTTTGTATCCCATGTATTAGACTATATAAGATATTATGATATTTTTTAGTGCAGCTATTGCTTTTGTTTTATATTTATTATTTTTCGAAAAAAAAACACATTACCATCAAACAACAAAATCACTCAAATTTTTAAGATTTAATTAAAATTGAAAAACAATATCAATAACACACAAATATTGAAATAGAATATATTTTCTAACAATATTTCAAATCATAATTAATACAAATGAAAAATGATAAAAATAAAATAAATTACTTTTCTAGAATTCTTCTTGTTGAAGAAAGAGCCATTTTTTTATTTCGAATCTTTGATCTGCAAGTGCATCGATACATGCTTTCTTTTTAAGTATTGATGATGGTGTATTCATAATTAATTGAATCTTTTTCTGTGGACAATGATTTTTCAAAAGTGCTATTGTACCATCATAATCATTGGCATCATGACCAACACATATTGTTTTTCGAGCTGCCTCACTATGTGGAACTTCTCCTCTTTCTAAAAGCATACGATCAACAGCATATGCTCCAAAACCAGCACCTCGTCCATCATCGGCTAACAAAAGAATGATACCAACACCGTATCGAATAATAAGTTGTACAGATTGTTTCAAACGATTACGATGGGTTGTATGACGAAGTGGAAATCGATTGAACAATGATTCCATTTGTAGTCTTACAATAGGATAATGAGACATGCTAATTGTACCATGCGTGAGAATGATAAATTCGCGAGTACTGATTATATCATAATACACATGGATCTAGAACAATAAAGATGAATTGTAAGTCTGTCAAAATCTAAATGTGTTTTTCATACTGTTTTTTTTTTGGAATAGCATTGATAGGAAGGAGAATATCTCGAGTTTAGAAAACGTTCTAAGATTATATGTCAATTTACCTTAAACCAATATGGTGTTGTTAGTAATTCACATACAGGATCATTTTGACAATTTTCTTCATGCTTTCGCAAATTATTGACGTCAATTTTGACTAAGAATCTATTGTTTCGTAGAGCTTGATAATGAAGTACACAGGGATTTGGCATATTGATATAGTAATCAATCGGTCGATATTTAAACATTTCATAAAATTGTTGCTCAGTCAGAAGAATTTCATCATTGATTGGTTTCATAGGCAAATAGTACGAAGCACAATAAATGAAACGTTGAGCATTGGGTACTATGCATGGCTTGAAAAGAGGTACCGGTTCTGGTGCTGATTTACCGCGAAGTGTTGAATGACTGGCACTGCGTAACAAATGACCACTAGCTTGTTTAGATGATAAATAGGCAACATTGAATGGTGATGAGTCAAATTCAAGTGGCACAGTGCTTATTACATTCAATTTAAGATCAGTCATGGCTTGAATTTTATCAGGATTATTCGTAAGTAAAACAAATTGAGCGTTACCAATACCAAGTAAATCACAAATTTGTCCTATATTTTCATAATGTCGATGATCTTTCTTCAAGCCCATAACCTGATATGCTTCGAATGTTGAAATTTGATCACATGATGCTTGTACAAGCATTCGATCGCGTGATTTTCCAACGTAACCAGCACCACGACCTTCTTGTAAAAGATAGAATAGAATGCCTTGTTGTTTTTCAGATATTATTTTGATAGCGCCTTCTAACTGTTGTACACAATCACAATCACATCCACGTAATGTCTCACTTGTTACACACGATGAATGAAGACGAATATAAAATGGTTTGTCTTTTTCTTTAATTTTTCCATAAGTTAAAGCTATAATATAATGTTTACCAATCAAATCTTGAAACATATATGCGTGAAAATCACCAAAACGAGTCTAAAATAAATATATAGGAGAAAATATTTATTTGAACAATGTGTAAATCGATCAATTTTCATCTTCAATATATTAACCTATATGTAAAGCTATTGAGATTAAAGAAAAAAGACTTTGCAATAATTATTTTCAATCAATAAAATTAATTCGAAAGCCTATATTGACAGATCCTTTCTTTTACTCTCTACTATGTGTGCTTTTACAAAAAGAGAAGCTTACATCAACATTGCATTCGGCAATATAGAGTGTTGTGCCACGGATAGGTCGTATTTCATGTTTGCCACGTACAGTTCGTTTTTCGCCTGTGTCATTTGAATCTAATTTTGTATTAACTAATACACCTTCAGGCGAGAGTAGCTTCATCAATAGTTGTGAATGTATGGTGTGAACAGAATCTGATTTATCTGGCTGCAAAGTCGGTGTATTCGGCTGACTCTCGTGCAAAACAATGTCTTCATCATCAGATGAGTCGCTGCTCATAGCATTACATCCACGATATTTTGGTGTGCGTAATTGACAAATTTCATCGTCAGTTGTAATCACAATTGAGACTGGACATTCAGGTGACATGATTGTTGCCGAACCATTATCAATAAAATCTGTCATATTCGTAGCGTATCAATGAATTAAATTGAAACGTTGTTTTTTTTTCGATAGAAGAAATCAAATTTGAATAGAAAAAATAAGATCCATTATATAAGCTACGACAAACGAACGACGCAGTTTGTCGCCGAATATTTATACCACTGATAAGTTTAGAATGTGAACTAATACATCTGTAGTATATCAACACATCGTCACTACCGTATTTTAACAAAGTGCATTAGAAGAGGAACTGTCGGGCATATTTTTTCGTTTGTAATATTTGATACCAAGAACAAGATAAAGAAAACGAAATATCAATAAAATGATACTTTCTTACACATACGTTTTGAATACACCGGTGTATCCGTTTCTTTAATGACACAAGTCGTAGTTTTTTGTTTCTTTGACGAGTGCATGACCAATTTTTTTGCTTATAGAGACCTTGAAAATAGTCGTATGATCATATTAGTGTATTTTCATTGAATTAATTCATAATTGAAAATGAATTTCGATCAAATATAATCGAGTCTATATGTAACATTTTATTTTAATGAATCACTCAAGTCTCTCCTTCAAAAACGTCGACTTTCATCAGAAAAAAACGAAAAAAAGAGAATCAATGATTGGTAAAATTGATATTCTGGAGAAATTTTTTATTTTTTTTTTCTATGCCATACTATCACACAAGATGTTCGAAAATGAATCCTAGTAGAATTAGTTATATAGCCGTTATGTGTGTGATGGACTGGTCGATTTAAAAAGTCAATGGTCGCCACTTGTACATTGAACTCAATTGTTGAAGATAGTCAGTTCTTTTATTTATTCGTCTCATAAGCGCCCAGGCTCTATTTGTATGGCTTGGTGGTGTTTTTCAAGAACTTCAAAATAGTATAAAAACATGAAGGAAAAAAGAACACTGGCCACACGAAGAAATCCTAAGAACACTATTTTTATTGGTATTTAGTAAATTTCGGTAAGAAAGTAACAAGTAACGCGACGCAAACGTCGCTAACCCTCTACTGAAAGGATCTATGCCGTTGTGCATATCGTGTGTGAACACACGAGCTACGGACCTACTATTCTCACATGTACTTAAAGGAACAAAGGATGTGGGTGTAGGTGTGGATACGAATGTACGTCTGGTCGAACTGACGACTCACCCACACCTACCCAACCCCACTCACAGCCTGACCCACACCGTAAGCCAAAGACTATCTTTCAAAAAAAGAAGCATTATAGTCGTCACTGTCTTGAATTCTCGTCAAGAACAATCGCTTTTTCAAATGCTTTAGAAATATTATTTTGATCAAAATTTAATAAAAAACTAAAAATCATATTCAATCAATAATGAAAGATATTTTCTCTCATAAGGATTTTCCTTATATCAATTGATACTATAACTTTTTTCTGATAAATTCTTGGAATTATAATTTGTTCCCTAGGAAGAAAAATTCTTCTAAAAATTTACTTTTTTTCATAAAAAGCAATAACTAACTTGATGATAACGTTCTTGAAGTAGGTCATATCCTATAAACTCATAAGCTTGTCTCAGTAAATCATAAAAATGAATAATTTTCGTTCGTTCACTTTTTAAGTCAAACTGATCAATAACAAAAATAATATCTTTTAAATTTTGATCAATGTTTAAAAATACATCTTCATCTGCTAATATGTCAAGTAATTCACCAAAAGCAAAGATTTGCAGTTTTATTATAATAAATATACTGTAATAATTTAAAAAATTCTTTTATTTTCTCAGGAATCCAAAATTAATTTTCCTTGTGATTTTCTTTTTCTTTTAGATTTTTTAAAATCTTGTCGAGTCATATTCTTTATACATCTATGTAATATTCAGCTTGATCTATAAAACAAATATCTAAATTACATTCAATGATTTCAGATAAAAGATTAAATAGCACTGATGGTAAATTATTATTCCAAAAAATTTTCATACCTAAATTGATTAAATATCGATTTTACAGTATTTTTTAACGTATTTTTGGCATAATTAATAAAACTATAGATATTACTAGAAATTTATCTTTTTTTCTGAATTCTGTTCCAGCTGTTCTCTTTTATGTTTAATACGTAATATTTTACATTAATAGACGTACGACCATATTGCACATGCGCAGCTTTAGTAATACTTTCTACTTGTTTTGCATTTCTTTCATTTTTCTAAATTAGCCCACTTCGATCACAAAATCTTATGTTCTCAAGAATAATATTTCGAATTCTAATAGATCATAAATTTATTCCATCCTTAATCCAAAATCCATTCTTTTTAAAATAACTGATATATTCATTAGAATTTCCAGTTTTGACAAGTACAACTACATTTTCGGAAATTTCTCGTAAACTATTTTGTTGAATATCCAATCTTAAATATAAAATTGCAAATTGAATCTCAAAGATATTTTACTTCTTTTACAATATTTATTTTATCAGTTATTATTTGCTATTCTTAACTAAATTGTTAGTATATGCAATATGATAATAAAGTGTAGCAATTATATTTTTATAGCTTATGATGTTTCGAATTTCAAAATACATGAATATTTCACAAGTGAATATGAAGCATATAATATAAGTGATTCAGACAACGAATGTATCCCAAATTGTTGCCACTATTAATAAAAAGAAACGGTATTTTCTTTCCTTCGTCTGTGGAAAACATCGCTTCTGTTTTTGCTTTCGTTATTTATATGATTCTTTAATTAGCAATACGTATTATTGTATATATTAAGAGATAAAGATTAAATTAAGCGATAATAATAGAAAATGAAGACTAATTGTGAAAAAGAGAGAGATTTTAATTGATAAAAATCCATCATTAAGTCCTAACTTAAATCTTGTTAATACTGAACGTAAAGAAGAAGAAAAGAAATCTTCTCTTCAAGATATAAGATGTTAAAATAATGATGAATATAGTAGTAGTCATGAAAATAATATTGTTGATATAGTATACTTGTCTGAAATTTCAATGATTAAAAGAAAAGAAGATCAATTTTATCAGCATCTCTTATCGATCGGTAAAAAAATTTATGATGGTACAATTAAGGAAAAATTATGTGAAGGATAAACTAAATCTAGTATTAATGATGAAGAAGAATATTATTCTAGGTCATGGGAAAGATGAGAAACCTGATGGATATGATTATAATTTTAAAAATCACGGTTCAATTCTTTTATCATGGTGAATTTAAGAATGGAATACTTAAAATAGGTTATGGAAAAATGTAATTATCAAATGAATATGAATATGAAGGTAAGATTAAAGACAGAAAACTTCATGCTCTTGAAAGTGTTCTTAAATTTATACTTGAGTGAAAAGAAGGAAAAAATAGAATTTGTTTATATCAATCGCATTGAACAATATTATAAAAATCAATATGAAATTTGTTTTTATAATAGTTTAGAATTTACAATTTTGGGTCCGGATCATTTGGCCGACAATCACTTGGCCGACACATCGCTTGACCGACACCATTTCGCCGACAAATTGTTTGGCCGACATGTACACTTCACCGACAACTCATTTGGCCGACAAATATTTGAAGTAAAATAAAATGAAATTTCTTGAAAATATTGCGTCAGAAAATCTTTTTATCAAAAGTCACATTTATTTACAATGAAAGATTACGGGCAATGCCCCGAAGAAAATTGAACTTATCTCACGGGAAACAGTTTGTTAGCGGGAGACTTGTTTTAACTGATAAAAAATCGTCGTCTGATTTTATTTTGAAAAATGTTCACTATTTACAGGTGAATGAGTGGGAAAAATCCACGCAATATTTTCAAGAAATTTCAATTTTTTTGATCTCAAATATTTGTCGGCCAAATGAGTTGTCGGCGAAGTGTACATGTCGGCCAAACAATTTGTCGGCGAAGTGGTGTCGGCTAAGTGATGAGTCGGCCAAGTGATTGTCGGCCAAGTGAATGCGACCCACAATTTTATTAAAGAATGAAAATCAACAAAAATAAAGATAATATCTTCAAAATTTTATTGATTTATTTGGAAAACGTCTTTCAAATCTGAATTTACTAAAAGAAATAGTTACTAAACCTATTCTACATTGAGTATCAAAATCATCAATTGATCTTTTATTTAAATAAGATCATAGTTATACAAATTTCAATAAATAAACTAAAATAGATACAAAAAACAAAACTTCTAATGATTGTATTAATGATATTTGTCAAAGAGGTTTTAAGAACTATGATCGAATATTAGCATGGTTTAAACATGAAAATAATATTAATTGTATTTTATCGAAAATTATCTTTGATAATAGTTTAAATAATTTTTTTTAAACAAAATCTCAATTATCTAATTTAAAAACAATACTTTATTTTAATCCATTTGTAATTGATTTAATTAAAAAAATTAATACGTTTAGAAAATTAGAAGAAAATAAATATAGTTCTATGCGAGTAAAACGTAATGGAGCATATGTTTTTCATAAAACATTAAATGATAATCAAATAGGATTCTAGAGAAAATTGATCCTAATGATATTATTGTATCATTTCATGCAAGGAAGAATTTAAACAGCTATATTAAAGACTTTTTTTTTCAAGACTTTATATAGCATTAAAATCGATAAATTAAAAGAAAATATATGAAGACACCAATTTAAATTAAATGAAGATATTTTAGTAGATGAGAAAATTATTAAAAATGATACTGAAGTTAAGAAATAGTTCAACTATTTGAATATAATCTATTCGTTAAGATACTTTGATTAAAGAAATAAGAGATGACTTTTTTAGTTAAAATTTTACAAGAGTCCAAAAATTAAATTCTTAACTTATTACAAATGAAAAATCTATTGCATTACGTTGTGAATATATATATCGATGCTGAATATTTAAATCTATTTTCTACTTATTTAGAATCAATGATCACTTATTGAAAAATTAAAAATTTAATTATCAAAATAAAATGAAAGAGATTAAGAAAATTCAAATTCGAGTTAGAATTAATTGAAGGAAAACAAAGTATTACAAAAATTATTGATTATTTTCTTAATTTTAATATAGAATTTTTTAAATTATTAAAAATTTTTCAAAAACATTTTTCGTCTAGTATGCATTCAGAATTTCATGAAAATGCTTCAAAAATCATGTCTTTAATAACAGATATTCTTAAACTAGAGCAAAGAGAAAGAAGCTATGCCTAATCAGTCGAATACACTTAAAAAACATAAAACGTCTAATTTAGAAGTTGCTTTGCAACGAAAATTTTTTGAAGGAAACATTGTTGATGTGAAAGTTTTATTACAATTGCATGTAAATATTAATGAATAAGGTGATGATCCTAAAACGAAAACCGCTTTCCATAGAGCAGAACAAATATTTTATTTCATTTCTCTCTTAGATCATATTGATAAACATTAAAAAAAGGAAAATCCAAATAAATTTGAAAATGAATTAAAGAATAATAATTTTGATAGTGATTTTTTTTTTTGAGAAAGTTGAAGAAAATAATATTTATAAAATTCTAAAAATTAATGAAGCAAAAAGAAAATAAAATCATCCATGTTTTCATTATGTATTAAATGCAATTATAGAGAATTATTAAAAGTGTAAAGATATTTAATCAAGCAAGTCCCATAGAAATTATTCAATTGAGAGCAGAATAAATAATGGCGATAGAAAAATCATTTAAGTATTTTAATAATCAAATAAAATATAATAGTTTAGTAAAAATTAAAAGAATATTGTTTCATTCCATTTCAAGATGTAACAATCGATAATGAACCTTATGAAACATTTTATAATAAATTAGAAAATATTGAAAAGAAGTAACTCTTGATCATGCCTTTAAAATTATTTCAAGAAAAAAAAACGAAATTTTTTTAGAAGTTCAAAAGATTCAAAAAAATGCTTTTTTGACACTATGAAAAGTTATTTCGAAAGTATTTTGATGAGATTATCAACAAAAAAAACTCGATTTAAACGTATAATTAAAGAAATGAAAAAAATTTGTTAATAAATCGAATTTTATAAAAGAAACTATCCCAGTTATCATTACTAAACTATCAATGTATTTTAAGACAACCTCATTGTATTCTAATTTTTGGAGTATTCATACTATTAGAAATTGATGAAAAGACGAGTTCACTTCCTTCTACTCAACCTGCTTAGATTTTAACTGGACAAGAAAAATCTTGAGTCTGAACTCTCTTAGGAGAACTTTTTAGTTTGATTGGTTATCAGATAACAGTATATATAGTTTCAGACATTCTATCAAGAGAAAAACTATCTCCTACCAATATTAAACAAAATGAAAAAAAAATTAATTTTTTTGAACTGATAAAGTTGATGTATTTCTTTTCACATCAGTTTGGTGAATTGTATTGTCCAGTAGTTAGAGTTAAAAGGGTGGGTGTGGGTATGATTAAACAGACTACCAAAACTGACACTCACACCCTCACACCCACACCCACCCAACATAGAAGAAAATCATAAAGGGTAGGTGTGAATTCTATTATTTCATCCTTAAGACTAAAAACTGATGAAATTTTTCAGTTCGACATTACTTGACTTCACGGTAAAGACTTCTGTTTTTTTATTGATAGAAAATCTATGGAGTACAAAGAATTGGATGAAAATAACAGTAATCAGTGAGATACGATGAATCGATCTAACCAAAATTTGATATTACTTATTCTATGCTCAGCGTGCATTCAATAGTTTTGTATTATATTTGAAGAAAATCATAATTCTAATAATAAAATTCATTTGGTGTGAGTTATCATTCTTAAAAAAAATTAAGAATCATTTATTAAAATTCATGCATACAGTTTTTATATAAGCATGCATTGAACAAATATATTTCGAACAGTTAATATTAAATGTGTAAGATAATATTAATCAAGGTAACATGCACTAATACATATGAATCACACGATGTAAGAAAAACTCTAAATCAAGTCTTGTCACATTTCGAAGTTGAATATCACTATCAACATCTCTATAACATTCTATATAATAAAAAAATAATGAATATATTTTTTCATAATAAAATACAAGTTTTTCTAAAATGTTTCGTGAATTTAATTGCATATAAAGTAGATGCATATATATATTGTTGGAAATATTATGTAGGATGTGATTGTTCTTTTCGCTAAGCACATAATCATACTCTTCCTTTTTATACAACACAATCTGAAAGCACTGCTGAAAAATAGAAATAAAAATTATGCTACAATTATGGGTGGGTCGGAATGAATTGTACTAAATGTTTTTATTTATTTTTTCGTTCATCTCCTTTTGATAAAAATATTCATCTAGACATTAAAAAAGATGTAAACCTATTCAGTCATTTAACTGTGATTTGTGATTTGCGACTGACATTTAATAATTTTTAAAAGCTTTTCTGACAAAATCATGTAATTATTATAGTGAGCAGTGACAAATGTAGGCTGTTTTAAGCCTTAAAAAGAAACTATGACCTAGATTCATCAGAAAAACAACTTTTTCTCTATTTTCGCATGTTCTTCTTAGAAACTGTTTCTCACAAATATTTTTCCTAAAATTTTGAAATATGCAACGAAATGTGTAGAATGTTACGAAAAAGCTTTTCGGCTATTTAAAATTTGAAATTATTCATTAGTTAAAAATTTCATCAATTTTTTTAATTGTCACAGCCGTTATGTGAATTATTTTCTTATTGAATTTTGCGGCAAGATTAAATAAAGAATTTGTTAAGAACTGTTGTCCATAATGGATAGGATGGAACTATTTCCTTGTAATTGATTGCAACAAGAGATATACAATATGGATGTATAAAATGTGCATCAACAATATAGTTGTCAATCGTTGCATCTGAAGATGAACGTACACTATACATATGAAGATAAAGTTTAAATTTTTGGATGTGATTTAAATTTTTAAGTATCCATTTTGATATAGGCAAATTCGAAATCATTATGGACGAAAACTTTCAAAAGTCAAATAATGCAATTTTGGTACCTAGAGTTAGTAGAAAAATAAAAAAGACACAAGAAAACCACTCTTTGAATAAATTATTCCTATTAGAAATCAATTTTCTCTGAAGTTGAGGATGTGGGCATAGACGAGAGTACAGTGAATATCAAAGTACACATACTATCACCCTAATCAAAAGATTGCGTTTGAAATTCTCTACAAAATCATTCATGATTGGAACCAAAGATTGTTTCACAAATATGTTGAAAAAGTGAAGATTATGGATGTACAAAAACCCTGAAAAAATGAAATATGAAAATTTTTATGGATCAGCAAAATTTTATCATGATTTGTCCTCGATAATTTCATTACAAACAATTAAATTTTGAACAAAAGATGATTAACAACACTGTCTCTATACAGTTGTTACCCTGTTTCCGATCGCTCAGGCTCAGCTCAAACAAAACTAACTGTCCAAAAAATCAAATGGCATCTGCTCTTCAAAAAATAGTTGTCAATAAGAAAACTAGGTATTGAAACAAAGTGTACATTGTTTGCTATCACATGAGAATGTTAGCTTTTTTCCATATAAGAAGGTCAAAGAGTCAACCTAAAGTGATCTGCTTAAAGAGTACGATAATGTTGCAAACGGAATGCTAATGGAATTTGTTAATTTAATGTTCTGTAAAAAGACTAGAAAAAGAAAATAGTTTAAGATTTGTACTTGTTTTCAATACAAAATCTCATCCAATCCGAAAAAACAATGGAGAAACTTGTATTTAGAAAGAGCACAAAAGAAATATCAAACATACGAAGAGAAAAATTTATTTTGCATTATCAAATTGTAAATGATTTCAATAAAGATGAAAAATTAATCATAGTGAATTCATCTCGCCTTTTCAAATCAGTTTCCATTTGATTTTGTTAGTGTTTCAATATCTGACTTGGATCGTGGTTCAAAATGCATCGGTTGTTAAAAAGCAATTGACAATCGTTCAATGTTGGATATATATTCAATACAATGTTCAAGAAAGCATGTATATTAAAGACAAATATATAAATAACGAATTATCCAACAACGGAATCGAATTTCATCAGTTATTAAACTTTATAAGGAATAGAAGATGGCATTAAACATTGATGAATATTAATAGACGAATTATCATTAGAAATATTGAGCCGAAGGTGTATTAATTGATAGTTACCAGAAAAAAATTGTTTTATCAACTATTTAAATCAAAGAAAAAAACATGGTAGATAGAATATGGGTGTGGGGTGTGGGTGTGAGTGTGGGTGTGGGTGTGGGGTGTGGGCGTGGGTGTTGGTGAGTGTGGGTGGGTGTGGGTGTGGGTATTGGTGAGTGTGGGTGGGTGTGGGTGTTGGTGAGTGTGGGTGTGGGTGTAGGTGGGTGGCAGTATTCTCTACACCCACACCCACACCCACACCCACATCCATATAATATTCATAAATTCATCGGTTTCCATTATCGAATAGGATATTGAACACGATCGTCCCATTGTTAGATACAATAAAAAAAGTAATGTCGCGATCAATATTTCTTAGTTAAACAGCGCTCTGAAGACTTTCGAATGACATTGCTATCAATTTGTTAGAAGTCATAATGTGCTGAATGACATTTATGTTTTGAAATTCTACAAGAATACGAGAAATATTCACAATAGTATTACAAGAATTACGTGTGTATTCTTGCTCACACTATATGAAATTATTCTACATCTAATCTGTTGTAAAACTGAAGAAAATAATTATAAAACCTCCATCGTATAATAAATACATTCATTATACATTTTCGAATGGTTACACAATCTAAATACAATATGACATTAGAAAAACAGTATGTGGGCGTTGCCATACTAAATGTCTATGAGTTGTCCAAATAGGATATACTCCTGTAGGAAAAAGTCGGTTCAAGAACAGATCTACCTATTCCTTAGTGAGGAAGATATCAATCCACTAGTATCACCTTTTGCTCTTCGGCGCCAGACTTCTGATTGAATTTTTTAAATTGCCACACAATCATTAAACGTACTTCACTGATTCTAACAAAAGTCATTGTGTAGTTCAATCGGCGGTGGTTTTCGTGCTGATTTTTATTAAAGCAATGAATCCGTATGACGGCCTCGAATACACAATGTAAGCAGAAAGCAAAATTAAAGACGATGCTTTGGATGCAGATTACGATTTTAAAAGATAATGGTAAGAGTTGTAATGAAAATCAGTGGTAAGTCGACGGTTGTAATATTGAGTCCAAAAAAAATGCAATGAACTGATTTAGACTAAGAAAGAATATTTATAACACGCATTGATATTCTCGCAATACTTTCCTATGCTAAATTGAAGGTAACACTTTACTACGTTTGAAAATCTTACCTCCTTAAACTTAAGAATAACATGTAAAATCAATGTTATGATTCGAGTGTTCACTAGTAAGTATTTATGAACGATTGTTAAGACCTCCTGTAACAAATGTCATGACAATTAGATCACGTAAATACAGAAATAATATCTTATTATAACTATGCTTTAGTTAGAGAATCCTATGTGATAATCTGCACAAGACAGTATTTTTGAATATGCCTCGTCCTAAATTTTAGCAACAATTATTGAAGTTTCTGTTTATGGAAAGTACAATTCAGCAGTTTCTAAACTTTTGCTTCCAGTAGATCCACCGGTGACTAATACTTTTCCATCTTTCAGTATGGTTGCTCTGTGAAAACTTCGTGCACTAGCCATATGAGGACCGACTGACCAAATCTCAGTCGATGGATCGTAAAGTTCAGTCGTATTTTCGGTCCGTTCACCATATCCACCAGTAATTAATACTCTGCCATCTGGTAGCAAAGATGCTTGATGATTAGATCGAGCGTATTTCATCTTGCCAGAAGCTTTCCAATATCCTCTTGTTGAATTGTACACTTCAGCGTCAGTGCTACGATATCCACCTGTTACTAAAATCTTACCGTTGCTCAAGACAGTGTCTGTATGAAATTGTCTTGCAAAATGCATGTTACTAGTAGTTCTCCAAGTTTTTGCTGTAGGATCATACAATTCAGCGGTATTGTGATAAGTATGATCGCCAAATCCGCCAGTAGCTAATACCTTTCCATTGTCCAACATAGTCATTGTGTGACCATCTCGTGCATCGCTCATATTACCAACCATTGTCCAAAGACCTGTTGATGGATTATAGATTTCAGTAGTTCTTAAAACAACATCACCATTATATCCACCACTAACTAACACTCTTCCATCTGGTAACATACAAGCAGCATGAAAATTTCGTTCGTCATTCATATCGGCAGCATTTTTCCAAGTTCCTGTTGCTGGGTCATACAGCTCAGCACTATCAAGATATTCACTACCGTTGTTTCCACCAGTAACCAATACTTTTCCATCTTGCAACAGAGATGCTGTATGACCATGTCGTGCTTGGCTCATATTACCAGTATATGTCCAAGTTTCTGTTACTGGATCATACAATTCTGCACTATTTAGATTCACATCATTCATGGTGCTGCCTCCGGAAACTAGTACTCTGCCATCCATTAATAAGGTTGCTGTATGTTCATCTCGAGCATGATTCATGCTACCAGTTTCAGACCATCCTGAACAAAAATTTATTTCTATCTTGTAGAAATGTTTAGTAAATCTTAGGGAAGGATACAACAAAAGATTTTATACGACATACTATCCTAATTATTCCTTGTGAATGAGATTCCTATGAATAGTAAGGTTTTAGTTAAACACGCAACAAATTTTTCGACAATAATTCGTCTAGAGAATACCAAAATGAATTTCATCATTCTCGAGAACTTCGTCTGAATACTGTCTGTCTCTCCACATTGTTTGGAAAACAAACTGATGGAAAATACAGGATAATGTGATTTTTACTTTCAAAGAGCTTTACCTCGCAGGTAACGATCGAAAGGATCCAAAAAATTGAGAAAACAAATGAACAAGTAGAATGTGATGAAACTATAACGGCAGATGATTAGATTTTTCTGTCGCTGAATTTTTGAACTCAAGTGCTTTCGCTCAAACTTTATTTTTGAGCTTTAAGAACATTCAACGATTCCTCCTAATTCACGACACTTACAGCAATTGTAAACATAGATTTTAAAAGACTCGGGACCTATGATGCCTAGCCAATATTTTACAAGGTATTTCGTTTAGAAGCATTTATTGCTTTTATACAAAAAACGCTCCTCGATAGACTCAGCTGTTATTGAATCGTGTTTGATTGATCATGTTTTTGATAAATAATAAAAACAAGAAATATAGAAATTTCTTATTCATCGAAGGCGACGTTTACTGTTGACATCTTAATATTCCTGAGGTTTAACGAACTGATAGTTAACAGGTATAGCAACATAGTAAGTACTGTTCCTAGAACAAAACACAGTAATCAATGCACTACAGCGACTCATTTATATGATGTTCATCGGAAATCAAACTTCGCATGCTTAACAACATGCGGGCACAACTTAAAGTAAAGATAAAACTTTCGGTTGTTCGAAGTAATCTGTCTCACAAGAATAGAATGTTCCAACATTAGCAAAATGCCTTGTGATCATTTCCACATTGATGAACGGTGAAAATGATAGATTCTCATATGTGCAGAGAAAACATGACAGTAAGAATGAAAAATCTAGCCTTTAGGATAGAGTATTTGAACTTGTCTGTCAAAGAACTATTATTCTGTACTAACTTACGTTGAAAACTACTTTTAGCAAGTTGATTCATGAAGATTTTGTTTGGCTCTTGCTTAGCTAATCAAACCATTAGAGTACTCACGTGGCTCTGGAGTGGTTGAAGTTGTTGATGTAAATGTCGTCCTGAATGTAGTCGTAGTCGTAGATGTAGGTATAGATGTAGACGTGGTGGACGTCAATGTGATCCTCGAAGGAGTCGTGGATGTAGATCTTGATGTAGTTGTTTTTATTGTAGTTGATGTTTTAATAGTGGAAACATTATCTGGCTGTTTTTGTACAAGAATGACAAATTTTAACAACAGCGCAAGAGTAACTACTAAAACTGTTAGAATAATAAAGACGATACAAGTGACCTTAGCCCAACGATGTTGCCACCATTTGTTTATTCTCTGCTTCTCAGGGGTGACTCCTTCGAATGTATTATTCAGATGCATATGGTTTGCTATAGCAAAAGCGAACTCGAAAACCAACTAATAAAATTTCATTTAAATCTATGCTTTTTCTACGTCTACACTTGTTCGCACAAATAGATAAGAAAAAATGATATAATTTGTAGTAACAAAATTATTGTTGCCTTTTTATCTTTAAATAACAAGTTCTACATATCAGTATGATAGAGCAAGAGTATACGTCATTCTTAATTTTTCTTTCGTCACGTTTTTGTTATAGTGTCACACATGCTTTTACTTTAACATTTATCATCATTTACGCTAACATCTTCTATATTGATATGTCATGAATACGTTGTAGTTCTCAATGTCTTTGTTTACGAATATTCATAAATCTATACACAACACCAGTGAAAATGTTTCAAGTGTGTCGGTTTTGAAAAAAGGGTATGAGCTCAGTTGAAATTTCATATCTAAATCGAACTAATCTAATACTATGTCATTGAAAACTGAAGGATGGTTGTCCCACTGAACAGAAGAATAAATCGTTAATATTACTTCCTCATGTAGCATGAAGCTTATGGTTCTAGAAAATTAATCAGACAATTAGAAAGCCAAATTTTATCAAAACTAAGTACAAGGTATCGGTGTGGGTCTGGGCTTAGGTGCAGGTGTGAATGTGGAAAGAGGAGAAGGACTCCCTCACCCACACACCCACACCCGACATCCACACCCACACTCCCCACGCCCGCCCACACCCTTCTGGATGAAAAGATATAAGCGGTAAAAAAAAGAAATTTTACAACAAAAGGTGTTGGTGTGGGCTTATGTCGGAGTTCATGGAGGGTCTAGAGTGTTAATATGATTGTGACAATATAAGTGAAGCGAAGACACTGATACACACCTACACTCGAAAGACTCTTCCATAAATTTTTACAATTCTCTTGAATGACATGAATCGAGTATTATTTTTTCTATTTTTGTTTTCAATAAAAGAATTTCTTGAAATGTTTGTCTTTTATGAATTTCAGATGCATTTGTGAATGCGGCATTTTCATTCTTGATGCCTTACTTTGTCTTTTTTAGAACCTAAAAAGTAACATAGAAGTAATCCAGAGCTGCCGGCCCACGGTGGGGAACCAGGCGGACATGACCTCAAGTTGTATTTTCCAAGGTCTAAATAATGGAATGAATACTTCTATGGTTAGTCTATCTTACCCTAAAACTAGATTTTCAGAAATCAAGTCCCACGCTAGGAAAGTCCATCGTCAAAAAAATTGTTGATAAATCGGTAATTATACGGATACCATTTTTTTTGTCAGCTTATCAAAGTATTTTAAAATGAAAAACTATTTGGAACGAATGATTGATCTATGAGCTTTATTGTGTGAAAAAATTATTTCGTTTGAACCAGAAATGGAATAGAAAAAAACTAACTACTGGGCCGAAAGTGGGTCGAAAAATCGGTCATACCGTATTTTGTGGACGCTACAAAGAGTTTTAATCCAATTGAGCTGAAATTTTCACCGATTATTCTCCCACGTTTAATGTATCGTTGATCATAGCGCCGTATTGAAATAATGAACACAGGCCGAGTTAGAGGTATTCCAAAAAAACAGGTTTCTGCCCCGGAATCGCTAGTTTTGCGAATATGAGAACATTTTGACGCAAAACCAAGGTGATATTCAAAATCAGCTCGTCGAGCTGCATCGAATCATATACAACAGTATGTGCTTCTGAGAAAAAAAGTCGGTTCCTAGGAACCGACAAGGTTTTGAAAACCAGCCTTTCCGTATTTTGTAAACGCTACAAAGAGTTTCAGTCCGATTGACCTCAAACTTTTCCTGATTGTTCTTTCATGTCTGATGCGTTGTTCACCATAGCGCCATCTCGCGCCGATGAGCATAGCCGGCGCTACGAGTTTCTCAAAAACCTAGGTTTTTGGCCCTAAATTCCTGTTTTTCACAATAAGCCATCGTTTTGATGCAAAACCAAGGTGATATTCGGAACCAGCTCATTGAGCTGCATCTAACGATATATAATAAAAAGCCGTTTTTTCGAAAAATTTTTTTTGACCTTTATTAAGGAAAAGCTTAAAAGCCTAAGTCATCTCGTGTTTTTCGAACGCTACAAACAGTTTTCGTCTGATTGAGCTCAAGTTCTTATTAATTGTATACTTCCATGTTAGTTTATCGTCGGCTATGTGTGTCGTATCGCATCAGTGTCCGTAGACTGGACAATGGATTTCCAAAAAACCATGATTCTCGCCTAATGTTCCTTTTTTGCCCTTAAAATAGCATCTTAGCAAAAAATCAAGGCGATATTCGGAATCAGCGCGTAAAACTGCGTCGATTGATGTATGATAGAAAACATTTTCTAACAAAATAATTTTTTCGAAAACTTTGGCTGAGGTCCCCCACAGGTGTTTTTTGGCAAAAAAGTTGTTCTTCCAAAAAGTGGTTTATTTCGTTAAAGACGATTTTCTAAGTGATATATAACCACTTCTGAGCTATAAAAGACGATTTTAAAGCAAGAAAGTTACATGTCCACCTGGTATGCGGAAGTTCCCCACTGTGCGGCCTGGCCTGCTGTCTGACAGGCGCCTGGCAGGCCCTCAGGCCGTCCACCAGGCCAGGCCGAATTCTGAAATTTTAGCCTGGCCTGATCCGTCCAAATAATATTCGGCCTGGCCTTCAGGCCAGGCCAGGCTGAAGTTGTTGGCCTGCAGGCTAGACCAGATCAAAACGATCAGCTTGTCCATGTAAAAATTTTAAGAAAATTTAACGATTTAACGAAAAGAAGGCATAACATTTTTCACTATTAATATGTGCTAAACGTTCTTTTTAACAAATCTCATTTGTTAATTCAAGCTAAACTGTTTCTGTCGAGATAGAATGTGTGGAATTTCGTTAAAAGCCAATTTTTAACGTGTTTTCAGATATATAACCGTAATATCTTTTCTCGTTAAATCACAGAATACTTATTCACTTTTACTTGAGTAGTTCCTAAATGTTGAAGATCAAATATTGATGCATGGTCTTATTATCCGAAACTGATTTAACAAATTCATGCGATTCTAGCGGTCAAAACTTGTACTGAACATTAATTTAATGTTATAGGATCTGTATTCAC
The DNA here is from genome assembly GCA_905250075.1 of Rotaria sp. Silwood1. Lineage (NCBI taxonomy): Eukaryota > Metazoa > Rotifera > Eurotatoria > Philodinida > Philodinidae > Rotaria > Rotaria sp. Silwood1. Next base: position 172,880 of record CAJNOP010000131.1, on the reverse strand, counting down.
TCACAGAAGGGCTTGTTTAGATTCAGAACAAATGGATAATAAATTTTGTGATCGCGTATTCATAAAATTTGATTCTTAAATAAAAATCTCGTTGCCTCCCATCATAAGTAACACTCATTGACGATATTTTTGTTCTGTATTTTTTTTACCTATTCATTCTACGCTTCGTCATATGTTGTTTAGTTATCATGGATATATTTTTTCGAATAATGCAGAACAGATTTGCTACAATCGAAGGCATTTTGTTAATTGAAGCCTTTCTCGGACGGTGTGTGGGTGTCAAAAAGACCTAGACAGATTAACATCCACTCACACACTATAGAAGTATCCTTTCTTCAAAATGGCCGACTCCAACAGGTCTTAGTATGTTGAAAAAGAGACCTATAAGCTAAACAAAAATCTGTTGACTCACCATTGAAAGCATTGTTTAGGCTTTTCAACAAGTTTCTCACTACACTTAAATAAAAATCAGTATAAGATATGCAAATTCATATTCGAAGTTTGCAGGCAATATGAATTAGCCCAGGCCAGGCCGCAAAAAAGTGGTCTGCTGGCAGCTCTGATTAGTACAGAGTTATTGAATTTAATGGATTTCAAAAATCAGAAACATCAATCGGCCTGGTTTGACCTGCAGGTCAGGCCAGGCCAGGCCAGGCCGGAAAAAAGTGGCCTGTGGGCATCTCTGAAGTAATCACGTGATGATTCGTGATTGTAACACGATTACACTAAGTTAGGCGGAAAATATTCGATTTTTATTGCCGAAAAGTTTTATTTCAATTTTATCAAAGAAAGTCTATCTGTATGACATTTTGATACGGATGGTTTTCTTTAGACAATAAGTAATAACGAAATAGTTGCAAAATACAAACGGATAACCTCTCAACTATTGTCTCTTTTTTTTTGTCTTTTTTGTAGTTTTAATAATGTCATGGTAAAAAATTAAGTAGCCGATCGCTCATACGGATTTACTATCTAGCCGTAATAGTATCGGATTTCATTCATGCTTGTTTGAATAAAACGAAAAAAACATGAATCGTTACTGGAATGGATGAATAGTGACTATCATAAATTTATTAGAAAAATCTTATATCTTAGTCTGTTTTGGACGTCTCTGATATTTCGATTTGAACATGTAAGTGCTATCTTATGAGGAAGTTTACTAATAATTCGGGCATATACGACTTCAATTCAATGTTGTTCATAACTGCTTAAGCACCTATCGTAGATAAAGATATCAGCAAAAACTCTTCACACCTCAACAAATTGATCATGATATTCTTCGTTTCCAACAGATTTCGACATAAACCCAGTAATTGAAGTAACCATCATAAGAGTGAAGACGGATATGGTTTTGTTACGGATTGGATGTGTGAAGGCCAAGAAAAGATCCATATGTATCCTCTAAAACCAACATCTTGATCAAACTGCATTGAACATAAGAAAGACTCTTGAGCTATTAAAACAGCAATTTTTTGAAAAAAACAGATGGAAAATTGAGTGTGAGTCAACATTCACAACCACAATATAAGTCTGTTAAACTTCTTGCTGCAATTTATACATATTAGTGTATGTGTGTAGAAGAAATCGACAATAAAATAAAAGAATTACTCTGTCGGTGTAAGTGATTGTGCATGATTAAAAGACCAAATAATTATGATTTCAGATGAATCAATTGAAAAACTTGATAAAGCAATCAGATTATTTCTGTTACACAAGACAAACAAGTATTCTAAATAAATATTTTTCTGATCTATCTATAATAGCAACCAGGGTCAACAAATAGAATTTCGAGTATTCTAGGATTGAAGATTCGATAGTCATTATAATTTTTAGTTGATTCTCATTAGAGAAACCATATTAATGAAATGTTAATAGAATTATAATATCTTAGATTGATTGAAATTTTTAATTGAACTCATCATTTAAACTGTGCGCTATATTTTTGTTCGTTAATTCTAATACTTTTGTTTTTCGTCTTTCTTCTTCGTCAAAGTTTGAACAAAGGTTTTTGTTAAAATACATATTGAACGAGACAAAAATATATTAATAAATTTACTTTTATAAATCTATAATTGACTTATTATTTTTATAATTGTATAGCAGCGCACTTACATCGACTTGACACATGAAGCTTCATTAAGAAAAGCAAAATTTATTTGAAGCATAAAAATAAAACAAAATTATGAATTTGAAAATCTTGTTTCAATAATTCAGCAATATAGAATATATGCTTTGACATTTATAAACGATACAGAAATGACAAGCGAGTGAAGTGTTAAAGCAGTAGAGAGAAAGAACGACTGTCAAAATCGACGAAACGAACCATTCGTTCATTGTATAACCTACGGTGTAGTCTTGAGGCGTAGGACAGAATCTCTCAAGTTCTCATGATAGTAAAATGAAAGCTAGAAAATTATCAGAAGAATGATTGAAAGTGCCATGAAATATTTTTGGATAAAAAAAAAACATTACCAATACAGTGATTGATATTGTAACTGCTGTTGGCCGTGGTATACGTGCCACCGAAGGGATTTGCAATGACGATGATGTTGTTGTTATTGTTGGTATTGTCGTTATTGCTGTTGTTGTTGTTATTGTCGTTATTGTTGTTGTTGTTGTTGTCGTTATTGCTGTTGTTGTTGTGGTTGTTGTTAGTACTATTGATGTTGTTGTCGAAGTCGACGTTGTCGTTGAAGTTGGACCTCAATTAATTTGAATAGAGAAACAATTAACCACGATGATTAGAACATTTACTACTAACCAAAACTATCAAGGATCTGAAATTTCTGTACTCGATTACTTCCTGTGTCGCTAATAAAGATAGATCCATAACTATCGAATGCGATCGCCAGAGCGAAATTAAACGTATCAACTGTATTTACAGCAAAACCAGTACAAGCCACAATACATTCGCCCGAGTTTGAATTCGGTGGCCATCGTAGAATTCGCCTGTTTCCAGAATCCATTATATACATATATCCATTCGAGTCAACGACAACTCCCATCGGCAAGAATAATTGAGATAAACTACTACCCGATATTCCAGTGCCTGCCACCGTAACACCAGAGGAAGCTCCATTATACCATATTTGGATTCGATGATTTGGAGCATCTGCCACGTACAGTGTTCCCTCTTCATCGACGAATATTCCGGATGGCATATACTGTAAACCATCACTTCTAGCGGTGCCATTTCCAGCGACTATCAAACCAGGCATACCGCTCGATGAGTTCGGTGGATAACGGATCACTATGTTATTGCCAGTGTCAGACACATACAAGTTCTCATTATTGTCAACAAATATATTGGTGACAGTGACAAGTGTTGATGTATTTAGGCTCATTCCACGTACACCTTTGATTCCGGCAACGGTGACTGGATTTGTTCTGTTTAAAAATAATTTTACGACTTGATAATTTAACATGTCTAAGACGTAGATATATTTTTGAGTGACAAAAACATCACTAGGATACATAAATAGATTTTGGGAGGCAGAGTCTGTTGTAATGCTAGCTATTGCCGTAGTTGAAGTAGGTCCGATCAACACAATTCGATTATTCAAAAAATCAGCGATATAGAGAGTACCGTCACTTGCAATGCTTATTCCTCGATTTTGATTGAGAGTAGATTGAGATGATCCAGATGTGCCATTTTTCAAGCCTGCGACCGTGGTTGCATTTTGAGCCCAACGTGCAAGAGGTGATAGAGTTTGTAGAGCTGAATACATATACAAATGTCGACATTAACTGTTTCTTTTTAATTACATGAACATTTTTTTAATACTACTCAATGTCTATGAATTTTGAAGTGTGAATAAAGAATAGGAAAACATTCCAATACGTTTTTTGTAACGAAGTTCTCTATATTTTTGTAGTAGAATATTTTGAAAATTCTTTTCATTTAAATTACTAAATAGAATTGTGATTGTTGATTCTGTTTCGACGGAACTAAATTTATCAGAAAGAAGATTCTCAGCTTTTTCTTCGTGGTCCATTATCGATAATATTAGAGCTGTGCCAATAATGATTTCTAGATGAGGAAGGAAAGTGAAAAACTTATCTTTAGACCGTGCTCTCATACTAATGTTCATCAGTTCATATCTTCCTTATTTTGCTTGTTTTTTTTAATTTCTACCCGAGTTACTGCTTTGTTCCTTCTATGCATAATCTTTAGTTATAATATCAGAGGTGGCGTTTTTAAACAGTTCAGCTGTTGATTTAAAAGGATTCCTATATTAGGGTCTGTAAAGAAAGAACTCGGACTTTTCAATGGTACCATCTCGTTTTAGACCATTTTTGGTTCTCGAAGATGGTACTACTGATCAAACTGAAATTTTCAACACAGATATAGCATCAAAAATTACGAGATACGTGTTTGAGGAGAATAAATTTGAAATAAATTGAAAACCAGGATTTTCCAGAAGTCCGCATCCTGGTTCATTACGATCCTCCTCACACTTGGTCCAATTGAGCTGAAAACTTTTTCAGATACCTAAGAGTATTTCTCGTAGATAAATTTAAGCTTTTTCAAAGGTTTCACTTCATTTTTTTCTATAAGAAAAATAGGTCAAGATTCAGTGCCGAAACTCATATCTTAGCCTTCAGGACCCTGTAAATCTGGAGAGGAATGTCAAAAGTGGTTTTGTGATATGCTAAGCAAAAGAAAAAAAATTCCTTATGGTTACTATGAAAAAAAAGCTTCTTTAATTCAGTAACTCTATAATAGTAAAGTGTTTAGAGCTGCTTAATGTGTCTGATTGCATACAACATTTGAGGCTATGATATCTTATACTCAAGTCGAAATTGAGATTTTGGTCGAAAAAGACGGGGAGGGGGGAAGGGGTATCCTTGAACTGACTTATTTCGATCTTTTTTGTCTACTTTCAGAATGCAACGAGTTGTTCTCATAAGACATGGTACTTCAGATCCTAAACCAGTAAGCAGACCTTTTTTATAATAAAAAACTATGACCTTCTTTTCTATTAGCAATAAACGAGAATTGTTATAATATAAATTTGGGTGTGGGTATACGTATTTTTTCAAGCCAGATGCAGACCCGCACTCATACTCACATCCACATCCTGAGTGTCTACGATGGCAGCACAAATGTTCTCGTCAGAGGATTATTTCACTATCGAATTACATAATGATCACTATTGTTTCAACTTATTGTATGTGAGTGTTAAAAGATTCTAAGGATTTTGTGCACACATAGAAATGTTGATGTAATGAAGTTAGCAAAAAATAAAATGTATTTCTTACCAGTAGCACAGCGTAATAATAAAAATGTTAGCATCCAAAAGCTAACAGTTGTTGTCAACGAGATGGACATGAATATGTTATGTTCACACTACATTTATCGTAAAAAAAAACGTCGATTAGGTAATAATGTTGTTCTTGACAAAAATCGATTTTACTACAAGGAATAGTTTCGAAAGAAAATAGGTCTGCAAAGTGAATCAAAAGTCATAATTTCAAAAGAAATCGACTATCAAGCCGCCTTTTTGTCTTGAAAATGCATTGATTTCTATACTATTATTGAAGAAAATGTTCATAATTTATATTCATGACAGAATTTTCAGCAAAAAGTTTCTGAATGTTATTGTACAATTTCATAACAATAAAGAAACTGCTACCATCACTTCTATAAATAATCTTAGTTATCTTCATAACCGAAAATGAACGATACAGATTAATGACTCGATGCATTCTATTGAGTATCCTCCTCAGATCTCATATGTATACTAACATTTCATATTAGATTACTTGAGTTTAGTCTTGGACTTACAACAATAGACAAGGAACATATTTTGATGAAACTAACCTTTGTTCAATGTGAGTTTTATGAGGAAAAATTAATTATATAATTTCTAACCTGCAAACTATCCAAATGAATCGTTAATAGTTATGGAAAGATGGAAAATAGAACAAAAAAACTAGTGACATCATCCTTACAATGATCTTAATGATTAGAGTAAACTGAAGTACGAAGGTATGAAAACGTTGAGATGAATAACACAACATATCACAACAACACTCGAAATAATGGGTCCAACAACTAGACTGTATTATGAGTGGCATTTAGAAATTGTTTTAGTAAAGATTCTTTTTATTAATCTGAATTATGAACGTCGTCTTCATTATTATTAATGAAAAAGCTAGCATATTAGTGTAAAAGATCGCATTGAAATATTCCACTCCTTGTAGAATAATGATTTTTGGACTATTATATCGCATTATGTTCTACTATTTTGTCAGAAAAATTTGATTTATTTAATACAAACCGTGATAGAGAATAAAACTATGAATAACAATGAATATGATTTTGAAAGTGTTATTCTATTTTATATTCAAGAGCATTCATATAATGCAGATGTTTTGATACTAAATATGTCGTTCACAAAGTATTTTTCTAGTAGCAATTTAATCACTTACATGGTAGAAATTGCTATACTTCATATATATTGTTGGTTCCTTAAGCGACTAATAAAAGTCATCATAAGGTAATCAACTGTTGAGAGAGGAAGAAAGCAAAAAATTTAAAACTAATACATATTTCAACAATGAATAAATTATTTAGCTGTTTCTCATTTTAAGATATTTTCAATGAGCTTGCTATGCATATTGTTAACAACAAATTATGTAAAAAAATTCAGAACAAATTACTCTAGTTTATTTATTTTTGCTTATTATTACCAAAGTAGGTTGATAAGAAATGAGATCATCGAGTCGATACAGATAAATAAAAAAATACATTTCAATTAATATCGTTTTTCTATTGTCTTTTACTTGTACTATGATTGAAAGTCTCACAATTATGAATTTTCTAACATTCCATTTTATTTCAATGACGTTTTTCATTGTTCACGTTCTAGAACACATTATATAATTGCCGAGAGAAAAAAAAAGGCAAACATTAGTATATTTATAGTAATGAGGATATTGGAATAAGAAAGTAGTAGCGATGGCATCAGTGAGTTGAAAAAAAAGAATACTTGAATAGTTAATTGTAAGTTATTTTTTTGATGCTTCAAGAACATGATTTATCAAATCGAAACAACACATTTTTTGTTACTAGTTGAATATTTGGCAAAGAATTCTTAATAAACTGTTTCTAACAGATAACATCATCCTCAGATGCCATTATTGAGCAATTTAGAAAATTACATAGAACTTTTTGTTTTCATAGTTATCGGAATATATTGAAGGCATTTTTGATTGGGTCAGAAAAACATATGTACGATTCATGTAAATGCTTCGTGTCAATCCTAGAAAAAAAATTACTTCAAGAAAAGCTTATCGTAATTCTTAAGACAAAGATTTCTGTCTCAGATCATCTATTTTTTTTCTATCCATTCTCTCGAAAATTGACATATAAACTTATTTGTTGTACGTTTTTTTTTCATTTCAAATGTTCTATTTTGTTGAAAAATATCAATATTAATTTCTTGTTTAAGAATTTCATATACAATCCACTGATGCATAATAGTAATGCATTAAATATACTTTACGTAGGAGATTTTTATGTCTATTCTTTTTATAATGAGAAACTCAAGTATCATATTCAAAATAACTAACAAATTAAATTGTTACATGAAAGTATTTTTAAATATTTTGATTAATGCAGAAATTGTTTAGAGAAAATATGGAACTAGTAATCATCTAATAAGTTTCTAATACTTAGAAGACTGAAATTCGTTTATCAAAAACAACGATATTCTATGTGAAGCGAAAAATATTGGAAGCTTCGAGCTTGTTCTAGAAATGACATTATCATCTTTAGGTGGATGTAAATGTTGATCAACTCTTCGTCCACATCCATACTTGCATCGTTTTTTTTCTTCCTAAGTTTTGGTCTAAGCCTTTCCAATATACAATAAAGGTTTCGAAGTATATCGAGTGCATTGATGAGCATTAAGAAAAATTACTCATCAATTCAGACCCTAAATTTGATCGTAACTAGAAATTTCCTTTCTCAACATATCAAGTTCACTTTTGGACTGCTTGCTACTGTCTGTCAGACATATATAATGGTCTGTAGGTCTCATATTCTATCTCACACTTTTACTTCAAACATAGATATGCAAGAAATCATACAATACTATTGAACGGTGAATAACTTAGAAAGTATTTGTTTGAACTATCTAAAATTTTTAAACTATGTTTCACAATTCTGGGTCGTTGTTTTCTAGAATTTTTTAGAAAGAAACACTTCACTGAATGAAAATGGTGCATGGATGACTATCACAAGCTTATCAGGAGTTTGAAGTCTCCATAATTCAAACAAAGGACATCATATTTTGAGCAATGGAACATCATGAGTTGAGCTATAATTTCACCCTGAAAGGTCAATAATTATTCATAGATTACCTTCAAAACAAAACATAAATCAGGCAACCTAACTTTTTGTTAATGTTCTGCCACATGTAATAAATGTCTTCATTTGTCGAGTTTTAATCGAGAAAATCGTTTTGTATGGCTTTAGAGATTCACGGAATAACAAAAACCAATCTGTCATGGATATTCGTAATTTATACTGACACTAGTAATAGTCAAATTTGCAAAACTGTGTATAAGTTGCTTTCAGTAAAATTCACAAATGTCCATATTCTAGATTCTGACACGAATAAGTGCCATCTTCAAATTACTTTTTTTCTAACAATTTTTCCCAAAAAATAAATGAAATCGACCAAAAAATATCTAAAGACACCTATTAATATACAAAAAGTCTTTATTAACAAACTGATAACACCCAACTTATCTTCACTAATACCTAGACGTTCTTTTGCTGTTAGAAAATTAAATTTAAGTCTATTGAATTGTTTATATAAATCAATTGCATAAAATCCCACGTTCCTATTTTTATATTCCTTGTGGTCATACATTTGTGCCTGTTTTTAGACTTCTTCCTCATATTTAGGCGTACTTGCAAGATAAATAAACTTCAGTATGTATTTCAATGATATATCAATCAGTAGATTGAAATTTTTCAGTAGATGTTAGTCAAGGTAATGTGGGATATTTGTGTACAATATAAAAGAGATTCTGGATGTTAGTAGAAGTTCGAATCATTTTATTTTTGGTGACAGTATATTTTTTTAATAAAATCCATATAAAGCAATTCTTAATGAGCATCACTCGTCAAAATTTGGCTGTTGGTGAAAGTTATTTATATGGATTTTGCAGAGCTGCATGTGAATAACACTAACATAAATATCTTTCTGTTGCAGACATTTCTATAATACATATTATAGAAAGATTATATTCTTAAGATTGCAACGATTTGGTAATCAAGATATCCAGATTATAAATTATCTAGGACAATTTGAATTTAATTATCAGCAATATCAGTCTCAATGCTAAATGATTGAATAAACACAGCTAGATTTTTACCGTATCCTAAGAACTTCAAAGCATGCAGAAAAGTCTTTCTAGTGAAATCTTAACAAATAAAGACAGTTATTGTGTTTGACAGAAAAATAGCAAAAAAAATTGTTTATTGATTTGTGTGTTGTTTGTAAGGTAATACACGAGTAATTATCGACCTTTCATCATGAAATTGTAACTTCACTCACAGTTCTGTAGTGCTGAAAATATGATCTCATCTGTTTTGCTAATGAAGATTTCGGAGTTCAGAGTCCTAACAAGTACACAATAGTCGTCAGTTGCACTATTGTTATTAAGTAAAATATTTATTTTCAAAAACTTTGAAAAAAACAATAATCAATCATTCTGAAATACCTAAAAATTCAAGATGGATCCATCAGATACGCGCTGAAGTATAGACATTTCGATGGTATTCTGTAGGCTTTTTGTATATTCATGTTTTCAGTAAAAATGGGGTACTTGTTCACTTTCGACATATGCTCTCACCCGCACTCTTTGATGTGTGAGCGTTAAATACGCGGATTGGTGTATGGAATATGTTTAAAGTGAACAAGCACCCAGGTCTTCACTGTTGTTTCAATTCATGTTTGATTATTTTCATTGTAATCATCGATCAGTATTATGGATAACTTATCAAGGTTTTTATGTTCTATTTTTATGTTTACTGCTAGGTCAAAATGTTCACAAGAATTAATCATATGAAAAAAAAAAAATTATATACTATTAATGGAAGATAAATACGGATCAATTGATAAACACTGACGTAAAATAATTCATCGAGTATGTTATTAGAGAAAAGTCGAGCGAAAACATAATATCGCTCGTTTAAATATTAAATATAGGGGTGGTGCATTAGCATTAGTATTAGCATTAAATTAATGCTAACACCAATATTCTTGTTTTCCATTCCTAAGAAAAAGTATTTGAATATGTATTGATTAATGTACGGTTAGACGCAGCCAGCAGTCCTGATTAATTCCAATACTTTTATGTTACAATTTTAATATAAAAGTATTGTAGCTGATATAAATTAATACTATATTAAGCATTAACTTATTATTAGTTACAATGTTTTTATATTAAAATTGTAACACAAAAGTAATGGAATTAATCAGGGCTGTTGACTGCGTCTAACCTTACATTAATCAGTACAAATTCAAATACTTTTTCTTAGGAACGAAAAACAAGAATATTGGTGTTAGCATTAATTTAATGCTAATACTAATGCTAATGCACCACCCCTAATTAAATAACTTTGTTGACTGATGTTTCTGATCGAAAATGAGTTTTGTATTTTCTTACATTTTATCCTTATTTATTATTCGATCTTTTCTCATACTTATAAATATTTATATTCATGAATAAATATTATATAAACAATGTGCTAAATGAAAATAAACTTATACATGAATAATAGACGATAAATTTTGTTGTTTATATTGAAGCATTCGAAGTGTTGTAGACAATGAAGATCTAGATAACATATTATTTGATTGATAATTAATTAGAAATGATGAAGATGAAACAGAAGATATATTAGTTTGTCTATTTATCAAAAAATTAGATTGATTTTGTTTATATCTTGTTTGTTGTTGTTTAACTGAAAATAATCGATTAGAAATATTTTTTTTTTGTTTTTTTTTTTTGATGTTTCAATAAATATACTTTTTGTTGTTGTAATTGTTTCATCATGAAATATTTTCATACATTTATTAATCAATGAAATTATTAAAAGAAGAAAACATAGAATAATTGTAATGAGACCAATATAGACAAGAATCGAGTGAATTTCATTATTATAATTGATCGAAGCTGTAAATAGATAAAAAAAAATGAAAAAGTATAGCATAATTAATAAAAAAAAGGTCAACATGATCGTTCTCAAACTAAATTATGAAGCAATCTGCCGTTAGCCAACGACATTGACAAGCAGAAATCTTGATTATTAAGAGTACGAAGAGGTGTTAAGTACTACTTTCTTAATATACAATTCATGACTTTTTTTTTTTTACAAAAATCTATACAAATGATTAAATATTTTTGCTAACTTTCAAATGTATCAAAAAAGAAAAGAATGCAAACAAATAACAAACCATAATCATCTTCGTAAGAAGATAAAAATTGATCAAATGAATTTGTTGAAAATGTAGCTTTAATCATCGTATTGATCGAATGATCAATGACATGTATGTCTTGTTTAAAGTGTCTGTTAAAACACAATCATAAATGTATAATCTACACTACTATTCTTTCATTTTGATGACATAAGTAATTCGACAAGATGAATAAATGTAGTAGAAAGAAATAGAAAAGACTGACAAGTACAAAGACAAACAATGATTTCAATGTTAAATATTATAATGGCACACATCTAAAATAAACAGTCTAAAAAAAACAACTTGACCTTCATCTAATAGTTCGACATATGACTAAAATTTCATTTTTTCGTTTTCTTACAATAAATGTCAAAAAATTGATAAGATTACAATGTATCTTATTTTTTTTTATTATTTATTTAGCATCAAATTAAGATCATATTACATATAGATCAAAATAATGAAAAAGAAAAATATTTAATATATTCATGAATAAAATAATAGGTTTAATATTGTCCTGACAGAAAATTTTCATTTTCATTTATGAATTCATTATGATTTTCATCATTGAAAATTAATTTATTTGTTAAAGTATTAAATGAAGCATTAGTTGTCTTCTTCAATTTTGATAAAGTATCTCCATATAATATTTGTCTTTGACTTGAATTAAAACCTGCTGGATAACTTAAATCACCATTAATAATACTACCATTTTGAGTAAAATATCTTTGTTTTTTTCTAATTAAATATGTTCTAATACAACAATGATGAATTTCATTTAAAAAAATACTTCGAAATTTTTTTCCAGCTAAACAATAAAGAAAAAAATTTACAATATGTGGTAAATCAGATAATATATCTTGTATAACACTTAAATAAAAATTTTTTTTATATAATTTAATATCATTATCACTAACTTCAAAACATTGACGATTTTTGAATAATGATCGATGATCATTAATTCTTGTATAAAGAAATACAATTGTATTTGGAATATTAAATATAATTAATGATAATGTAACAGCTAAAAGCATTCGTGTTACTTGTGCACTTATACGTCGTTTCATTGCTTGACTTCTATCTGTTGTTGATGATGAACTTTCTGAGAATCGAATACGATATTTCGTTGATATAAGTCCTTTTTTTATAAAATCGCTTGATGAACTTTGTAACTCTATTTTATTCTTAGTTGTATATAAATCCAATGATGTATGAGAAACACAATTCACAGTAACAGCAATAACAATATTAATAAGTGTGATTAAACCTAACAATATATATATATATTAAATTTTAAAATCCGAAATTAAATAGCAATACGAGTAAATTAACATATGAGACAATTTCTTTGAATATTTTCTTTCAGTTTCAATGACTTTCTTTTATCTATAGATGCTATACAATGTTCTAATAAAAACTCTAAATGAATTTGAGTTTTTATTGGAAACAACTATCGAAAAAAAACGTTTTTAAATATCAAATTAATTTTGAATTGGAGCTATTGGCATCGGATAGGTTCTAATGAACTATGAAAAATATAAAAACAGTTCAGGATAATATCTTATTGCTGATGAGATACTGTAGTCATTCTCAGGAATATTAGGCGAACAGAATATTGAATATCAAATTGAAAAATTAGAATGTCGAACTTTTGTCATGGTTTATAAAAATAGCTTAAAACATATGATTTTATCATAAATGTAACTTAGGATATAAGCAATTAAAAAATTTGAAACTTTTTCAATAAACTATTCTCGTTAAGATGTGTTCTTATGCAAAAGTTCAAGTCGAAATTCAATTTTCTTAATGTTTCTAAGAAAATCACGACATTCTACTAAAGTATACAGTCTCTCGGTAGAAGTAAACTATGAACTTCAATTCATAGTTAGAAATGTTTCTTTGTAAGTTATCGGAGTTATAATATGTCTATTTTCTTGAGATTCGAAGTTTTCAGAACACTTACATTTTCGAATTTTGATCTAAAGTTAATGTCTCAAATCTTGAAGAGATTTGATCCAAAATTTTGCTAGTCTAGTCTAATCTCAATAGAAATTCAAATTCTTTTAGAGTTTTTATTAGAATACTCTATCAATGAAGAGAACATTGTACATTTATTCAAAATTTTATTTTAATTTCTGAATAATTTCATCAATTGAAAAAAATATATCGAGATATAATTTTCACTAAGACACGTAAATAAATATTTCCATGAATTCTTTGTTTCTCTGTATTGAAACATTTTTATCTTGATCAAAGTTCTTACATAGCTTTTGAAAAGATATAACTTTTAATAAAATTCTAGATCATGTAACACGAGAAGTTTTCGATAGGAGTTCATTGAAAACTCATTGATCGAATATCATAATCATAGATTTGTGACATTTTTTTTGTACGATCTAATATGTTTCTGATAAATTTTGATATTTAAAATGTTTGTTATCGTTTTTTTACAAGATGTTGATCATTTGAAAATTAATCATGGTTATTGAAAAATAAAATAGTAACAAATATGCTGCATATACAATATCCATTTTTTTTGTCTATTCTTTTATCAACATAAGCAAGCAAAACATTAAATTGCAATATTTTCAACTAAAAAATGAACGATAACCAAGGGATAATATTTAAATAGCTATAAATATTTATGAAATAGTATTTAGAATTAACTAGATATTCATTTAGAAAAAATATGAATAAGAAATAAGTAAGGAAATATTTATAAATAGTAACTATATTATTACAATATTATCTTACATATCTCTATTTGCTAAGTTTATCAATTTTCTCTAGAGAGAAATTGTTTCTGTTTTGAGAATAAGTATAGATGTTAATCGAAATTTAAATCTCTCCAAAGTATCTCTAATATAATGATTTCCTACTAATGATTAACATATGAACTCTAAATATTGTAATGAGGCAAATATAAAGAATTAACATTGGCAATGTCTATCTGTTTCGGACAACAATGATTCATGACTTCTATTAGAAGAAAATTGCTATATCCTCTTTATATAAACTCAACAGACTAATTATTTAATTAGAGCATTGAAAATACATACGAATATAACTGTTAAAAACTAAAACGAGAGTATTTAATCTAGTTGATCTTTCAATCTTTTAAATGGTTTATATAATATTCAGTTTTCTTACAGGGCAGAGAATAACATGATTAAATATAAGTATATTAATATAGTAATATAAATATATTTTCAATCTTTACAATCAAGTATTTCGAAACAATCAAATTCAAATATGTGAAGAGATTTAACACATTCTTCAAAATTTTAAAAGTTGTCTTTCTTGTTTATAAAGTACTTAAATAATATGATTAGATTCTACCGATCATATAAACATTAGTTTTACTCAATCTAAGACTTATTATAGTTAGTGTACAGTGTTCTATGAAGGTGAAGAAAAATAAATAGATCTAACCAATACAAAAATATCTTTAACATCATTAGAACATTCTATGCTAAAGTATAGCTTATTGAGCTTAATATTTCAAAAAATTTTAATAATCCCAACTCATCATGCTACAAGTACAATATTACATTAGTTAATTATATTGATGTAATAGCTAACATTTTATTATTGAAATTAGTTCAAACATACATGAAAAAATTTTTCTACAATTATAAATCTAGAAAAACATTCATTTCAACTTAATTTGTACGTTAATTTTTCAAGAATAACATACCAAACGGTCTAAAGTATTATTAGTAGATTAAAAATTTACAATTTTGATAATGTTTAGTTATATACTATGTCAGTAACAGTTCGAATACCATTGATAACTATGGAAATAATAACTTGTTTTAATTACATATATCAACAACAAAAGAAAAAAAGGCTCCAGGTATAATGTCTTTTAATAACATTGAAAGATTACTTTGAAAATGAAATTTTTTTGTCCTGAAAAGAATTGTAATAAATCGATTTAAATTCATGAAATTTTCTAACATACGATAACTATGAGAATCAATTATACTACTCATTTCTATTGAATATTCTATTATTACTTATGTATCGGAGTTTACCATGATATTACACTATAACCTATAAAATGCTTTTTTGACAGTCAAATGTCAGCACAAACATTAGTCCTATTATTCATCGACTTGTACATTCATAAATAAAACTTAGTGTACAAATGAAAAGAAAAAAATCAATTTTAAAGCTAAAGTTATAACATATAGTAATAATATCAATTATGTCAATAGATTTTTTTCATTTGATTATGTATATATATGTCATATTGAAGTTATCAAACATCATCTTAACAACAAATAATAATCATAATGTAGCCATTGTTGAAAAACATCGAGAACTTGAAGCTTTCCGAAATACGTTTTTAATATCTTGCAAAATTTTATTAAAATTTCAACATTTATATAATTATCTAATAGAAAAAAGAAATGAAGATAAAGATTTCATTACGATTTACGATATGCTATCAAAAAAATAAGCCTCAACTTTTTGATATATCTAACAAATTTAATAAATAAGTTCCCGAAATCTATTATTTTTTCACATTCCATATCATTGTCATTTTCTTATCTACTAATTATCAAATCATTAAGCTTCATATGCCAACTTGATATATGCTGTTATTTAAGCGTTTTAGTGAATTTATCTATATGGCGTTGGTACAAAAATATTTTTAAAACACATTTTTAAATTAGTAAATTAACTAAATTGATGCTGCTGCATTCCTTGGCATGAATATGATCTCAATGATAATTAAATTCATTCTTGCGTAAACAATTATTCATATTACCTATCAATTTGAGTAATATTTCAAATTAGAACATTACTTTAAGGTCCAATTTCATAAACTGTAGTATGTCTTCTCATCAGAACCTTACTACAAAAATCTAAATTATCGACACAATGTAGTACTCTAGTTTTTTGAATAGATTTTCTAACTCTTATTTATTCTTATCATACTTAACTTTACATTATTAAAATGAAAAAATTAACGAAAATAATACATTTTGTTTATAATATTATCAATCAAATGGTTATTATTTGTTGTTTAGTTAATGTTGAATAACTACAACACGACATATATATATATATAAACTTATCTTTATAGATTATTTCTGTTAATCTATAACTATTCTATTTAATTTATAAAATTCTTTAGTATTACAGATTAATATCCATATCTAGACTGACTTCGAATCATTATGTAAAAAATTTGTTCACTTCAAATATATGTCATAGAAATAATATAATTAACAAAAACAAACGAATAAATATCGTAGCTTATGTAATCAATAATACTACTTACTAATAGGTAAAATCGAAGCTGTAGTAACATCAATTATCAAAGAATCTTTAATTAATCCACAATATATTTTATTATTATTATTTTTTCCTAGAACTACACCCGATAATCTAATAAAATATAAATTAGCCATTAAAAGTATAAAACTTATAAAACAACACCCATAAAATGCTCGTTTTGGTGTTACCCATATACCAGATTTGAGTGGATAACTGACAGCTACAGCTTTATCTCTAAAACAAAATAATAGATCATGAATTTCTATTGTATGTTGAATTACTTACAAACTCATTAAGACGATAGTCCACATAGCTATTGAAATGCATGCATTCATAAATACATAAAGTGTTTTACAAAATACAGGTGTTATTATCATAATATCTTTTTGTTTTTCAAGTGATTGATAATTAATTTCAGCTCGAATATATTTGAGTGTAATGGCCAAAATATCAAAAATTGCAAGAAATCGTAAAAAGACAATAGTTGTTGATTTATTTGATAATCTTGGACGTGAAAGAACAAAAAGACAAAGTGTATTAAGTAATATACCTGGCCCAATAAGTAAACGTAAATATGTCCCATAAAGTAATTTAAAAAATAAATAATCTGATGTATAAACACGATCTTTTAATGAACAGTTTAATGTTGTTAATAATGAAATATTTGTTGTTGAATTCATCCGTCTAGATTAAGTATCATTTATATACACTACTTGACAAAAGTATCCCCCCCCCCCCTCGGATCTCAGTCCATACAAGAGCTGAGCGGCTGAAAATAGGTGTGCAGGTAGCCCATAAAGAATGTAGGTCAGCGGCACCATCTACAACACAGTTGCTCGAGTAAGAATGGCGTTCTAATGGATGTCATTGGTATGCATTGTGAACTTGATAGCTCGAGAAAGGTAAGACATTTTGAGTCGGTCAACCCTTCATTTTGTAGCCCTACCTAGTAGCTATTTGTACTAAAAATTTCATTAACGTTCATCTATCTATTGATGAACTATGATCATTTTAGTGTAAATATTGATATACCGAAAAACCATATCATACCATCGAGAGATGAATTCATCTGAAATTTTCAGGAGATATTCCCCCATCATTGGGTATTGTGTCCTGAAAGTTTCAGAAGAAAATCTCTTACTAATGAGAAATGGCATGTGAATGGCTGTTGAGTTCTTGTCAAGTCTCTAGACTCCTTATAACTCGAGCAAATGGCCTCATCTTTTGACTATAGAAAGAGCATAGGTTGGGCTCCAATTCGGTGCTAAAATATCGATAATTACTTCTGTATTTGCTAAAAAAACAATGCATACTTTAATAAGTCCTTTTTTTACCCGTTTTTGTCAGCATGAGTGCAAGCCATTGGTTATTTGGAAATAGTACGTTTCAATATATCTATGATTAATTTTATTACACTTATCAGCAATTTCAAGGTGAAAATGTCGTTTTCTAATGCAGCCAGACACGGTGAGGATGCTTTCCAAAACTTTCAAGTCACTTTAATATACCTAGCCAATAATAGATGAACATAGGACGATGTTCAGTGATACTGACAGAAAATGGGTAAAAAAAGGACTTATTAAAGTATGCATTGTTTTTTTAGCAAATACAGAAGTAATTATCGATATTTTAGCACCGAATTGAGCCCAACCTATGCTCTTTCTATAGTCAAAAGATGAGGCCATTTGCTCGAGTTATAAGGAGTCTAGAGACTTGACAAGAACTCAACAGCCATTCACATGCCATTTCTCATTAGTAAGAGATTTTCTTCTGAAACTTTCAGGACACAATACCCAATGATGGGGGAATATCTCCTGAAAATTTCAGATGAATTCATTGAACTATCACTAAGTTATTAATCTCTCGATGGTATGATATGGTTTTTCGGTATATCAATATTTACACTAAAATGATCATAGTTCATCAATAGATAGATGAACGTTAATGAAATTTTTAGTACAAATAGCTACTAGGTAGGGCTACAAAATGAAGGGTTGACCGACTCAAAATGTCTTACCTTTCTCGAGCTATCAAGTTCACAATGCATACCAATGACATCCATTAGAACGCCATTCTTACTCGAGCAACTGTGTTGTAGATGGTGCCGCTGACCTACATTCTTTATGGGCTACCTGCACACCTATTTTCAGCCGCTCAGCTCTTGTATGGACTGAGATCCGAGGGGGGGGGATACTTTTGTCAAGTAGTGTATGTATATGCTCTCCGTTTATAAGATGACACTTGTCATAACAAAAAATGTAGAATAATAATTGCAAAAGAATGTTTTCTTCATTTATAGCAAGCATAATTTTTTTTTAATAAAAGTCATTATGTAAATGCTATTGCATTTTTATATTGTAGAATCTATTTTGAACATAGGAAAATTAAATGTAAAAATGCTTCAGTCAAATGACGTATATCTTTTAGTAAAGCAATATAGAGATGTGTTCTTGTCAATAAAATTAATATTCTGTAGAAAAGAAAGAAAAAACCAGCATTAAAATAAGATGTTTTTACGGTATCTTTATTTTCCATAGTGTTTTGTAGGAAGAAAAAAAAACATAATTAGACTATTATGCCGGATGATAAGATTTATGAAGGAGCTTTGACAAACACTAAGAAGCATGTGAAAATACCATTAGCCTAATCATATCTTATAATATAACTACTTAATATAAAATTACATAAAACACTACGGACATATATGTCGTGTTTCATATAATTAAAGATGAAAATTCAACTCTACAGCTTCTTCATATACAAATCAAAATATATATAAATTTCGATTAGATAATAAGGAAAACAGCTTATAATTATCAATTTTATAAATCATATAGAAAAAAATCTTCTTAAAAGCTTAATTGTTCATGAATAATTCAAAAGAAAAACTCATCTAGATGATAAAAATATTCTGTTTACAGTATTCGTCAAAAGTGTTTGCTCCTATGGAGAAAATATTTCAATTTAATATGACACATGTAATATTTTTTTTACGAATAGAATTCAAAATCGATCATTCTTAATGTATCGAATTTAGAATTAAAAAAAGAAACATTGTTAAAAATTTTTGACATTTTTCTAATTTTGTCATTATTCTCGAGCGTTAACATATATCATTTTCTTGAAAAATAAAGTTCAACATGTCCTGAGAATGTCAGAGAAAAAAAATACTCAAATCTACTATGACCTGGAGACGATTTTCGCATAGACATACGTTTTATCAGTGAGTATAAAAATGTCATATTCATTAAGTACTTGATCAGAACGAACAAATCATTAGAGAATAAAATAATAAATCCGAAAATACTAATTAATTTTTAATGAATTCGATCAACTGTCGTATTAAGAATACTCTTCAATAATAACTTCAGAAATTAAGCAAACTATAATTATTTGACGTTGAACTTTTATCGACGAGAGAAACATATCAAACTCTATGGTACTTATTGCTAATGTTAAAGTATTCTCATGTGAATAGAAAAAAGAATATCTCTATTATTGATCTTGTATCTCCTTCATACGACGATCGATCAAGTTCTAATTGTTACTTGCTATCAAAACTCATCGCACTTTATTTGTGAACAAAATAGAAGATGAAAGAACTCATGGTTAGATGCTTTTTTCTTTATCTGCTAGGGTGTCTTTTCACGAGTACAAGAGGTATATAATTAGTTTTATATTTACTCTACTAGCTTTTTTTTCTATAATTCTTGTCGTTTGATCAAATAAATTATTCTTTTATAGAATTTAATTACAATAATTTATTAATCTAGGTGTGAAAATTTTGACAAGTCAAGATTTTCAGAGCAAAGTATATAACGGATTAAACCATCTACACAACGAGATTTACGGAGAGAAACAGCCAGTGCACGGTCGTTTTCGATCGTTTACGGCTGTATTTTGCCGTAATACATGGCTCAGTATTACTATCGTATGTCGCTATGACCTTATATATTGATCGAAAAGGAACTTTTTTTTTATGTATATAAGAAGATTACATCCTGTTTTACCGAGAAACTTATAATAATATTTATTTTTTGTATGAAAATATATTTTATCTACAATTGAAAACTAAAGTTAATCTGTATGACACATTCAGCAAAATTTTACTTTGATATAAAACAAAAATAATCTTCTACACACAGAAAAAGAAATATATAGAAGTAAATCGATTAACTAGAATAATCAGATATAATAAAAGCTTATCTAATTCTTCGGTTTTGCAAATATTTTTATAAAGACAAATTTTAAATGACTTTAAATT
Organism: Rotaria sp. Silwood1; assembly: GCA_905250075.1. Classification (NCBI taxonomy): domain Eukaryota; kingdom Metazoa; phylum Rotifera; class Eurotatoria; order Philodinida; family Philodinidae; genus Rotaria; species Rotaria sp. Silwood1. The sequence goes on along the minus strand of CAJNOP010000131.1, from coordinate 151,844 downwards.
CCTTTTCAAAAGATGTAGATTTTGATGTTCTAGGAAATAGTAAATATCATTTATTTCTCATATATAATTTTTCATAATGTATTATTTTTCTTTTTCTATAGTAATATTAAGTTTTTAAATCATAATCTACTACTAGAAAATAGTTCGAAAAATGCTGTTAATTATCTAAAATACGATTATTGTAATATGCCTTTCTTTTAATTTGATAAATTTAGCTATTCAGGAAAATAAAAGAAAGTTTTCATCCATACTGTAAGATAAATTAATTGAAAGTAACTTGACTATTATTAAAAAAACTTGTCTTTTTTTTTTGTTGATAATTCAACAGATGATTTTTTTTAGTTAAATAAAGATTGTTAGCAAATACTTACAAATAATTCTGATCGAATATTTCAGATAGCTTTCATAAACACGTAATATAACTCTTGGTTTATTGCGTATAATGTGAAAAAAAGAGCAGTGTCACATATCCAAAATTTGGGAGATGCGCCTACATCTCTCACAGGAGATGCAGCATCTTCTGCGGGAGACGCGGAATCACCTTCAGGAGACACGGTCATTTTCCACTGGAGATGTATCATCTCCTTTAGAGATGCACATCTCCCGTGCTAGACGTAGATGCATCTCCAAAATTTTTGATATGTGACACTGTTGGAAAGAAATATTTTGATAACACAACAAGAGTTTAGAGAATAAAATGCAATTCACAATACTACAAAATACATGCCATATGAACTTTTTTTTGTTCTTTTGTTTAAAAATTAAAACGATAGACAATCGGATTTTGTATGTTCGAACAGAAAAGATAGAACTATGTAGCTACATACTTCTCTAGTTCAATTATTTGCATAATTTTTGACATATGCCGTATATTTCTTCTAACATTAAGTCTATGAAACTATTATATGTGTAAATGTTTTTAACCATTCAACTATTAAGTTCTAATAGAATATATGTCATCCAATCAAAGAAATATCTCGCTTAATTTATTCATAGAATGACAACAAGCATTTTCATATCTGAAGTGCTTTTAAAAGATTTCATTAATTTTTTTGAGAGAATATCAAGTACACTTTGTTCTGTTTTTTTTGTTTTATTTAAGTAAAACACTTATTTGTTATTCCCTTCGAGCTGATAAAAAAAAATATTCGATGAAGAGAATAATATGTCTTAGAAATAAGAAAATATTGTTGAAAAGTATATCATTTTTGATAGTTTTTTTTTTCTTTAAGATATAAATCAATAAAAGTACCATTCTATATAACAACTTTTTCCGTTAATTTAACTGAAAAAAAAAAGTTTTATTATGGTTAAAATGAATAAATGATAACATGAATTTTTTACAAATAGTAACAAGATTTTATTTGACTGCATCTTTCATTTCATATCAACTACATATGTCATCAAATGATCAGAATTTCTTTTAATATTTATTATTTGACAGGTACTAAAGTCATGTCAAATTAACCGAAAAAAATAACAAAAATTCCTATCATTTATTATTTCTATTTAAAAGTAGTATTCTCTAACTCTTAAATCATATGTTACATCATATATTTGTATTCGTAATATGTTATCCATAGTTTACTCTTTTTAATTATATTTACTTTATAACAATCTATTTTTTTTGCATTCTAAATAAATTATCTTGGATCCAACAATAGCAATTAATATTGCGTACTTTGTAATCTACAATTATCGTTAGTCTACATCTGTCGTTTGATTATCAAGAAAATTATTCTTCATTAATATAGATCTTAATGCATCAGAAAAAAAAAATGTTATTCCAAAAGAAAAAATTTCTGACAAAAAAGAATCAAAGTTGATCATTGAACCGATCTATTTATTGTTGATTCAAGTAAATTAAGTGTCGAATTAAATCCATAAATGCCTATTAAATCATTTATTATAATTATAAGTTTTCCATGAAGATTTATCATGACATATTCGAAAAAAGAAAAGTTCGGTGTATTAATAGACGATAGATGATGTGATGAGAACAAAAAAATTTTTTTCGAGTGGGAAATAATAATGTTTAATTGGATGTTGTAATTATTTTATATACACGCAAACATCGATTTGATACGACATGTCAAAAGAAACTAACCAAGAGTACAGCCATATTATCCTTCATTTAATATTTAATAATAAATCCTTTTGATTAAACAAAGATTTTTAGTAAATATATATAAGAATGACTTGCTTTGTCACCATTAGGTCATGTCGTTACTTCAGAGTCAAAAAAAAATTATAAGTACATAAGAATGCTCTGTCGTCGCATTTTTCAATTAATAGAGACCATTAAGAAATAGACATTAAGCTTTTATATTCATAATAATGAGACAATATCTATCTATTCAAAATGTAAATGTTCTACAAAAAAATAAAAAAAACTATCACTTTGTCAAATAATGATTGACATAAAGAACTAGATTTATTGGAAAGAGCGAAAATGATGTACTTCAGACTTTCTAGGATTTAGCTAAATCAATCGATGTGTTTTTTTTACTCTATCACAAACGGGTATAGAAAAACCATGAAAATAAATTATATATTGTTGTTATTGCGCAGACCAACCACCATCAATAGGTATCGCGGTTCCAGTTCTAAATAAATTAAAAAAAAATATTATTCAAACATTTTATAATATGATTTCATTCGATACTATTTCTAGTCTACAGTCGGTGTCAAAAGTTTTGTGCCGCTTTTTATTTTCAAAGTCACATACAGCATAGTAATTTAATATGATTGTATGCTTATAAAACAGATGTTAAGTATTACAAGGTGACTAGAAACTATCGATCTTTGTCTGTAAATTTACGTTATCTTTATGAATATATTTGTAAATTTTACATTTGTTTTTTGTTTTACAAAAAAATCTCATCTCTCCAGTATTAGAAAGAGAATAAACTGACCGTTTAATAAGCACACTCTTTTCACTTCGATATTACAAGAATTCTTGTTTTTAATTTTGCCGAAAGGCATCAGATATTATATGTTTAGTAATGCTTAATAAAAGAACTATAACTTTTCATAATTTTGATAGAATTCGAATAATTCTTTTTTCCGATGATACTTTTAATTTTTCAGTCACCTATCTATATATTTATGAAAATAGATAAATTTTATATTTAAGAGATTAGAAGGTTTTTTTTTTCTTGAATAGACATGACCATTATCTGTACTAATTTTTAATTTCTATTATGATGAAATATTTTTTAGGCTTTTGATACATTATGAAATTTTGTTTTATCTAATACTAAATTCATAGAATAATAATTAAATACATTTGACAAAGTTTCTTCCTTCTTTGCGAATACAAAAGACGCAAATAAGAAACTATAGGAAAAAGGACATGTATGCAATGCTCATCACAATAAAATTTTTAAATATTTATTATATAGCTCATCGAACTTAATTGAAGTGATGAAACTTAAAATCTTTTAAGCCCTCCCCTCTCAAAAAATTCAATTTTGGTCAAATTTATCGATTTTGTGATTTATAACTCATTAGATAGAGCAAAGTGTCTACTCTCGAATGCACTATAGTTGATTGCTTTTATGATGAGCTTTAAGAATATTACATAAGTTTTTCTGAACCTCCATATTTGGAAAAAATAAGGCTTTTAAAAACTTATTTTCCGTTTTTCTCAAAATCAGTTTTTTCGAGTATACCGTTTACGCGGGCACGCCTTTCTTAATAACGACTCAATAGAGAAGGGATAATTTTTTCTTATTGCATAGAGGACAAGTGGGGCTAGATCCTAATAGAGTCAGATTTTTGAATTTCTCTTCTGCTGAACTAAAAAAAATTGAATTTTTCGTTTTGTTTAGCGACTTTTTTGACCATGAATTCGAGAATTTTTCGAAAAACGTTTTTTAAAAAACAAACGAAGGAAAATTCAAAAATCGGACTCTATTAGGATCTAGCTCTAAGGGTACTCTACAATTTAAAAACCACGCCGACATGCTTAGCTAATATCCTCATGTTGAAAACCTTGCCCGCGTAAAGGGTATTTTTGACCAATGAATCGACTAGAACTTGTGCATATCTTTGAGATTTTGGGGAGATATTTTAACCGTAATCTATCCTAGCCTAGACTAACATTCTCTGAAAATTTGGTTAAAATCGGATGAAAAATAACAAAGTTGATTTCTGAGGGGGGACCCTTAACAACAATATGGAGTTGCTTCTTAGTCATTGAATTTTAATTTGAAGCTTTTCTCATAGAATACATATATATATAGTAAATAACAACTGCCATACAGACATATAATCATATAAAATTAATGTCGTGCAATTTGAATACATTTCTTAAAAATAAAAAATTGATACAAGACTTTTAACATCAATGTATATATGATTAAGGAAAGCATCAAAAGAAAAACAGCTAATAGCTTGAGTAGAAAAAGCTTTCAGAACACATTGTGCCCTAAATGACCTTTTCATAAATATATTCTCTTAAGAGAATATATTTATCAAAGAAAAAAAAGAAAGAAAATTATCATCATCATACATCATAGTATTAATACAAAAAAAGAGGTTGTTGAACAAAATATAAGATTTTTAATGACATATAAAATTAGACTAAGGTGTAAGACCTTACCATGAATTAAAAGATTCTTTGTTCAATTTTCTACAACTATGTATAAAACATTTTACTATGAAAAATTAATATTCAAAATTTCTAAGCTGAAAACATTCACATAATATATATTTTGTCATTGATTTTTCATCGTTTTAGCTTTTGAATGTGCAACACATCAATAAACTTAATCGTTCACGAAGAAATTCTTTTTTGCATATCAAATCAAATTTCATTTGTCAAATTTTGTTTAATGTGTAATCCGTCATTTTCTTTTGTAAAGATTTCCGAAAAAAAAACAAACTTTTTTTGTTTTTAATATTTTCTTTGTTTTGAAAACAAAGAATTCATTAAACAAATCTACACAATATCCTAGCATAAAATTAAAGTCTCATGAAAAATTTGTCATATGAAAAGATAAACTTTAATGATGTCATATTGTTTGATATGAAATGACAGCATACATACATTTTTATGTTTTTCAAATAATCTTAAGTCAAGATAACAAAAGTATATTTGAAAACTTAGACAGGTGTGCCTAGATACATGTTAAAATTTCAAGAGAAAATGAAACTAATTGTTGACCAGTAATTCTATTGCAAAATATTTGACTAATAGTTTTTAAATGTGTTTTGTAGAAAACTGAATGGTCAATATGTTGGAAAAAAAAGAATTCAAGTCAAAGTAATAGACATTGATACAATATTGACAGACCCAGTTATTATGGGAAAATGTATCTGTTTTTCTATCAGCACATAAATTTGCTTTTGAGTAACTTGCAAAAAAGTAATACAATATTTATGTTACAAGCTTGTTTTCACTACTACTGATCGAAGAATAATTATTAGTAGAATGACAATCAAAAGACAGTCGATTGTTTAAATATTGAAACTATCATTGTCATAGCGTACATTATATGAAATTGTCTACTGAATATTTTTGTTCGAGTTGAACCACATGGGTAGATTTTACTCTCTAAGTAATGTCTTACTATGATCAAACATAGAAAATGTACTTTTAAATAACTTAAATAAGGCGAAATATACTTTGATATATGTGAAATTAGCATCGAATGATGTTTAATAAAATAGTCTTTTTATAAAAAAAAAAAACAAAGAATTGTTCATGTATATCTACAGTAAAGTTTTTTCATAATGACTTTTCCAATTATATTAACATTTAATAGATGCTTTGACTAAAAAGTACAGTCTTTCTAAGCTAAAGAGTATCAGATATCCATATGGCCTATGAAAAGAAAAACAAACTATCCATTGTGTATCTATCATGATCTGATTTAAAATCCAAATATCTTATTTTATGTTACAACACTTCATTGAATTTATATTTCATAAAAAACTTACAATGTAGCACTCATATCATCAGCAAGTAATAAAGATAACTTGCCAATAAGTTCAACTGGTACAAATTTTTTAACGGCATGTTTTAAAAGAATAACACGTGGTATTACTTCTGATTCTAGAATATTTAAAAATTATATTTATTAAATATAATTCTAATAAAACAATTTACCAGGAATATCATGAGATTTTGCTTGATCACGAATTTGTGCATCGACAAGTGGTGTTCTTACATAACCAGGACAAATAGCATTACAATTAATATTAAATGGTGCACCTTCAAGTGCTGTTACTTTGGTTAAACCAAGTAGACCATGTTTAGCAGAAACATATGCCGATTTATATTCACTTGCAAATAAACCATGAGCTGATGCAACATTAATAATTCGACCAAATTTTTTTTCTTTCATTGGTTTCATTAAAGCTTTTGTTAGAATAAAGGCTGATGTTAAATTAATACGAAGAATGTCTGCCCATTTATCTTCAGGAAAATTTTCAATTGGTGAAACATGTTGTACACCACAATTATTTATTAAAACATCTGAATTATTAAGATAAAAAAATAGAAAGAGCAAGAAAGAATATGATTAATTTTTAAATAGATAAATAAAATAACTAACCAATATGTTTAAATCGTGCTAAACCATCATCAACCATTGTTCGTAATTGATCTGAATGTAATGCATTAGCAGGTGAAAAAAGATAATCAACTTTAAATTCACGTCCAACATTAGCTGCAATATCACTACCATCTTTTTCTAATCCATTAAATATAACATTATATTTTGCTTTAGCAAATGAACGTGCGATACCAAGACCGATACCACTAAATAAATAATAATAATGATTATTTATTAAATTAACTAATGCAATATATACATTGTTTCGATTTATTTTGGTCATGCATACAAATAAACAATTGTATTTAGTCTCAAAATAATCGTAGTTCTATTTCTCTAGAAAATTGTATGACACGCTTAGATCTAATATTAACGATGGTTACGAGAAAATCTTATCAATTGATATCTAATGAGAAAGTATAATAGAAAATTTGAAATGATTTTCTCAATAGGACGTGTGAATATCAACAAATTATTATGTTAATTTCCCTAGAACAGAGTAACAAGGGCAAGAATTCATTTAGTTATTTTCTTTAATTTATGAGCCCTACGAATAAGCGAAACATGAGTTCAAATAGACGGTATCAATTGTTGGCGAGGTTTTCTCATCAATGAAAATACATATTTCTTCGAAACATAGGACTTGTCACTCAGTGTAAAGAAGCTCGTTTTTATGTCAGAATGTTCTTCTCAAAATATTCGTTACTACATAAAACAACACAGAGCTGGATTCATTATCTTAGTTAAGTTTCTATACTATGTTTTACCCGCTCAAAATAAAATAGTCTAAAAATTGACACATATTGAAAAAGTTCTATGTTTTTCAATTCTCTCGTCAACTTTGAAGAATAGATCTAATGTTCTCGAGTTCTAAACTAAGTATATTTCTCTACCTACAAATGAAAATAAAATACCTTGTACTACCGGTAATAAGAACTGTTCGTGATGCCATAGATCTAGAAATATGAAGAATGTAAATAAATTCTATTACAAAGATTTAAAAACAAGAAAACAAAAAAAAAAAAAAGAAAAAAAAATTTTAAGTTCCTCCAGTTTGTTGTTTAGATATAATGTCATCAAGTTGACGTTCTAATTCAGTTAATTCTACTGTAGATTTTGCAAATAAACGTTCAAATTCTGCTTGTTTAGTTGTACCATCAGTTAACATTTTTGCTCGTATCATTTTTGATACAAGTATTGTTGCTTTACGTTCACGATATTTTGTTGCACGACATTGTGTAAAACGTCCAACAGTTAATATTGGTAAGGATAATATAGCTGCTTGAAATACACGATTACGATTTGTTGTTAAAAGAAATGCAGCCATACTACATACAAATGAACCAGGTATTCCTAAAAATATGAAAGAAAAAAAAAATTTTTTTTTTGTTTTGTTATTTTAAATAGATTTTCAATTTATTTACCAAAAATAAGTGCTTCTTTTAAACAGAGTGTTTCACTTAGTGGTCTATTTTTTGATACTTCACGAAACATAGAAAAATTTTGTTTTATTTTATCCCAAACTGTTGCTGGTGGAGCATTAGGATCAGTATTTATTGGTTCAACTGAACGAAGTTTAGAAAAATCTGCAGGATCAATTGGTGGTGCCATATCTAAAATAATAAAAATCTTTTATATAATATAAAATGTACAGTTGAATATAAGAGAAAAAAAACAATCAAAATTGATACAAAAACAATATGGAAAGATTAACAATCCGGATAACTTTAAATGATTCCTTTCCTAAGATCGATCATTTTTTTATGTGATTATTGAATATTTTGTTTTCATTTGATCAAACTATATAGAAATATAAGAACTCACAAAGGTCATTGTTAACAGCGTTCATGTCATACGTTGACTCGCATTCCCCCGACGATTTAATTCACAAGGCTGTTTAATGAAAAATATATTACTTTCTCAAAAATTGACTGCAGATACTAGAATTTAGGTAGATGAACTGAGTATCCAAAAAAAAAATAAACTAAATATTGTATAGTATTCTAAAGCTTCAAAAACATATTGTATAGTAAACTTCATGAACTATCGATTCCTCAAAAAAACAAGAATATTTCATGTTATCCGTCCGTTTCCAAAATATCGAGTTTAAAAATGAATAATTTTTGAATAATGAAAAAAGAATTTGAAATTTTTATACAAAATATTTTCTCTTCTATCAGATAGTACAAATCTTTCCTGCTTGTGGTAAGCAATTAAGCACACAATCGATCTTGTTGCCACTATTGAACAGACAGAGAATAATCATCAATAAAGGCAATAGATATAGCGTAAACCTCATTACACGAAAAAAATAGGTAATTATTTGATGATATATATATGTCAGAAACGTACGTGTTGTTTGAAAATTAGTTTTTAATTAGTCTTTCCTTCTTTTTTTCTATTACCCTAACATCATGAAATATAAACTACTTTAGCATGAAAGAAAAACAAACAGAGCTGTTTATGTTATTCAATACCTTTTTTTCTACGGCATGTTCACTAGAGTAATTAAAAAATATTCTGTACTACTAAGAGCGAAACATCAGATGAATTTAACTACACCGTTGAAATGTTAGAGACTAATATTTCATTTCTAACAGAAGAAGTCTTCCTGTTGATTATTCACTTTTGAGTTACGACTTAGTTGTACATCAGATAGATCCTAATGACCTATGAGTATTCTGAAATATGCTCGAACCATTGTCCTATTACTTTATTGACTTGGTGTCTTAGTTCCTTTCGAAAAAACTAATTTACGATTATCGGCTTGAAATTTTGCGCAGTGACAAACTTTAACAAGATTACTATATGATAAAAGTGTTACATGTTTTTCTTATTCCTAATCTAAGACATGGCAAATAATTTCGCAATAACAAACTAATAGCACAAGTTCTTTTCAGAATATTTATAGCTCATTAGGATCTACATGATGTGTATAGTCTCGATTCAAAAATGATTAGTCAATTGAAAAATTTTCCTTGTCAAATTATTTTCTCAATAATTCTTCGAAAACTTCTATGAACATTAAAACTCAACATTTTTCAAATGTCTAGTTCTGAATAATTTACATTAAATTTTTCTATCATTATTCTAATCACTAAATGTAAATAAAACAGAAACGTTTCAATCTTTGTTTTTGTTTTTTTTTATTTAAATCAATATCAAAAACAATCTAATGATATAAATTTATTGCAAAAGAAACGAAAGACAAAAAAGAAAAAGAATCAAATGGTGCAAATACTAAACAAGTGTCACCATACCTGAAAGCTTGATTAATCGTTTAATCTATTTTATCAATATGAAAAACATAAACTCAAAAACAAAAAGAAAACAAAGAAGAAGAAATTACAATCGTTCTCCAACACGAATCTTATCACCGGAATGACGAACAAAATGAAATGTAGATGGTCCTTCAAATATAAGTACAATACAAGAACCTAATTTAAATTCTCCAAATGGATCTCCTTTATCAAAATAAATTGGTTTTATTGTTGAAAATTTTTCTTTCCATATACGAAATGTATAATCATCTAATTTTTGATTTGTTTTTAATGTTTGATCAAAATAAACATCTATAGAACCAACATTTGTTGCACCAATCATTGTTTGACTCATTAAACCATGTTGATATTCACCCAAATATACTACACGTTCATTAAGTAAAAGTAAATTTGGTATCCACATTATAAATTCAGGTCGAACACTCATTAATTCACCTTTAAAAATAAATAATAATAAGAATATTAAATTAATCAATTTAAAAAAGACAAACGAACATAATCATCTATTTTGATTCACTCAAACAAGTCAAACTAATGTATAAATATTGTTGCGAAGTCTTAAATTAACTTATAAAGTTGACTATTACCATAAAATTTTTTGTGAGCTAAACAAACAGATACTTCTCCTGAGGTAGGCTTACGAATCAATGAATTCAGCAATAATTGTAATAAATATAGCGTGACTTGAATTAAACTTTGGTAACAAAAAAAAAATAAAAATGAATATATCGACAAAGTCCAGTGCTACAAGAACATATATATATATGATTTGTTCAGAGACTAAGATAATCATTTTTTGACTAATATTTGCTGGTTTTGTCAAGTCTTTTATATTTCTAGTCAAAAGAAAATCAGCATGAATAATTGAATCCATTTGTATGTGTTGCAAATCATTCGAAAAACTTTTGGTTCAGTCAAAAAAATGAAATCAATCATAACACTTTTTTTTAAATTCTTCTTTGAGAGAAAAAGCTATTTGAGTGAAAACTGATTTTTATGCGCATCTGTCCTCGTGTTTTTTTTTCATACCTGTTATATGTCGACGTTCATTAATTTTCCATTTTGCTGGACTATGAAAATGATGATAATTACCTGGATTTAAATAAATACAAGCATAAAAAAGTGATGATTCCGATTGTTTCTTTTGTAAATATTCAATTTCATATTGATCTAATTGAAATAAATCTTTTATTGTATATGGAATACCTTTAATAACAATATTTAAATCTTCAACTGATGTTACAAGACCATTTGTAAGTATTTCACCATCACATGGTGATACAATTAAATTTTCTTTATCAATTGGTCGTACATTAGATTTAAGATTTCGTCGAAAAAATTCTCCAAAATTAGCATAATAATCAAGATGATCAGGACCATATTCACATTCATTTATATCAGCATCAAATATACGACAAAAATATTTATATATAGGATTTCTTATCGAACGAGGATAAATATTCATAGATAATAATCGTGACCAAAATCGAGATGTTTCACGTAATGGTAATGAACGATACCATGCTTCATTTCGTGTACATAATGATTCACGTTGAATATGTATAGAACGTACATAATGATATGAAGCTAATGCAGATAAAGATGTTAATGATAGACATCGACCTATAGGAAAATTCATTCTCGACGTCTTTGTTGATGACGATAAGATTTTTGTTTTGATGTTGTTTGTTTATTTGTTTGTTGATCGTTATTATTTAATTGAAATAAAGCACGAATAACACCAAAACGACTTAAAATAAATTTCCACAATAAATACCAAGCTAAATCAAAGATATTAAATATATGAAAATGAATTTTTGTTTTCTTTACGTAGAATATGAAAATCTTCGAACAGTATTAGAATGTAAAAAAACAATTCGAAATCGTTGTCACAAAGATTGTTTTTGACTTAAGCAGGTAAAGAAATACATGACCGGAAAATAATGATAAGATCTTGTCCAGTTACAGTCGAAACTAGGATAATCCAATCACTACATTCAATTATTGATTCTTAGTTCCTATTTGAAATCCATGGATTCGGACACCCAAAATCAATACTTTGAGAATGTTCTTTTTATACTGAATTTCGCTTGACAATCATTTTATATTTTTTTGGATGAAACTGTGACTATATTCATATTTCGTGTATCTTTATTTTTTGTTATGAAGTTAAGTAAACTAATCTTGTACTATTGGCAACTAGATCGCTGAAGAATTGACATGACGAATGCAATGAAAATACTACAAATTAATTACATAGGAGATAATCGAAAAATATTGAGAGATCAATTTGAGTGTACTCAAGTTGTTTTTAAGAAATATATTTTTACTACTGTTCGAAGATTTGTTTAATACTTACAAAGAGCAATAATAACTAAAGCAACAATAATAGAAACAATAGTAGAAATAATTAATGCAAACCAATAACGAATTGAATGACTTTCAGTCATTACTTAAACATTTGAATAATCTAGAACATAAAAAAATTTATTTATTTTTTGTTTTCTGTTTTCTATTCACACTTCGTGATTAATATATAAAAACAAGAAAAAAAAAAGAAGAAGATTTTAGCAAGTATTGTTCTTTTTCTAAAAAGTTTAATCATTAGCTAATGAAATTTGTTTAAAAATTCATAGTTTTGTTTGCAAGATATTGATACATATAATCATTTGTATCTTTTTCTTCAATCTTTTCCCAACCAGTTTCTTTCATATGATATACTAAATAAATAAATATGTATATAATTATAATCAATAAGAAAAATAATTAATACTTACTTCGTACGATATTTCCTGAAGCAGCATCACGATGTGCAGCATGTACAATAGCTCGACGAGCAAGATCAATTGCATCAGTTGTACTCATTTCATACCTAAAAACAAAAAATAATACACATTTAGAATAAAATATATCTCGAAATAGAAAAAGAGAAACTCTAATAAAAAAACAAAAAACAACTGTTTTTCTTCGCTTATGAGTTATTTACATTTTCGATGCTTTCCAAAAATAAAAGTTTTTAAGACGACTCATCAAGTCTCGAAATCAATCGCGTAGCCTGAACTTTATTTCTTTTTTTCAAGAAAGACTTCCTACGTAGGAAAACAGAAAGATTTTCTAGCGTAATTCTTGTTGGATAAAAATGTAAAACACGATTGATCTATTTCTATTGTTAAGAAAACATTGTAGTGAATTTCGTCGATCATTTTTATCTATCACAATCTGTAGGGAATAGGTCGTTTTATTTCTCTATGCCCTTCAAACCTATTTTTATTAATTACTCAGTTATAGACTATTAAAGAGTGACTAATGAGTTCTGGCTAATGGCATGTCGAAATATCTGTCACAATCTTGTAGGACTCCAAATTTGTATCTCCATATACATTAACACTTTTTGTAGATAACTTTTACTCAAAAAAAAATAAATAGTATTAGTCTGATATTGCGTCAAAATTTCTTATATGAGTTTTTACACATCAAAACTGATAATAATCAGGAATTCTTCATCTACACACAAGACTGAATGCATCATCAATAGCATTAAGCGGCATGAATGTTATTGAAGTGAAACAGTATCATTAAAAATATGAACTAAGCTAACATGAAAGTATATATTAATAAATGATAAACTTCAAAAAAAGAAAAATGGAGTGCCGATGAACGCATCTTACTTTCTCAGCTCAATAAGTCTTCTCGTGGTGTTTTTTCAAGCATTACAGTTACCCGACTATATTCAAATCATGATCATTATGATAAAAGTTTGTTTGTTTTTTACAATCTTCTAATAAATGATTTCAATGATTGTGTAAGATCAGAACGCTCATTCATTTAAAACATTAATACAACGTTTCAGAATTGAGCTAAGAGTTTTAAAGAAAATCTACACAGCTCATTTTAATGAGATTAGTTCTTCAACTAATAAATCGCTTTTGAGTCGAGATGTACATCCAAATGACCTATGAAATTATGACAAAGAGATTGTGCTCTTATCATATTGTTGCACAGTCACTACACTTCTATGATATTTTTTAAATAAACGTCATGGTTCGAAAACATTACTTTTTCAACTCCGAATTGAAAATTTATATAGAAATAGACTTTGACGAACATAGTATTTCTGTGTGTTTTTATATCGTTTCTATAAATCGGCACATTTGATGTTCTTATTTCAGAATAAAAACAAATCAAAATATCAGAAACTTTCAAAATGAACTGGACTTATTAAGGTCTGTCTACACGCAGTTTCCAACATCATTTTCTCAATTGAAGCATTTCCTTGATAAATTAAGAAGTACTACTCAAAATCTAACTCTGGCCTCGGATTACAAATTTTCAAAATTATAGGATTTCGTTTTCTGAATTTTACGATTATTTTCACTAAAAAAATTTAGGTATTGTACGTCGAGCCATATCTCAAATATATATGTTTTACTTTCAAGAAACATCTATTCTCATCTCCTGAGTTTTTCATAAAAAATGATGACCGAGAGGGAAGGGGAGCGTCGCGAAAACTCCTGTACTCTCTCTCAGGGCACAGTCAAATCTTGTGAAATTTTTTCAATAAAATATGGATATTATAGGACGAATCCAAGCCCAGATCTAACTCGACCTTATTAATTTTTATTTACTTATAACCAGCATCAAGAATACTATAGGCATATATTGATCCACTACCAACTGAAAATAAATTATCACTAATACGTTCACCATCATCTGATACCATATATAAACCAGGACCCTAAATGAATACAATAAACACAAAAAAAATAAATAATATCTACATACTCGTTTATCCCAACCAATAATCATTGTACCCATTGATAAACCCATACCACGATATTCAAAGATCATATTAGCAAGAATTTTTGATGCTGCAGCAACAGATATTTTTTCTTTATTACGTAATTCATATATACGACAATGTCGAGCAAGTACACGTTCCCAAAAAGCACAATCAGCAGCACCACCAGCCATTGTACCCAATAAATATGGATTAATTTCAATAACTTTTTTTACTTCTCCAGATGCTTAAAAAAAATTAATCTATGATTAGTAAAATTCTTTTTTTTTTTTTTCTTAACTAAATAAACTTACCAATAAAACCACCAGCTGTTGCACGACTATCCACAGCTACTATAACTCCATTACGAAATTTAAATGCTAATGTTGTTGTACCTTTAAGAAATTTTATTTTAACTCGATCAACATTTTCATTGATCATTTTTAAATATTTTGCAGGCTTAAAAAAAAAAAAAGAAATATAACAATACAGAAAAATATTTATAACAAAAAAAAAAATATTTTACATCAGCATAAGGTGGTAAAGTAATAAATTTTGAAATATTGTCTATATTTAATTTTGGACAAAATTCATCAATATTATCATCAGTTTTTTCACATTGAATTGAACGATTGAATTCATCATTCGAATTAAAACCTAATACATTTGCTAAAGCCATGTTGTTATACAAATGTTGTTAATGATCAAAACACAAGACTAATGATGTCTTTTAGTACATTGAATATTATTGATCAAATCATTTTAACCAATCATAATTGTTCTGACAATCGATATAATTCAAAGAAAAAATAACATTTCTAATTTAATTTTTTATATTGAAAATTTTCTTTTTGGATATATTTTTTTTTTATTTCTCATTTTGTTACATAAATCCATACAATACCTAAAACTAACAACTTTTTCTTTTTTTTTTCGTTCGTCTGATTATATATTATTTTTCTTTTTGTTGCTATTGATGATTTTTATCTATGATTAAATAAAAAAAAAAACAAATGACAACATCTCCATCATTTGCTCTTTCACCTGAAGCAAAAGAATTTGTACCATTTGTTCAAATTCCTCCATCAACAACAACTATACCATTATATATTAATGAAAATACTGCTGCATCTGTTTATTCATCTGAACAACAACAACAATTAGTTTATCCATTAATAAAAGTTCCTGAAATTGAATTTCATATACAATCATCACCACAATATCATATTGATAGATGTTCAAATAATAAATTACAATCATCAACAAATACAAATTCATCACAAATTGTTCTTCTACCAACAAATACATGTTATTCGGAAACACAAATACTTTATCCATCAAATAATCAAACATCAACATTTTATCCATTTGATTATAATGAACAATCATTAACAAATTATTCATATCAACAATCAAAATCTAATCGAATATCATCATTTCATCAACAACAACGTGGTGGTGGTAATATTAATCATAAATCATATCGTTCAAATAATTATCGAAATAATCATTATGATCAACAAGAATCAACAAAATTTAATAATCGTTCTAATTTTTATTCAACAAATAATAAACAAATTTCTTCACATTCTATACAACAACATGAAAATTTTAATTATAAAAATGGTTATCATATTAATGATGATGAAACTCCATTTAAATTTCGACAAGAAGATTTTCCAAGTCTACCAATAAATAATAATGAAAAATCTGATAATATTTTAACTCAATCACTTACAATAACAAATACAAAGTTAGTAGAAATAATAAAATATAAAATTAACAATCATATATGAAAAGTTTGAATTCAATTATTTGAGATTTATAAAAAGTTTTTGTGTCTAATCACAATACGTAATTCTTCAGTAGTGTAAAAAAAGTGATTTCAACATTCAAGTTTGACAAACATATCAGATTTAGATCTATTTAAAAGAAAAATATCATAATTAAAGTATGATTTTATTTGAGATTTGAATATATTTTGCATTTTTCTCATAAAAAACTTATTACTTTTTTTTTTTCTTTAGACCAACAACATCCTGGAATACTATTGTTTCTACTCCACGACCTCATTCCACATCTCCACATTCGATTACTAATTCTTTAAAATTATCTGAAACTCAACAAACTGATCGAAGTCATTCATCAAATAAAAAAAAACTATCTAAAAATGAACGAAAATCTTCTAAAAACAAAAAATCTTCAATACAATCAAAATCAAAAATATCAAATAATACTTTTAAACAATCTTCTTTAACTGAACAACAACATTCACAATCATTAACTAATAATGATAATTTATTGAATAAACAAGATAAAAAAAATGATGAATCTATACGAACAAAACAAAAACAAAAACGTTCTGAACGACAAAAAAATAAAATAAAAGAAGAACAATCAACAATAATTGAATCAGTACCATTTGTACTTGATGATGAAAATGCATTTCCAACATTAGGACAAGATGTATCTATAGCAATAACAAAAACAACAGAAAATGATTCTGCAACCAAAGATAAAAGTACACAAAAAAAAAAACACAATTGTTTTTTTTTTAAATCTACATATGTTTTTCTTTCTTAGTTTCTACTCCAGGAGTGATTCCTAAATCAAAGATAAAAGCAAATCAAACATATCAAATATGTTTAACAGATATGTTCAATGCTTTAAGTACATCAACACAAACAAAAAAAGAAAATTCTCTTAATAAAACAAATAAATCATCAATAAAAACAGTGAATATTGCTAATCCACTTGATTCAAAACCAGCACCTAAACGTGGAAAAGAACGTGAACAACCAAAACCACGTAAACCAACTAAACTTAAACGTATTATTAATAAAGAACTTGAAGAAAATCAAAAACAACGACAACAATTACTTATAAAATCTTCAACAACTAAACAAACTGATGAAAATGATATTCAATATGAAACTGATACTAATAAACTTACTGTTACAGATGAGTAAGTTAATTTCTTTTCTTTTCTTCTGCATGTATTATTATTAGTTTAAATAATGCTTTTCTTATCTAAAATTTATCCTTAAACAATTATTCTTGCTTTTGTCTTGTCCTGTGTGTATTGAACAAAAAAAAAAAATTCCATTCAGCTTTTGATTGTGCATGCACTATTATTCGATGTCAATATTGATTCGTTTCAGTTGTATCAATGATCATTCTCTCAATGTATATCCTGTTAATATGAATGAATATACCAGTGCATCCTGTACAGAAGAATCAAATAATGAAACCGATGACGATAATGATGATGATGATGATGATGATGATGATGAAATACTTGATCATGAACCAACAAGTCAATTACAAACACCTTATGCTCAACAAATACCTCAATCAAATATAAAACAACAAATTCATGATGCTGGTTTTCGTGAATATTGTTCACAATTAATTGATCGTCAATTAGATGAATTATGTATACAATTATTAATAACATTAAAACGTTTTCAAGATCGTAAAAAACAACAATATCAATCAAATCCTGAACGTGCACGTCGTAAACGTCGTTATGTACATGGTATACGTGAAGTAACAAAACATTTACGTTTACAACGTTTAAAATGTGTTTTAATTGCACCTGATTGTCAATCAATACAAAGTCAAGGTGGTCTTAATGATGCTATTGATAAAATTATAAATCTATGTAAAGAACATAATATTCCATATATATTTACACTTAATCGTCAAAAATTAGGTCGATGTTTAAATAAAAGTTCACGTATATCAACTATTGGAATATTTGATTATAGTGGTGTTGATCATATATATAAACAAATTATTGATATAACATATGAAAATCAACATGCATATAAACAAATTATTGATAATATATTAAATCATGATGAAACAATAATAACAACACCATCACATGGTTTAAATAGTCGTGAATTTTATAAAATTCTTCATCGAACATTTCAACAACAACAACAACAACAACAACGTCAACATATTGTTAATATAATACCAAATGAATCATTATCAAAAGTTTTACCAAAAGTTCCAGCACATTATGCACATTCTCGACAAACATCAGATACATCAACAATTTATATTGATCCACAATTAATTAATTCAATTAAAAAACAACATACACGTGCATCAAGTGGAACATTTGATATAGATAAAACATCAACAAAAAAAAATCATCAACGAACATTATCAGATGGTGCAACAAGTATTATTAATGATACATCTGTACAAATGAAACATCATATTAAAACACATTCACGTACACCATCTGGTTGTAGTATAATAAGTCAAATTGAACAACAAGATTATTTTGAACAATCAAAAAATATTTTAATGAATAATAATAATAATAATAATAATGAAATAATTAATGATAATGATGAAAATCGTTTAAAATCTATACATGAAGATACAGAAGAAAATTCAGCAAATTTTAAAAGAAAAAATGTTGAAAATTGGATTAATAATAATTCAGAAAGAACAAAAAATAATAATGATATTTGATTTCATTGATGATTATAAGAAAATATTATTTCATTTGAAATATTTAAAAAAAGAAAAAAAATTATTCGATTTTTGTTTATTTCATATAATTGTATTATTTTTTTTTGTGTTTTCTAAGTATTTTTTTTTTTATATATATGCGATATCGAGCATTTCATTATTGCTTTTGCTTTTCTGTGTATACATATATATATAGAGATATGTGATTTGTTTTTTTTTTGGTTTTTCGTTATACTAACCACTATTCATGAATTCATCTATTCTAGAAATCATCAAAATTCATTTATATCAACTTCCAGCAGTAATAATAGTACTAATACGAGTGATTATGATGATGCAGTTGATACATTTGATGATGAATGAAATAAAATTTTATGAATAATTATATATTTATTTTGTTTTTCAATTTGTTTCGCTTCTCATTTATTCTTGTATACAATATGACTATTGTTTTCAATATGTTGTTTGTTTGTCTTATTCGTTTTGATTTTTATAAAGAGCAATATAAGCACGACCAAAAACAAAAAATTAACAATTTTCTATATAAAATATAATATATATATATATATATTGTTTTCGATTTTCCATATTGTTATAACCGAAAAATTAACAAATAGAAAAATGATTCATGTCTTTCAGAATATTTCTTTTATCTTAATCATATCGATTCTATGTCAAGTTTATCTGAATGTATGTTGAGTACTTACTATGTGTTTTCTGTTTATGTTTATTTGAATTATCTTTATAATATTTTTTCTTCTGTCAATGATCATTATTAAGAATATGCACAATAAAAATAAAGTGTTTCTCGTTGTAAAAACAATTATATTTTATCAACAGTTCGAAATCTACAAATAGCATCATTTTTATTGAAACAAAAACCAAAGTAACGTCTAAAATGAAAGAGATGTATCTCGACATAGAGTCATGTTTGACACATGTCATCTTTACTGTTCGACAATTATCAGTCTAGTAAGCGTTCTTATATGTCATACTCAATTTGCATCTGAAGAAAAGTCAAAAAATTAATTCAATATTATCAGTAGATTCAGCGTAAAATTCAATATGTAGAATAGATCCCAGTGAGCTCTTGAAGATGTACTTTTGTGGTTGTGGGTGTCTATGAGGGTGTGAATCTACTTTGAATATAAGTCAACATTAGTGTCTCAAAACTAATAAGAAAAAGGGACAAAGAAACCGACCAGTCCAGTGCCCGTCTACCGGTCAAGTTTGAACTATGCACTCACCCATACTCTTATGTAAATAATATTTATTGCAGAACTAAATAAATCTCACTTGTGATTAAATCATCGAGTTCGTTAAGCATTATCAATACTTGAAATTAATATTCATAGAGAGTTCTCTTTGAAATCATAAATAAAATTTGCGGAGAAAAAACTTAATAAACTTTTTATCACTTTTAAGCAATAAAGAACACTCGATGAAAGAACACGGAAGAGATCAATTAATGAGATGAAACTCAAATACTATTTGATAAAAATGGAAATTTATGGATGAATGACGAGATGTACCATAGAACTTAAATGTTTACGATTGATAAAAGTACTTGTAAAAAAAAATAAATTTTATCTATAAAAAAAATTATATCTCGTTTTATTATAATATCATTAATTAATGAAGATTGATTCAAAATAAAAGATATTTCCTTGTTTTCAATCAATAGAATTTTCATGTAAAACAGTTTAGACTATTATTGATAGGAAATGGATATGAAAATAATCTTTTTATCTTCATTGAAGTAATTTCGTGCGTCGATAAGAAAAAATATGTGTAGAAAATTTGAGAAAATAGAAAATGATCATAAGAATATATCGAATTTTAACTTCTTCATATTTGCAATATGTTTATTCTATTAGATAAGAAACAAATGAATCATTTAGTTTTGTATTATCGTTTACAGAGATGAAATTTAGAATTGATGAAATAATTGTTTTTGAAGATGTAAATGATGACAAAAAATTCATCTACTTGAAAAGAGAAGTTGTAACCATTGCTAAAAAAACTTATCATCATCATTACATTTTACCCTTTATTATCACCATTGTCATGAAAAAAGTTTCTTACTTGTATATCACTTGATTGTCACTCACTCGAAAGTGATTTCGATTAAAGTTTTTGTCTAACACCAGGCGAAGCCAAATAGAAAGCCTCTCTCATTTTAAACTGATCAACGATCAAAGTGATTGAAGGAAATATCGATTAATTTGACTTTGAGAGATATTATTTTGAATATTATTGTCACTGAAATCATTTTCGAATCGAATAAGAACATCACAAATGAGTCATAGCACACCAATGATACGAGAAAGATTTCATGACATACAATTTGAAATTACTTGAACTCTAATCGAAATGCAAAGTCAAATTCAAGACGAATACTTGCGCTTGCAATCCTACACTTTGTAGGACATTTGACAAACTATCAGTACACAATTGACATTTTAATATGATCGATAAAGTTTGTCGTCGCACTTTTTAATCCTACATTTATTAGCTTTTTGTCTTCCTCCGAGTGCATAAATATCAATAGCTAGTGATAAGAATAATTTTTTTTGTATGCTTTTGAGTTCGTTTTCGTTTCAAATGAGAATATAAAGCGTTGCATTGCCACAAGATTTAATACTTATCTCTTTATTTGTGCAAGCTCTTTACTGACATTTTAGTCATTTTCAAACAAAAGGTGATTTTTTTTCTCTTTTATTGTGGATTAACAGATCGAAGACGATTCAATTCTATTAGACAGCAGCTCTAACAGACTCGTTCTCGGATGTATTGGCTTTTTCAGTCTATGCTGTCAGTTGGTTTTCTTTTTTATCGCAGTCTTTACTTCTTACTATGCCATTTCAAGAGCTCAAACCTGGTCCAAGAAACCAATCAACAAGCCTTTCAAAATACGCACTCGAAGAAAAGGAAGGATCTGTACGAATTGTTCACAGACGCTGTGTTAGCTACTGTGAAAAAAGCAGGGAACAACAATGGAAAGAAGCGAGTTATGTGACTTTTACAGAATTATGCTTGAGTCCATGAGACTATAAAAAATTCTCAGTTTAAAGATTTCATAGATTCTCATAATCTTCCAAAATTGAAAATTCTTTGTTTTTTTCTTGATACATATTTATAATGGTATTATGTGCGATAATCACAGAAACAGAGAATATTTTTATAGGCCGGGCAAAATCGACGTAATAAAAGTTCTAACCTGTGTAGAAACTCAATATGCATATATATACGTTATCTGTCATTAAAGGATTAAAATATAATGAGGTCTACCGGTATGTCTCATCGCCTCAAATATATTCACATTTTGATTTGTTTGATTCGTTCTAATTCGTACTTTAGTCTCTTATTTATTCATCCTTTTCGTCCGATGTTTCGTTCGACGTTCGTCACGACTCTTATAGTCGCTGCTGATTCATATAGAACATGCGAACAAACATTAATCCTGGCCGTTACAGTTGTGAAGAATATCAATTTAAATGATGGAGAAAGAGGATGAATAAATAATAGACTGGATTACGAGGGAGAGCGAATAAAACAGATCAAAATGTTATATACTCAAAAAGAAATTTTCATTTGCCTCAAGATACTCGAAGTGTTTATCGAAAGCTTGCATAAATAAAAACATTGTTTGAGAGATTTTCTAAATGTTTACATCAGTGCTTTGGTTAATATTCTTATTTGCAGTCATTACTGGTCTACAGCATAATCTATTAAATACGTCTCGTCCCAATTTTCTTATCATCGTTGCGGATGATCTTGGCTATACAGATATTTCACCCTATGGATCTGAAATATCTACACCCAACCTCGAGTTCCTCGCATCCAATGATGGAACTCTTTTTACCGACTTTCACACAGCTTCAGCATGTTCTCCTACACGCTCGATGTTGCTCAGTGGAACTGATCATCATCTAGCTGGTATTGGACAAATGAGTGATACTATACAACATTATCAAGAAATTTGGGGTGGAAAACAAGGATATGAAGGATATTTAAACAAACGAGTTGCCGCTCTTCCAGAAATCCTCAAAGACATAGGTGGATATCGTACAATGATGACTGGAAAATGGCATTTAGGATTGACAAAGGAGCGGTTTCCATCGAAGCGAGGTTTCGAAAAGAGTTTTGCACTGCTACGAGGTGCTGGCAATCATTTCAATTATGAACTTGGAACAACAGAAGAGGAGACAGTATTTGCCTTAAAACCTTCCTTATATGCACGAGATGACGAATTTGTTAATCATACAACTCTGCCCATGGACTATTATTCATCAGATTATTTCACATCGGAACTGATTCGATTTCTCGACGAAGATGATGAACGTCCGTTCTTTGCCTATCTTGCTTTTACTGCTCCACATTGGCCTTTACAAGCCCCGAATGAGTTGATCAAGAAGTACAAAGGACGATATGACGCAGGACCAGATGCGTTGCGTGCTGCTCGACTTGAAAGTCAACGACGATTGGGCTTGCTCCCTCCTGATGTCGTTTCTTCAACGTTGTCGACAATCGAGAAATTATGGGCCTCAATGTCTGACGAAGAACGAGCGTTCTCGGCAAAAACAATGGAAATCTACGCAGCCATGGTTGACCGCATGGATTATAATATCGGTCGCTTAGTCAACTATCTCCAGCGAACGAATCAATTCGACAATACATTTATTCTTTTCATGTCCGACAATGGAGCAGAAGGAGCTGTTCTCGAGGCACTTCCACTTCAATCGATTGATAATAGTGTCGTATACTTTGATAATTCCTATGAAAATATTGGTACAAAAACTTCCTATATTTGGTATGGTCCACAATGGGCACATGCAGCAATGGCGCCATATCGAATGACGAAAGGACACATTACAGAAGGCGGAATTCGATGTCCGGCCATTGTGCATTATAGTCCATTGACGTCAACATCAGGACGAGTATCACATGAATTTTGTACTGTCATGGATATTCTACCTACCATACTTGAATTAGCCGGTGTAGCACATCCGGGCACAACGTTCCAAGGTCGACAAGTTCTTTTACCCCGTGGAAAGTCTTGGGTATCGCATCTTCGCTGGCATCAACCAATTCATGATGAGTGTCAAGATTTCACTGGTTGGGAACTCTTCGGTGAACGAGCAATTCGTCGTGGAAACTATAAAGCTGTCTATATTCCTAAAGAACCACTTTCTGAGAAGACTTTATGGGAGTTGTATGATTTGACAAAGGACAAAGGTGAATTGAAAGATTTGGCAGAAGACAAACCGGAAGTGTTAAAAGAACTGATTGATTTATGGTCCAAGTATGAAAATGAAACTGGTGTGATCGTAGCACCGGATTCTTATGAACTTAGCTACAAAGGTCCTCAAAGGAAAAAATAGTGGTTTCATACAACTTTTATTCCATCTCAAAAAGAAAAGAATGTTGTTACACTCTGTAGTGGATTGAAGATAAAAGATTACATGTATTAGAATTTTGCATGATCACGACTTTCTGTCGTTGCAACCGACTAGCATACAAAAGAAGCAAATGTGTCTGTCTTTGTATTCACTCACTGGAAGTTTTACCATAGTTCCCGCAGAGAAAATAATTGAGCTTGTTGTGAAGAAAAAGTGTGATAAGAGGATATTTACGAACTTTTTCAGCAATTTTCTGATCTCATACAATTTCATCATTCTCGCTTTAGACATTTACATTTTACGATTGGATTGGTATTTTTATTACGTATACTTTACAGAATTCTTCAGAGGTCTATTTTTCTGAATTTTTTGCTTGTCCAAGATCGTTTGTCATCTTGATCATTATCGGTGCTATTCTGAACCATCAGCGCAGGAATAATTCGTCAAGCTGAAAATGATGAGCTTAGAGAACAAGAGCAACTGATCTCCCGATATTTTGAATTTACAACAAGAGTCTCATCAGAATTTCACCATAATGACTCTTAAACAGGATAGGGTTCCTTGAAATTGAGATTTTTTATTTTCCTCTAAAACACTAGTCGTCGTTGCCACGACTTTTTTGCATCAAGAATGCTGTTATTCATTTGTTTTATCAGTAAATTTGTTGATCTCAATATTGCTTCGTCACTTTGCCATGTCTGACTAAAATTGTTTCAATTTAGTTTCGTAGTTAGCTGTTGATTACATTGATGATATGCATTGCTCTAGGTGTATGTAGGTCAAGTTCTATTTTTCACATTCAATTTGATGTAATTGTCAGATATTCGCCGCAAAAACACACATTGCAGTGAAATGTTTCAGACGGCGACAAAAACAGAATGAGCAAAGAATATGTAGATTTGGATATGATAAATTGCCCATGAGGACTACTATCCACACTCTATGCATCAATATTTGCTTTTTATGGCATGATTTACATTCACCTTTCGAGATGCTTATCCTTAGCTGGAATTCTTAAGGTCACCTTTTATTATTCACTGTAGAAGGTGAATAATTTTATTGAGCACTATCTATCCAAATATCGAATGGCTTAACAACTGATAACATTGTAAAAAGCCAATAAACATAGACCATACTCACATTATCATTTTATGAGTCTTCAAGATGTCAAATAGGAACTAATTTGTTGATTGACATTTACAGCAAAAAGATAAGAATTCCTTCTCTTCGTATCTGTATACATGATTACTCTTTCGTTGCAAAATATTCCTGTACAAGAAACTTGTTCTTCTAAGGAGACACAACAAAACAAAACGTAACATAATGCAGTATTATTGTGTAATTCTATTTATATTCACTTATGTATCACAATGTCAAACAGATCAAATAAATATAGTTTCATCGAGAACAAAATCAATCAAAGAACGCATGTGTGTAGTCAATTGTTCGTTTACAATCTCGTTTAATGATCAATGGAACATACCATCAACTTGTAATCGAGTGAAAACAAATGTTACATGTGCAATTTTGATTACAATGGATTTTACTCGACGTCAAATCGATATTTTACTTACTGGCGATGTTCAACTCGATGTTGATGATAATTTTAATAGTATTATCATACAAACTTTACAATTTAGGTTTCTTAACCAATCGATTCGACATTTTGTCGAATATTTGTGTGCTGCCGAAGATGATTGTGATTGGTTATATGCAAAACAAAAAGTTCCACCTCTTTTAAACATCGATTATAGACCACTTTATAAAGCTTTAGAACCATTATTGTACGACTCAACATCAAGTACGCATGTTGCGAAATGCTATCAAAATGATATGCTCATTGATTGTCTAGAAGGCATGTGCTCATATTTACCATTAGATACATCTGGTACTCCATCGATCAGTCGTTCTTGTTTACGATATAATCAGTCTGAACTTGGTATTGCTATTGAACGACGACGAATCGATCCAGGTCCATCGACATACGATTTGGACGTGTTCGAATTTCGATGCAATAAAGATCAATGCAATGGACCGACAAATGAAAATGATCTTAAACGTGTAGTTCAATCAAATAATGATTGGATAATTCAAACTGAAAACGATTCTTCATCTTTAAAAATGGCCTACAACTATGTAATACTATTTTTTATACTGATAATTAGCTACAAACATTTCGAATAGAAGTTTATTTCAACTAATGGGTTTATTTTATGGAATTTCAGATTCATTTTTTTTTACTTTAATAATTCTCTTATAGTTCTTTAGTAAGCAGGACTACGGTATAGTTTTTCAGTGGAATCTATCCGCTTTTATATTGTGTTCTCAAAATGAGTAAAACACTTGCTTATTGAAATCATCAAATGCATAGAATAAAGTTGAGGCATTGAAATATAGGAAACATTGAAGAAGAATTTCGTTGAGTAAGAACTCGAGTTTCATGGTGGCCTTCTCGTCGGTTACAATAGACACGGTGCTGACTCTGACAATTAGATAAGAGACGAACAGTACTGGCAGTCTACAGACAGGTGAACCATTCAAAACAAGATGATTATTCTCTAAAACAAAATGTTGAAGTCAAACTACAACTCAAGATTATTTGTTGTCTCGATTATTTTATAGGCTTGTAAACGTTTCAAAGAGAAAAATAAGAATGAATATAAACGTTGTACATAGACATAGAGGCATCTTATTCGAGTAAATTGAATTTGCAGAAAGAGAGAGTTCGAAACTTTTTTTACAAATATAGTGCCGAATATAGCTATGAAACAAAAATTTGTATCCTACTGTATATCTATAAATATTCTTTAGAAGCGAAGAAATACACAACAACAAAAGGGTCAGTTTTTGGTCAACAATTTCAATAAACAGAAAAATTTGTCTCGAAATTCACAATATTTCAAAAGTTATTACCCTTTAGATGATGTCATAGTGTATGTAAGAACTTTTTTATTCAAATTGACACATAATTTTGGCTTAGGGAAAAATTCTAGAAATCTATTTGGCAAATCATACGATCAAGATCTACTCGTTCGATACGTGGTAATTACAGTAGGCCACAAAGAACATTTTCATTTACTGGGTACAATTGATCAAGTGGTCAACGCTAAGAAATTAAAATTTTGTGATGAATATCGACATGTTCTAATGGACGATCAACGGGTCAAACTTGAAAATGGATTTGTTCCATAAAAATGGATTTTATAACAGAATTCAGTCAATCTATTCATCAGTCACTGTGGTTTGGGTTCAATTGTTGAAGGACTTTATTTTGAGAAACCGATACTATGTTTGCCGTTATGCATGGATCAATTTGCAAATGCAATTGCGATCAATTATTTAGGAGTTCGGCAATCGTTATTCGTACCACCATCTCTATTACAGTCATTTATGAATCCTGGTGATTTTCATGATTACACATTTTCTCATAATAGTGTTGTAATGAAACTGTCGACAATTTGGCGAAATATATCGTACGAAAAAGCAGTTCGAATCATGTCCCTTGAAATGAAGCATGCTGAAGGAGTGAGACGAGCCGTTGAAGAAATTGAATTCTTCATAAATATTGAATGGTGATTTAGATCGATATGCACCCTTTCAAAGTACATTACCATTTTATCAGCGATATATGCTCGATTTAGTCATTGTTTATATTGTTTTGCCAGTAACAATCGTAGTTTACATATTCGATAAGTGTTGCAAACGAAGTCGTAAGAAAAAAGTAGATTGATGTTAAATAAAAAGATTGCATTCAAGTTTGTGCACATTTTTATTTGCTAAATGAAAAGTAGTAATGTTATGGATGTGGGCGTTGTTGGAGAATGTGTCTTGTTCATTTCTCTACATTACTCCAAGCTCACATTCACACCCGACTATGCAGAACAGAATAAAAACTGAAGATCTGATGTGAGGTCTCGTTTAGGAACCAAATACAGAGGCTTGAATATTTTTTTAAAATTTGAAATGACTTAAACAATCTGTTGATGTAAAAGAATGGTTTTTAACATCTAACTTAATTTTCTGATATCTTTCTACTAGGGATATAAAATAGAGAGCTGCAATGTAGTCACGAGTCACAATTACGTTCCCGTACGAGCATGTCTCTCGTGGTTTCGACTGCTGCAAAAATCGAAGGTTATTGTGAAATTTTTACATTTTTTTTCCATAAAGTTGCGAATAATTGATGAACTGTAGCCAGTTTTCACGATATGGGTGTGAGTGTGAGTGTGAGTGTAGTTAAACTGAAGAATCACATCCATACTCTATTGTAACAATACCAATGGCACCAATACCAATATCAATACTGATGAATACTTTTATTCGAAAAGTATATTGGTATTGTCACATGCCTACGTTGTACAGAACACTTGTTTTTGACTTTGTTTATCTTTTTTTTAGATTGCTACTTTCTTAGATCCAACGACATATCAGTTTTTAAATGACGGAAAGCTACGGAAAGCTGAGCGTTTAATTTTAACAGAATATGATAGTTATCAATCTTTGGAAAGATTGGAAAACGATACTTTGACAACAACTGACGTAGTATCTTCATCAACATCATCACGACATTCAATAACAACATTTCAAGAAATATTTCTCTTGAATTAATTTTTACGTGTTGGTGAAATGTCTTTATCAACCAACTTAAGAAGTATTTCTGTGAAAAAGCAATCACCATTTAAAGGAGAACTGTGCCAATATATGGCTACAGCTTACTCAAGTTCAAGTTTTATTTAGCACGGGAGTTAATAGGAAGGAATACTTCCACAACTTCTATAATATGTTGAACGATACAATTGTATTCCTCCGACAAGTGTACCATATGAAAGTTCATTCAGTATTGCCAGTCATGTTCAGAATCAAACTAGATTATCCATTTGATCAACAGCCTTACTGTATTCGATGATTTTTACATAAATAAACAGAAAATTCATTGTTTTTCATGATGCTTTGTTTTATGTCACGAGTAAAACAATAAAGTCTTATAATTTTTTATAGATTACATAATTATTTCGAAATAAAATATAAAGGAAACATATGAAGAATTGATGTTGCACAAACAGTAAACTTATTACTACATTAATAATGCTATTCATATTCTGTTTGTTAATGTAGCGATTGGCTCGTATCAATTTAGATTAAAAAAAAAGGCACAAATCTTCATACACTGCAATAATGATGTGCAAGTCTATTAACTTAATTGTGTAGTAGGTAGAAAGACGGTAAACAAACTTTATTACTTACTTTTAAAATATATATCTCAGCATCATCGCGATAAACTTAAGTGGAACGAGACTTCGCTTAGCTGGAAGAATTATGATAAAATGTCACTCGTGTTACCCGAAAAAGTAGGCAACCATTGAAAAATTAATAAATCAAAACTACTGGTTTCTCGATTGTATTTTGTTTCATTTTCAGTCACTCAATAGTGTCATTGCTGCGGAATGATAAGGGTGTGGGTTTGAGTCTTCATTTCAACTACACCCATACCTGTTGAAGACACCTGACTTGACTAATCTGAAGCGTCTTCTACACTAATGATGACTGATCTAGTGCTAGAATGTTTCTTCATTACTAATTCAGAATATTACGTAATTTACTAGTAACTCATTTTTCTCATACTAAGTTGTCCAACCAACTAGTTTAAAGGGACCAATAATGAAAAGAAAAAGAATGTAATACAAGGAAAATCTTTCAATATCTATATCACTTGTTGTTGATAAATGATAGATAATCGGATACATTTAGAATATGGCCAAAATAATAAAATAAATATCATGCCGCTAAGTATGTTTTACTAAAAATCAATCAACATTTTAGATATATACATTACAAAAGACGCCTTACAAATTATTTCAAGTTTTAGAATTCAGATCTATCAAAGTCTTTCACTTAATCTTTGTTTCACATACGCATTTCAATTGCCATGTTAAATAATTTAACTTAAAAGTTATACATTTATACTCCAAACAAAATTAAATCTTTATATGTTATGTTGACGATCAATAAGGTTCGTCGAAGAGTGATGATAACCATGCATCTGTGTCTACTGTTTTAAATACAAGTTGTGAGTATCACATGTGTTTATGCTATGGTTTCATATGAAAATATGTCTTTTCTTTCATGTTTGATAATAAAATGCGCTCTACTATATTAAGATTACAGAATTTATCAATAATTACTATATGATTCTTGCATTATATATGAATCTGATTTCGAAAAAATATCATGAACTACTTTTGCAATAATCGATAATGAGGCAGTAATTACAAATAGTGTACATAATGTTCGTTTGAATTTAATACAAACGATGGCTTCTGTTACTGCAAGAAATGTATATCATGAAAAAAGCTATCCACACAAAAATCTTTGTCGGGTCAAATATAATATTTTCAAAAAAGTATTCATCTTTTTTTTTTATTCTAACGACAAATTATGTCATGTAGATTTACTAATTATTTATTCTACATATTTTGAAATAAAATGATGTTGGTGTAATTATTTAACTTTTGAAATAATGATTGAGAGACCAGCAATCATTGTAGCATTGGAAAGACTAATCTTATAGTAAGAATCTTTTGCTATAAAATTTAATTGACGAATTGCTGGGTAGCTGAATCTCATGAAAAAAAAATTTTGTTGTTATTTTTCTGCTCCTTCCAATAGTAAAAATATAGAATCTTGATTTATGTGCAATGCAATGAGCTTAAAAATATCTTTGTTAAAGATTTGTATTGATCTTTCAACAAAGATAATTTGAGCAGTTTATATTTCTCAATCAACATATTTTTCTTATACATAAAATCACGAACTCATCATTTATTTTGTAAATTGACCGAATTCACACTGATCATCAATGGGGAATGACCTTACGTTCAAGTAAACTTTTTTCGACTCTGATTGATTTGTCACATCTCACTAAATTTAGATTTTATATTGATTTTGATCATTGCTACGTTTCAAATACAATAACCAACACTAACTATATACTTCAACAAGCATACAATGTTCGTTTCACTCACATAAGAAAGATATCACGTAGTAGATAACGCTATTCTCGAACAAAATTAACCGTTTCATCAATTTTAATTTATCATTTTTCAGATCATCCCCTCAAAAATCAAGCGTCAGAAATTAAGAATTCTTACAATTTTAGTTTATTTTTTAATAGATCACCCACTTTAGTATTCTAATACAGCTCTTCTTTGGATATGATTCTCGATTTAGCTCTTGGTGATCGCTTTTCATTCATATTCATACTCAATGCTTGACCTTTATCAATCGAAGCGTATCGCAAAACAAATGTGAAGAAGTTTGTCAGGTATTCTACATTCTACTAATTCTTTGCAAAAATATCTAATCGAAGCTTTTTACATATATACTTCTACCATCTAAACTGTTATTAAATAAACTCTATAATAATACTTCAAATACCTACTTTTACACAGAATTCACTCATACATGTAATAATTAAAACTTGAATACAATTAATAAAGTTAATGTCAACTATTCAAGTATTGAATATTTGGAGTGAGCAAAACTCTTTAAGATGGAGAAATTATAAATAAAACACTCAAGGCAAAGGATCGAAAGCAAAACTTCTTGCAGCAGAATCCCTAATGAACGAGCGAGAAGAAAGAAGTGAGGGCAAAACCCATTTTCTGTGTAAGTAACCTTTTATATCGACGTCGTGGCCTGGAGGCATGTAACACCGTCTGAAGAGTCGTGTCTCACATTCGTATCTGTTTACAATTATCACACCATTGGAAAAAACTATTTCATTAATATTAAAAGTATTTAAAAGTTATTTTTCTTCACTTATTTTTACAAGAAGTTTCAAGTATCAAGAAGGAACCCAAAAAGCTAATACTAATATTTTACAATCATTTATTGCCAATGATTAAAGTTAACAGAGGCTTCTGACTAGTCTTATGATATTTCATGGAACACAGGACGACTATTATAACTTTTATTTGGATTTCAAACAGAGATTTTGAAGAGTACTCATCAAATAATTATTTATATGAATGTGAAAACATCTTCTTATGTGCGCATTTATGAAGTTATTTAACAATAGATGAGACCAAATGAAAAGCAGAAACTAATTTGAGTAATTTCTTTTTTCAAAGAGTACTGATTTTCGTTCTTCTAAGCATGAGCCCATATTTTATAAAAAACAGATTAAATCTCGATGACTGTAATATTTTAGAAAGTGAAAAAATTGATAAAATTCTGCAAAAACGGATATTTGCTTTCACTGAATTTTTTATTCAGTCTTGACTGCTATTGAATGCACCTGTGATAGTGCAAACTTTGCTTGTTTCTTTTACTAACTAACTATAACAAGAACATCATTTGACACTCGTACTAACACTTAATAAGTTTTTATATTTCTACCCGTTGTACCTCTTTGATAACTCGTGCTTGACTGTAATGGAAATGTTCGAAAAAAAATGAAAAATACCAAATATCCATTTTTATACTCTATCATTTTTATTAGTTTTGAATTCTCAGTATATTATACTCTTACAATGAGAAATATAAGGTCTAACAAATAGAGATATGTAATAGATTAATGTTATCAAAGCCACATATAAAGCATTGCTACATCAATCGACGAATCATAATACTCCATTCTGTAAGCACGTGTACTTTTCTTCAGAATATCATGTATTTTTGAATGCACCTCACTTATGAATCCTAAACGACCATGAAAAATGATAAAATTCAATTTTGGAAGACCGTTCATAAGTATATGTAATGTTTCAGGAACTTGACTAGTATCACAGTTTAACTCTATGATTTGTAGATGTGGCAATCGCTTCACAATTAAAGAAGCAATGCTTATCATATCTGGATATGTCCAATCCATATAAAGATCTAGCTTTTGTAATCCATTTATCATGAGTATATTGCACACAGTATCATTGAGAAGATCGATTAACTTTTGGTTGTTCGAATCATCGTCAGAGTCATAATCGAAGTGATAATTCAGCTGTAGAGTACGTAAATTAATCATTTTCGATAAGACCAAACGTAGTTGACATAAATCCAATGGATCATCAATTGTGAGCGAAGTAATTTGATGCCAAGAAGCAGTAGTTAGTAAGTAAGAGAAAACTTCGTCGTTCATTTCTGGGGATGTGCCATTCATAATAATCTTATTGATGTATAACAAACGATTCTTCAAGACCGTCATATTAGATGGCGATCGACTTTGCCTAAATTTAGAAACACCATTTGTTATAAGAAAAAAAAAGAAATTTATACATACGCTCGAACAGTATTTTTGTCTCGATAGCTATAAGCACGTAATGATTTGTCAATTCGTGATACCGTTAAAACTCTAATAGAATAACTGTCATCATATAAAGATAAGTCTAGTTCTATTGGCACTCGTCCTTTCATTTATTGAAAAGCATCTAACAAGATGGTGCTTATGTCTAATAGTGACACTGTAGTCTGCACACGCCACCAAACATCTAGCGAATATAAACATTGATCGCAAAACATCGATATCAAATTGCGAAGAGGATGGAGTCCAGTCACCATCCCCACTAATGTGAACCTCGTCAGTGAATATATAATATCATGCTCAAATAATTGATTAATTGATTCCAAAGAATCCAGATTACTATTCCGGATTACTTTAAGACGACGCAAGTTGGGAGCCATACGCTTATTAATACGAGAAATCTGACTAAAATAGATCAAGAAAGAAAAATATTTTGCAATCATCATAAGTATATGATTATATTATTTTAGTTTTTACTCGAACATACCCTTTTTCATCATTCATCTACACCATATCATATAATATCAGTGTTCTATTTACGTACAATATTTCATATTTCTATATTCAAAATACCTTTCTCTTGATGATGTAGAAATTATGGAAATATTTAAAAACTTTGTATACAACAATTCTCTATCTTATCATATGCCTACCAGACTCATGAAATAACGAACTTCCTATCAAACACACCACTTCTCATCATCTAACCGCATCTATTCTGTGTTGTTTTCACAGTACCTATAATCGATTGAATAATGTTTAACCTAATATATTCTTGGAAAAAAGTTATGAACAAAATCTAAATCAAATTTATTAATGAAATCATAACAAATGATTTAAGACTGCCGCAGTACATCTTCATAGACATTCTGAATTCATTTAACCCTCTACCTTGAAATCCTTCATCTTTAGATACTGCATAAATTTCTATCGAAGGAGAATGATTCGATATTGCAACTTATTTCATAGTATGTTATAGCATATCCTCCAGAGCTAATCGATTTCTATTTGGCGCTAATTTTAAAGCTTTTTATGTTCCGTTGTAGTCTGTTCTATTTATATCTCGAGTTTGAAATAGATGTCAACAGATGCACTTAAGACGAAAAAAAGCGAAGAAAGTTTTTCTATTAAACGTATATCAAGAAATATGACGATCATAAATGCCAATATTGAAGAGACAAACTCAGCACTACTTTTGCTATGATTAGAAAGGATTAATCATTCGTTGCTAATGAAAAATACAATAAACTATGTCTTCATCTTATCGGAAACAAAAGAGGGTGTGGGTGTGGGTGTGGGTGGGTGTGGGTATGGATGGGTGTGGATGTGGGCGTGGGTGTAGATGTGGGTGTGACTGTAAGTGTGGGTGTGGGTGAAGAGAATGTCCACACCCACACTCACACCGACACCCTCATCCACACCACCCACTCACACCCACACCCACACCTACCTACACCCACACCCACACCCACCCACACCCCACACCCCAATTACTTCTTTTCATTTCAAGTTCATCACAAACATCACCATGAATTATGCAATATTCGTGTTTCTTTTTTCATTCTAGAGAGCAGAATGACACATTTTAAAATCGTGTTTGTGCTTTTTTACATAGCAACCGATATTATTCTTATGAGTTTTCAACTTGCAGAGAATACTGTGGTTCGAGACAATCACTCAGATACCAACAAACATGTCTTGTTATCACCAAATTAAAAGCAATACGCATGTAACAAAATCTACATTTTTCATGTAGTTTTACTACTCGTACGAACTGTCTATTCGATAGAGTCAAATTTATATTCAGTATAAAAAACAAGATTTCTATGGCGGCT
The DNA here is from genome assembly GCA_905250075.1 of Rotaria sp. Silwood1. Lineage (NCBI taxonomy): Eukaryota > Metazoa > Rotifera > Eurotatoria > Philodinida > Philodinidae > Rotaria > Rotaria sp. Silwood1. Next base: position 116,197 of record CAJNOP010000131.1, on the reverse strand, counting down.
ACAGCTACAATGCGGACACTTTTTTTAACCAATTAAGGTAAAATGTCCGCAAAGCAGAATCAGGGGGTATAGACAAAAATGACCGCATTTTGAAAATTGTCCGCAAAGCAGAATCGAGGCACAGAATGAAAATGTCCGCATTATAGAATCAAGAAAAAATTTATTATGTGAGGAAAGAGAAAGATACAAGTAGTACGAGATGATTCAACATTCAACTATGCTTTGGTTCATGATCTTCGTCATCTTTGTCAGATGTATCAAATATGTGAATGTATCGGTAACAAAGAGAACGTAGTCTTTTTTGATAATCATCTAAATCTAGTAGACCATTTAAATAATCTTTTGTTGCTTGTACTAAAATATTTTCATTATTAACTGAAGTTAACCTTTTTGGACGAGTTGTTCGTTGTTGTGCGTGTTCCTGTTCTAATCGAATCATTACTAATTAGCGTCGATAGAGTCGATTTGTCTGTACTAATTTTCTTACTATTTCTACTTTTTTTTTGATTCTATAATGCGGACATTTTCATTCTCTGCCTCGATTCTGCTTTGCGGACAATTTTCAAAATGCGGTCATTTTTGTCTATACCCCCTGATTCTACTTTGCGGACATATTTTTCCTCCAATTAAGAAAAATTGCCCGCAATCAAGGAGACACGTTCTATGGCATCACCAGCAGTTTAGCCTTTCTCACCGATTAGGGATCGCTAAAATTATTTACAATAATTTCGCTAAAAACGGAAGCATGAATCAATCGAGATTTAGATTTTCTTTTCATTTTTATTTACCCTATTTCCTTTTCTATGTTCCAATGTCTAAAGCAATTTTTTCTTGAGCTGTCTCTATTTCTCTCGTCTGATGACGAAACATAAGACTTATAAGCGCAAATTAATAGTAAACAGAGCCATGAAAAATACGAAATTCGTGTTTTTTAAGTTTCTCCCCAGTAACGTATTATTACTATTTTACGTTGTTTATTGATGTGCACTGCTGAAGCTTAACTTATTTGTCAACTGGAAATAGAATTTTCTTGGTATTGCAGAATGATAAAAAAAAACATTATCGAGAATAATTCAAATGTTTTCCTTTTTTGTTTTACTGATGTCATGTTGCTTGGTTCCTCTCTATTATACTATCCATGTATATACACTTTGGAATCTTGAAACGATCGTCACACAAGCCTTTTAGTTCACATTAGTCTAGACATATTCATATACTCAGCAAAAAAGATTTCTTATTCTAACACAGAGTGCCCATTCAATTTCATTGTATTTCACGTCACAATTCTTATTGAGTTTGAACTTCGGATGGGGAACTTCGTTTTTGCAATCTGTCTATTTCTACATAGGGCGAAGATCTTGATTCTTAATTTCTTATCAGATAAAACTAATAGAACAAACAGTACTAGTATGGAACTATTTGTGGTCATTCTGCTCACTAAATCAATTCTTAGAAAATGAAAGTGTTATGTTTTCAAAAATGCTACACTGAAATAGCAAAGCCTTCTGCAGGCAATTGACAGTTAGACGGTAGTTTTAGAATGATTTTAATTAAACAGTGGATAAATATTTCACCAGAGTCAGCTAATCTCAATGTATGTTTATCAAATACCCTTCTCTCCTTCGAAGTTCGCAATGAATATGATTATAAATAAATTTAATTTCGTTCTTTTTTTATTTATTTATTTGAATTATAGAATGTTTATTCATTCATTCTACATGCTTGCTGTTGAGATGCGAGGTAATGGTTACACAAACAGTTTGCATTTCTTTTATTGAGTATCGAGGGTAACCGTAGACACGACCACGAATCAACTGAGATTAATGTATTTACTTTGTTGCATATTACTAGAAATTCTTTATTATGTTTTTCATGTGTGCTTGTTATTGAAAGCTCGACAGAATTTCAGCATACGCAATTTACGATTTTTTTCAGCGAAAAGTATTGATAGCCACCTCATACCATGGCTTCAGAGTAAACATGAGCATGAATAATTCAAAGTTTTTTTTAAATTTTTTCCCAGTAAGAGATTTTTTCTCTTTCTATATATATTCATCTGTACTCGTTGCCGATGCCAGAGACGACGATTGCAACAGTAGTCTTTATGTCTCTTGGCAATCAGAGAACGTTGCTTCTGTCTACAACAAACGAATGGAGAACACGGATACGAACAATTCGAAATTTAAGTTTTTGTCCTGTTTTTGTAAGATATTGGTGCAGGCCGGTATAGATATTCTTTTTTGGATTATACATGGGAGTCACGATAATGAGTCGGCTTTGAGCTACCAAAACTTATGAGAGGCTTATTTATGCATTGAGAACTTATTCTATATAATTCTTATGAAAGAACTGTATGTGTTTCTCTAAACATGCTAGGAAACTTATCGAAAAGTCCTCATTGATTCCAATGGGAATACATTTTGGTAACTGTTGAGCTTCGATAAATTAAAAACAAAAATTCTCAATAGTTTGTCTTTTCTTAACCTTTAGCCTCTATCGTAGTCATTCGGATATCTTGAAACAAGCTTCTGATT
>CAJNOP010000131.1:44280-113563 GCA_905250075.1 Rotaria sp. Silwood1 | reverse complement strand
CAGTTTCATTGATCAGTGACACTGGGGTCGTCGGTGTTCATTGAGCGCCACTGTCGGTGACGTCAGTGATCAGTAAACTGAAACTGCACATCCCTACCCTCTCCTTGATGCTCTAGGAACATGCCTAATTGAATACCGTTCAACTACGTTTAGGCCATGATGTGTACTATACGAACATGGTTTGAGTCACAATTGCTATTGCAGTCTGTCACTTCCATGTAATCGGTCGACAGCAGCATAATTGTGGATATATATTACGTCGCGGTGCTCAATAATTTTATGAAATATATAGGGTTTCAATTATTATTGGCTGGAAAATCTATCCTAAAAATTCACAATCAGAAAAAGACAATCACGCGAGAAACTATAGTACTCAGTTAGACGAGAGACAGACGGTTTTTATTGTTGAAGAATCTGTGTGTTTCATCGCTTTCCAATTACAGTGCCAATGTGGATACACTGCAAGCAAATTGTGATCAACAATTGCGATCACCATTACCGCATTCCGAGCGCAGTATCTTAGCCCAAGAAAAACTACTTGGTTAATGTGTATAATAGCATCACAATGAATAAAAAAATGCTACATAAGATACAACAAACAGGTTAAATGGACCTTTTGTTTCTATTGTTTGTTATTATTTCAGTTACAGATCCTGAAATCCTACAGCGCATAACGCCAATATTTAATCAATTAAGTCTGTCTCTTCTCAGATTAAATTATTCAATGATTCGTGAGTTTTTGTTTCAATATCTTCTTTTTTTTATCTTTCTTATTGTGGTATGTGTTGTTACTTTGAGTTCTTATCTTTTGTTGTGTGCGCTGTCCTCGAGCACACCTTAGCTCACTCGTGATACAACATAAGTTGCATAAATAATAATAAACATTTTAAGTGTGGTTCGTTAATGATAATAGAGATAAAGAAGAATTGGTCATAGGGTTTCAGTCTTCAAATGAAAATACTGTTATCTATGTACGGTATTCTTCTTCGAATGTCGGATTCATTTTATTCCTTCACATATTCTTTTGTACGTCATATATATGAGTCCTTGTTTTGTTCTTCATCATTGAAGTTTATCGACAAGTGCCTCACAAGAGAAATCAGTCTACTAGTATGTATCGAAACTTAAAAAAGTTACGTTTGATTGTATCGTATTTCTTTATCTTTTTTTCATCAGATAACGCTTATTTTTAAACATTGAGCTCGCTGGTAAAATTTTCCTAAAAGCTGTATCAAGAATGTAAGCATGGCTTCGAAAAGAAAAAAAATTCAATGATGATTTCATCCTATCATGTTTTGAATTAAGGTAGATCTTGTGTTTCGATGCTGCATAGCAGGTTATGAGTGTGGTTATGAAATGAAAATAAAACGAAGAACGACTGACAAAAAACTCCATTGAAATAGAAAACGATCGATAGCAACATAAAGACTATTTGAAAAGAAATATCAGCTTCTCGAAAAATCGAAAATGCAGAAAATATCCATATTAAATACATTGATAGACGCATTCGATTGCAGGTATTTTTAATTTGAAAGGAGATATCAGCATCTCTAAAACCTGTTGTGTAGCTCTGAGATCCATCGTATGTGAGTTCTAGATCTTAACCCCATTAGGGATCTCATTGACAGGCTTTCTCGACCTTCGTTTGTCGAAGGTCAACTTAAAATTTTTTCTTGCGTATTCAACATTATTTCAATATAATTGAAGATTAGAATGCAGAGCTTTTTCTGTGATTTCAAGTAATTTTTCATTGAACGAAAATGCTTTCGAATATTCTTCCATTAACACATGTGAATCGCTTGTTCAAGTTGAGAGTGATGATCTTTCAAATATTTAACGCTGAAATATCATCAAATGACTTTGATCCACTCCAAACTGCGCTCTCATCTGGTGCACCGATTCTACGAAATTGTGCGAACTCTACTTTGAATTCTAATCGGATATCAGTTTGACTTATTTCTGACTTGGTTCTTCAAAACAAACACTAGTGCTGCTACTAAATACTTTTTTAAATTGGGATAGATCGAAATAGCATGAGTCCAACTAGCACGTGATTAGGAAAAAAAAACAAAGTAGGAGTGATGTAGCTTTACATTGTTTCAGAAATTTTCCCAGCATCTTTTTATAGGAGTTTGAAGTCGGATGATGTGATTGACGTTACACTATTTCTCCGTCGCAAACCGTTCCTAAGAGTACCCTCTCTTTTTTTTGGACCTCTGTTTCTCAGTCGAAATGCAACCGATCGAGACTAGTTTTTTACTTTGAATAAAACATTGAAGACTATGGGATCAGTACGCGAGGTTACCGTTGCTATAGTTAACTAAAATTTACTTTATTCGTAAACATGATTAGTGAAAATACTTCTGTTTCCATCGCCAGTCAGCAAATCTTGATTGATTAACCTCGAGTTAATACTGACGTATCGTGCGCAAAGAGGTTCATCTATCAAACAATTTTCAAGTTATTAAGGTTGATATTATTTCGATTTGATGCCATTGATTGACTACTGTAAATTGAACTAATTTAGCATAATTATAAGTAAGTCCGCTTGTTTCTAAATAAAGAGCTGGATCTCAAAACTTTAACGATAAAAAGATCTTCCTATACCGGCAACAAATAAACATTGTCAAAGCCAAACCCATCTCAATCTGTCATGCAAAGAAAAAAATCAGATAATTTACATACTTAATTAGAACTTTATCCTTTTATCTGTAAACGCTTGTCTTCCACTAAAAAATTTTCGAAATCTCTCTCGATTCACTAAAGATTTGAAATTGTAGGAACAAACCCCTGGCATAATTTGAAATCGGGCAATTCAAAGAAAAAATTGTTTCAGTATCTAAATTAGAGAAATCCATCTGTACTCCAGTACTAATCAATTAGAAGTGTCACATTTTGGTTATCTCTAGAAGATATCAACTGTTTACTGGTTGACTCAATATGGGAAGTATAATTAATAAATTAAAAAATTATGCATATTCTCGTCGTGGGAATACAACTCTCATTTCACGGTCCCGTCCGGATCATCCAGAAAAACTTCCTGTGGATAAATTGCCGACAGTTACCAATACCAAACAAATATCAAAGCCATCATTAGAAGCAGCATCAACAACAAATGACATGACGTCAGTGGGAACAATGCCTATATTGGCAGCGACCGCGGCAAAAACAATCGAAGCGGAGACAATGTCAATAATAACAGGGACAGGATCAGAAACAACAGCAATAATAATAACAACAGAAGAGGAGCCAGTGACAACACTATCAATAGAAGAAACGGGAACCACAATATCAACGAAAACAGTGGCTCCATCAGACAAGTGTAGTAAATTTTATTTAGCATGTCGTGGCAACAATATTGAAGAAGTTAAAGAGTTACTTAAAACGATAACACTTGATGAGATAGATAGGATGGAACCAAATGGTAGTACAGCTTTACATACTGCATGTTATCATGGTCATCAAGAAATCGTTAAATTATTATTAAAAGCTGGAGCAGATAGAGCAATATCTAATAAATATAATTATTTACCATTTGATGAAGCGTTAAATGATGAAATTAAAGAGCTTTTCTTTCGAGTACCAAATACGAATCGACTTGTGTCAGATACAGGTGCTATTGAATGGGAATCGATTAACGATGATGCTTTAGAAACAGCTGGAGAAGAGAGACATATTATTAAATCTCTCTATGGCAATACTAGTGGATTTACCTCTGTCGGAAAAATGTTCGAAAAAATTGAAAAAAATTATATTAATAACGGCTTAGCTAAATTCGATGATATTGACCATATCAAACGATTTTTTAGAAAAGCCACTGAAGAACAAGATCCACGATGGATTTTAAAAGCTTATACAGCTGAGACTGATTTCTATAAAGTTCTCAATACTGAAATAGCATGTGGTGCTACTCAATATCAAAATGAACGAAGATATATAATAGCATTACTTTGGCATCATCCAAAATTGGATGAAATGGCATTTATTGGTTCTTCTTATCGAGTTATGCAAATCAATTGTAATGATTTGAAAAAGTATCAAATTAATTGTTCATTGATGACAAAATCATTTTTATCATCATCGATTGATCGAAAACTTGCCGAATTATTTTTATTCCAAAAAGAATGCACAGAAGAACAGATGAAAAGATCATCACGCACCAAATTTGATGGAACATTTATTAAATTGTGGGTTATGTGTGTATATAAAATTAAACATCGACGCACTGCTTTACATATTGAAAATTGCTCTCAATATGCAAATGAAGGTGAAATCTTGATTATGCCTTATACTGTATTCAGAGTAAAAAGAATTGATCATATTAAACTTTCGGATTTGGAAGAAGGTCAAACAATGACAGAAATTGAATTAGAAGAATGTGATCAATATTTTAATATTCAAATACAGGACACATAATATTCGTCAATAGAATCAAACTAATTGAATTTTTTGTTTTTGTTCGTATTGTTAATTTGAATCTTTTTCTTCATTCGTAATCTTTATTCAGTGATGAAGATCAACACTATCTTTTTTTTTTATATCAATCTATAAATATTTAGTCAGACAATTCCAGAGTTTTATCAAAACACTTTAAAATAATCATTTTTTCAAAAATTTGCTACCTGTTCAACAGCATCTCAATCAAAGATTGTCTTCTATATGCTAAACATAAATATGTCATATTTCGTGATTCAATGTCAGTTATATTCGACTAGGATTCGAACCCCTCATGATAATGGATTGGTAATATGTGTTTCGAATTTTTTTTTCACAAAAAAATCGATAATGACTATTTTTGAGTTCATTAGTATTTGATGCTGCACTGTTCTCTACTTCTCATTAAGTACAAAATAGTCGCATCTTCAAATCTAGTTAGTTCGAGGGTGAGTGTGACAGAAGAGAAGAACAAAAACTTCAACAACTTTCATGTAAACCTAATCCCGAACTCCAAATATAAATGAACGACATAAATGATATTCTATCGATACTCATAGAGCAAATTTTCACAATTGGTTAGTTTAGCAGTGAAGAGTTACAAAATTTTGAATTTTTGAATATAGAGCACTAGTTTTTGGAAGAAAGTTGCTGTTTTGGAGCTCATAGGGCTGCAATTCTGTATTTTACTTATGAAGTATGAATTTCAACATTTAAAATGAGAGATTTTGAAAGCTTGTTCTGTATGCATCAATGTAGTATCGTTCATAGAGTTTTATCTGATGAAGTATCATGATAATATCGAACTACCAAATTTGAAGTATTTTCTATATAACAAGTATAATTGAACATTCGTACACAAGAATTGAATTGCCTCAAAAACACTCTTTCTGAAAATTCTAATTAATTGAGTAGATACTCTTCGCCATTTATAGTCTATCAAAACTTTATTGATCTGATATTGTCATAGTATTGTTTCTTAGCTGTTTTATATTGTGACCATGTAATCTTTCTTACAGTCTTTCCCTTGTTGTTCCTCTTTGTTTACATGTTCATCACATAATGAGTCTCAATCGAGCCAATGCGAAGAGAATCACTTGATTTCGACATTTCTATTTTAAATGATGCAAATAAAATGGTTAAAGTAAATAATACGCTTTGACCCCGGCACATTTTTCTTTGTATTTGGATTCCGTTATGTTCTTTTACACTTTAATACTATCACATTCTTCTGCAATGTTATTTCCATCTTTTCTTTTTCGAATTGTTTTCTTAACATAAAAGTAATAAATACAAGCTAAGAAAGAGAAGAGGAAAGCCAAAACGCACAAAAAGATCGTTTTCAGAAGAACAATTGTGCATTACTATATATACTTGCTGAAAAATAAAAAATAAAAACAAAAATAATCGAAGCAGTATTATACGCGTATTATTCACTGTGATTTTATTCATTATTATACTTACTAATATCAAACGATTTTCAATCCGTTGCTTTAATTTTCATACTATAAATTATAAAACGCGTATTGCTATAGTAGAAAACTGTGATGGGTGAGTCGAATCAGTTTTGAATACAGCCAAGCCACTTATAGCTTGACTGCCATTTATGACATTATTTTGAATATTTTTTAAACTTAGAGATTAAGTAAAATTATCATTGACAAAGCAATCCATACTTGAGAAATACCGAAAAAGTTAGTTAGATCAACTAGAGCTTTTGATGATATGATCTAATGTTGTATATATGAAAGACAGAAGACAGCAAATACATTTGGAGACATCGAAGGAAATAAGTGAGTACAATTAGTCAAAAGCTACCAAATGTGTAATAACAGAGTGTGTATATGGAAACTTGTTGAACAAGTTAATAAAAAGGCACCATCTCATTCACATATACTTTGACAACTTGTTGAAATTTTACCAATGAACAAAACTTTGCCTGTAACACATAAAGGTAATTTAATGAGACGAAAAGTTAATGAAGAATATTCAACATTGATTAAAAAAATGTGTGATAAATTCTTAAATCAACAACAACATAAGTTAACAAATAGAGTTACTCAAAAAGAACAATAAAAACGTATTTAGAAGACAAATTGAAATTAATTGTACATGCATATGATACGACAAAAGCAAATAATTCTTCACGATCAATCTTTGATTTTGGTATTAATTCTTTACAAGTTGTTGAATTAAGAAATTTTATTTGTCAAGATATTTATCAAATATCAAAGAATTTTATTTATGAATATTCTTCAATTGATCAAATGACGGATGAATTAATTAAATATCTCAAATCTGAAAATCTTTCAAATTAAACTGAACAGTAACAACAATCTGATCCATATCATTACAAATTAACTGAACAAACTATTGATAAATATATCAATTTAATGAAAACAAATAATAATATTATTCCTCACTCTTTAAAATAAAATCAACAAAGAGAACATGTATTTATTATCACAGGCAGGCCCCGCGCGAGCGGGGGAGTGTAGAGGGGGTGTACACCCCCAAAAAAATCAAAAATTTTCAGTTTTCTCCGGCCACAAGAGCAGATTTTGTCCGCATTTTATGATTTTTCTGCAAGATTTTTCTGAAAATACTCCCTGACACCCCGCCCCCCAATCCGCCATACACCCCCCTAATATTGGATCCTTCGCGCGGGCCCTGATCACAGGTGCTTATGGTTCATTAGGAAATTTTATTATTCGAGATCTACTTAAACAATCACAATCGGTTGTTAAAGGTATTCATTGTCTTCTACGTGGTTCAAATACAAAACAACGTCTTTTTGAATTATTTAAACAACAACAATTAGAAATTTCTATTTTAACAGAATCGTTAGAACAACGTCTCATCATTTCAAGATCTAATCACAGATCTTGGTTCAAGATAATATAATTATCTTGTATCTAAATTTTGCCAAGATCTGTTCACTTTTCTGTACCTTGTATCTTGACCAAGATCTTGCTTACAAGATGTTCGACTAGGGTTGTGTTGGACAGCAATGAATTTATGAAGTAATTTTTTTCAACACAATAAAAATAAATCAAACAATCCATTTGGACAAATTCTGTATTTTATTTTCTTTAGATGTATCTGTTAACATTTATCGTGTCGATCAAATCAGTGATGATACACAAAATGGTGTCTGGAACACAGCTGAAATAGATTCTATGATAATCTATGCTAGTGCTGGACAATTAAAGAAAATGCCAAATGTTGGATAAAATGTTAATTGGATACTTGTTGATGTTTGTAATGCTTCACTAGTTGATTTAGCTTTAAAATCTTCTTTTCAAATGTCAATACTAGCTACTAAACGTGTTTATCATCTTCTTAATCCACATATTATTACATATGATAATTATCTGAATTTACTTTGTGAAGCAGGTTTAAATTTCGACACGATCTCTTCAAAAAACATGTATTAATGGAATTTTAACAATGACAAATACAACAAATCCACTTGTGAAATTATCTTCATTTTTTGAACAATCATTTAGTAAGAATGGTTTATTGGAATTATCAAAAATATGAGACAATAAGAACAGTTAAGAGATGTGAAATTTTAAAAAATTTTCCAGCAATTGATTCAAATTTGATTAAATTATATTTGAATTATTGGAAGCAATGTTAAGTATTAAAATAATCAAACTAAATTTGAGAAATAACGTACCAGCATTTTTTTCTCGCTTATTAAAAATCTGTAATTTTATTTTTGGTTTTAAAAAAACGTTTTAATTGCACTACACTTAAACTTAGTTATACACTGAAAAAAAATCTTTAGAGATAACCGACAATACCTGCTGACTCAGGCAAATATAGATAAAAAATGTTTCTTTGTGAAAAGTTCATATTCAAGTTGTTTTAGTCCCATAGTAATCTTGCATGACTTCCTATAAATTTGCTGTATAACTGATGTTTATTAGTTTGTAAAAGTTTGTTGGTTGCAACGATTGAAACTCAGCCAAGAATTTCTTCATAGAATCATTATACTTTTCAAATTTGCCTACGAATTATGGTTGAAGATGCTCAAACCAATTTTTGATGGCTCGATTCAATAAAATTGTACTGTCCTCTGTGTATCCTTAAAAATTCGGACGATGTAAAATATCGTAGCATATGTGGACAAGGGTTAGGATGATCGAATTCATTTGATTCAATTACTCATGCCATTGTAGATACAATGGCAACTGTTATTGAAAAAAATTTGAAAAATCACTATTAAAAATTATCACATATTTCGTTAGTACCTTTATGGTTTGTATAAGAAAAAGTGATCAGATCGAATTGCCAATGAACATGTCTTACACAGACTATCGAATTACATCTTTTGGTTTATGATTTATCTCAAATTCTTTTAATATTTGTAGTTACGCTACATTTCGTGCTTAATGTGATTTCAATAAACTGATAAGTCAATGAAGATAATCTTTTGAATGTTGTATATTTGTAAAACAACAGATGAATGTATTTAAATCACCAAGACGAAAATTCATGTGTTGTATTATCTGATTTTCCAGCTTCTTGGAATATGCTGATGTTTTTTTTTATGTTTTAAATATTTTTCAATATTTTGTGCCAAGTCATTCAATAATTGCTTAAATGTCATATAAACTTGTTTTATCTAATATAATATTTAACTCTCAATCAGATTAGAGTAAAGACTTCGATACAGATCAGTTCTGTCTTTAAATAACCTAAAATCTATTTTTGATCAAAATTTTTCTTATGATAATAGATGTAAACATAGTATTAATGGATAGAGGATTTTGTGTTCGATTTTGATCGTCGCAGTTCGATCACTGAGTAGTTGTTAAGCTTCTCGATTTTGCGTGAACTATACAAACTTAATTGAATAACAAATTAGACAGGTTTCGTCAATAGCATATTCCTTTCTTTCGTTCATTGCAACAAAAAAAGAATCGATTTTTCTGAAAGTAATGAAATCAAGTGATCCATCTTGTTTAATTATTGTCAGAACATTAGATCCGACATAAATATAAAACAAAACATATACAGCATGGTACAATGAATGCTATTTATATAGGTTGAACGAAGTTTTTTTTTCGTATTTTTGTGAAGTAGGTGAAGATGAAAAAGCATTCATCGGACTATCCTCACCCCTGCTTTTTGATATATAGTTATTCGTTGAGCTGCTGCTGTTGTTTCATCGCTTTTCGACATGCATTTGCTTCAGCTATTTTCTTATTTACTCCACGACCTTCAAATAGAGTCCCATTTGGCATGTGAACAATACAGACTGCCATTGGCCTATCGCCATTCTTGTCTATAAATTCCCTACGATTGAATGATATTTTGTAAGAGTTTTCTTGTTAAATTGAAACATACTTGAATATTTTCCCACCGTGTTCTGAAAACGATCTTATCGGATTCAAATTAGGATGAATGATAGATTGATCTAAATCATAGAAGTAGATGTGGGAATGAATCGATTTTGTTGTGAAATAAACATACCAATGTATCTTCGAAGTAAAGGTTCAACAACCTGCCAAACAGTGTCTAAACAATTACCGGAATCAAGAAAGATAGCTCCCATAAGTGCCTCAAATACATCAGCTAGAGCTTTTGGAGCTGTTGAATCGGCCCAACGATCAATATCCTAAACGGAACAGAAACAGTTTTCGAAGTTCACTACTTTCGATAATTTAAATATGCAAAATTCTATCTATATCGAATTTTATATGAAAGTTATCTGAATGGCGTACCAAAAAGACATACTTGTTTTAATGAGAAATAATCAATAGTTAGACAATATTCGTATTATTGTCTACTAATGCATGAAAAACTAATGATTGTTTTGAACTCTGTGCATAGCCTGATGTGATGAAAAAATGTTCATCAATGGAAAAAGAATAAAGTAATTTTATAAACTTATCTCTCATAATCCTTAAAATACTGACCACGTTCAATTAAGCTGAAGACTTCTTACATTAAAGCTGTCCAATCTCAAATCCGCCTAGGTCAATCTGGGATTGTAACTTTCGATACTCCAATCTAGGATTCGACACTGAATGAATATCAATTCATGTGTTATTTGCTTAGGATTAGATATTGTATCGATCATAGAACTTTCATACTTTAACGTTTTCAAAAGTATTTTTAAACTCTCAAAAAATAATATCCCTGAAGAACAAATATTTCATTATAATATCTCATTCACAAAATTTTGAAATGAATAAAACCAAGAGAAATAATCATGTATTATCTTACCTTACTCAAATATTGATCAGCTGATTGATCTTTTGGAAATAAATCTTCATCACCAGCATACAAAGAGATATGACCAAACAAATCGGTTGAATTGTGAAGTATGTTCTTGTGAAGACCACAAGCAACCAAAATATAGGCAAGACGACCGTTGTTTGATAAATCTTGACGAATGTCTGTAACTAGACCTGAACAAAAGAAAAAAAACACTTTTTCATTTATCATAAGTTGAAAAATCTTGCTTACCAGGTGTCACGTTTTGATTATAATTGATAAATACATGACGTGTGACTAGAAAGTCAAGTATGGCATCGCCAAGAAATTCTAATCTACGAAAGAAAAAAACAAGTAATGACTAAAAGAAACATACTTCATTTCGATTCTCTACCGTTCATAACAATCTGTTATACGATTGGAAAAATTTGACGGATGAGTAAATGCTGCAATAAGATATGCCCTGTTTCGAAAGACATAGTTGATTTTCTTTTCAATATCAGAAAATGCTCGATCGTGAAAAAATGTATCAATTATTTGATTGATTTGAACATCAGTATTCGTTGAGATACTTGAAGAGAGAATCGATGGTAGTTCTATTACGTTACCTAATATTAACAAAGACAAATATTATGCCTGTATGTTAATGACAAGACTTTCTACTTTGTTCATTGATCGGAATAACATCGAGACCAAGCCAATGCATAAATTTGATTGTTGTTTTATAATTACTCGAGATGAGAAACGCACCAATAAATGCTTCTATCATATCGCTAAAAGCTTTTCGTTTTGCTTTCTGATAAGAGTATCGTTCACCATTGGTCGATTTTGTCTCATCGAGGCTGTATCCAGGTGGTAACCAATTGGCATCTTTACCTCGAAATACAATTTTATCAACATACAAATAAGTTTGTAAGTTTTTTTTAACGACTAATCGATAGAGATTTTCATTTGAAATTTGTTTAATTTTTTTTGCTGTCAATAAACCAGCACTAGCTAAATGATAACGATAATACAGCGACATTGAAACAGTTAATTTGAGAAAACAATCTCCAAGAACTTCGAAATTTTCATTGTCCATTTGTTCACCACTGGAACGTCGTGTTACGGCTTGAAAAAGAACATCGGGAAAAGGTTGTTCATCATTTGTCATTAATTGATCTTTTATGGTCAATGAATCGTAAGTGATTGATGTTAATGGAAGTAAAGATCGTCGAGTCTGAAAAAGAAATATTCAATCTGTTGAATGATATTGAACTGCTTTATCAATATATTCAAGTGTTAGGCAATTGTATCATAAGAGAAATGAATCTTTCCTCTTGTTTTCAGCGTGGAATTGCTGTGCTAAGAAAAAGATACACTTTCACATTCTTAAAATTTCATGATTTTTGGTTCTAAGTCTGTTTGCAATATCAAAATGCTAAAAAGCACTTACTGTTAAGACAGTTGTAGCTGATGATAAATCCATGTTCTTAAGACAATCGTTGAAATCAACAGGTTTTCGCATCGGTTTTACATCCGTCAACTATAAATGGATAATATTGATCAGAATAGAAACTATTCGTTTATGATTCTCATACCGAATAAGTTCGAATATTCGAAGCAAACAATATTCGCAATTGTTCAATCCAATATAGTTGAGTAAGACGTACAAGAATACTTGGTAACTTAGAGAACAATTTCATATCAGCTTGATTTACTGGAGCATAATGAAGAAGTTCTATTGGATAGTGGACAGATTGATCAAGGAGTAAGCTGGTTGTAGAATTTTTTTTAGCATTCTTTTCTGTTGCTGGTACTTGATAAAGATAGTTTATTCGAGGATTGCGTATAGGTTTCAATGTTGCCATTAAAGCATCTCGATCTATAGAAATATGCGGTAATTTATTTTCGAAATAGTCAGCATAAGTTTTGATCGTTTCCGATTTATTTTTATACATCCATAAATCTGATGTTCGTTTTGATGGAACCGTATCTGGCATAGTAATGTATAATGGTTTGTGTGGCAGATACCAGGCGACATAAAGTTCACTAGCGGATAGTTGAGAATGATGTTTGACAGGTTTATTTAATCGATTACATATTGATAACATTCTATCACAATCGATCTCATTGTAATCTAGCAAACAAGAATCAATCGATAGAGACATGAGATTTTTTTTTTGACTCACTTTTTAATAAACATGGAAGTAATTCAAATGATGAATGTTCAATATTAAACTTAATAATCGATTGTGAACTGTTCACTATTCCATCGAAGACATTCTCAAACAAATATTTACAAAAGTATTCCATTTCATTTTTATGTTTCATGTAATCAATTGTTTTCACATAGACTATATCTACTGTTAGTATTTCATTGTTAGCATCATAGAGATAGAAATTTGGTAGCTAGAAATATAGATGTTTTGATTAGCAGAATTGAAATATATTATTTATTACTTCGACGAGTTTCGATGGTACAACAAAGCCGAGTTTGTCATTTTCTGTTCGAATATTAATTCGATAGAGATACCAAGTATTCGATGAATCAGTTGGCTTGTTTGGAAATGAATTAATCTAAACATATGAGAAATTTGTTTCGATCGATACAAAAAAAATTCTTGGTTTATAATGGACCTGTTTTTGAAATATTTCTATGGTATTGTCATTTTTCTTGTCGAATAACTCATCGCACAATTTAAAAAGTCGATGTTCGATCGAAATATCGTCTATTATGAACGATCGAGTATGATACGGAAGACAATCATCATTTAGTTCTTCTGAAAGAATCAATATTACACTGCTGTGTATCGCATATTTGATACTCTTGTACTTACTTTGTTGATGAAGTAGTTCGACCATTTTTAAACAACACTCAAATTTAGCCAATTTTTTGCTCCTGTTTTCACACTAAATGACAAAATAAATGTCCTCATATTTTAAATCGAATGACAATATGTTGTTTGTGATAAGATGAACATAACAAGGGTGTGAGTGTAGATCTGGTTGTTTTCTAGAACGCATCATCTATACTTTATTTCGATGACGCTCAGGTATTTTGTGGAAAAAAAGTAATAAATTTAATTAATTACGCTTACACTTAGTTTGTAATTCCATTACACAAGCTTGTGCACTATTGTTGTATATTATAGCATTTTCTAAAGATTTCTTTGCAATTTAGATCTTCATAAATCAATCACTACATTAATACAGCAAATATCAATAGTCTTTTAATATATCATTTTTTTTAATTCAAATCGTATTAATTCTTTGAGTACGAGCTTGTTTTCAATAAAAGAAATCAAGCGGTAGTATCAGAATTAGTTACAAATTGATATTTGATAACTATAAAATTATCGAAAAGCATATACATAAGGTCTATCATTAGATTAGAAAATTGTTCGATAACAACTCTGTTTAACATCGATGTTGTGTGAATTTAATCTGTTTTGTAAAACATTAAATGTTCTAAATTTATTAACCTACAAGAGCAAATAATAGACGTCAAAGTTCGTGGTCTAATAAAAACTTAAACAATTATAATGAGAATAATTGAATCTCATCTTATCCGGAAATGAAATTTTATCAAGTAGTTTCAAGCTACTTTGATCTATCATTTACTTTGTAGTGAATTTTTTTCACTTTGCTTTAAAAAAGTGACATAAAAATCCATTGTCATCCTTATTTATGCTCTTTATGTCTTCTACCATAATTTTCTACTATGAATCTCAAAACTTCTCTCATACTTTTTTACTTTGTTATGTATTATTCATGTGTTGCTATTTATGAATCGAACTATATGCTACCTAGACATAAAGATTAGCAGTACAGAACGAATCCCAGATATGAAATCGTTTATGACTTATGTCAAGAAAAACGGGTCGTTTGCGGTCGAAAAACTCGTAGAAATGATTACGAAGTTAGAAGCAGGAATTTTGCGATCGATTACGACCAGAACTAGAAAAAAGGCAGTAATCAGCTTCTGGTCTACAAATTCTTACTAGTTTCTGAAGTTCCATGACCGGAAAGTCATGGATTCGGGTTAGTGTGTGGCTTTTAATGGCACTTCTTTCATGTTATGCAAAACTTGAAAACCTATGATTTCTTCAGATTTTCAACCTTTCTTTTAGTTTTTAAAAAAAGCATCAATACATGCTGCAGTTGAATTCCGTTAAAAAACATGTGATGCGTCTATGTTGATTTGAAAGACGCTGGATTGTTTCGCCGTCCATGATTGAACAAAATCTCGACGAAGATCATTTGTATCTCTCGTCTCTTTGATCCTTTATCCGGCCTGTCTCATACAAACGTTGATATCATCAGAAGAATTTTCCATTATCTCTCAATCTTCATTGTAAACTCAAGTTGAAAATCTTTTCTAGTATTTCCAATGTAGTAGGAACAAAAGTCAAACGAACTTACAACAATATCGTCCCGTATTGGACAATTTGCTGGCATCGAGAGAATACACTTAAATGTCTTGTGATTGGTTTTATGAGAGAGAATTCGCGGGGGACATAATCGACCATGGCCAATAATTGCACAATATCTTCATAGAAAAACTATTTTGGATTAGGTGTCTTGCAAAAATTTGACTCACTCGTAAATAATCTGAGCAGCACGTATTGCACTAATGACAACGCCATTATCTGTTCGATAAGGTTCTAACTGATTCAAATCGACGGTATTCGAATCGTCATCATTGTCGATAGAAAATCCTTCTTGCAGCATCTAAGATAATTGAGAACAGAAAAAAATTTGATAAATCAGAAGAATAAACATGAGTGAGAGGAAAAAAAACAACTTTTTCGATTTCCTCATAATTTTTGTATGCGACCAAATCTTTTGAGTATGTTTTTTCATTTGATTTATCAATCAAAATCACATACGATGCGTTTTGCTTAGCTCGAGCACGTCCTTTCGATTGCATGTATGAGGAAAAATTGGGCGGTTTATTGAAACGAAACACAAGATTACATTGTGGAATATCGAGACCTTCTTCAATTACTGCCGTAGCTACCAAAACATTGATTTCACCCGTACGAAATTCTTTTATGACTTGACGCTAAAAGAAATTCGATTTTCTAACAAAACATGATTAGCTGATTAAAACCTGATATTTGGCTGTCATTGTCGCTTGTCCTATACTTGCTTTGGGTCCAGTGAGGTATTTTATTTTGAGACAATTCTTGTTCTCCGGTAAGCATTTCTCGCCAAGAAAAGCCAAGATATTACTCAAAATAGTTGCTGTATAGATGCGTTCAACAAATATAATGCAACGACCAAGCTGATCTTTGTCAATATAATTTTTGATACATTGAAATAAATTGAATAGTTTTGAACTGAAGAGAATTTCATAGTTGTTCTGATTGATGTCGACTAAATTTCGAAGAATATCATCAACGAGACAGTCAATACGTTGTAATGAATTATTGAATAATTCTTTTCCCTTTAAGTCAGGAATTAAATTGAGTGCTTGAGATGATTTAAGGACTTTTTGAAGTGCTTCAGCTGCTAAAAAGAGACCATAGATGCCAAGTTCATAGCCCGTATGTATTAAATTCATAAGATAATGTTTGAGTCGAGATATATTAACATATTCTGATTGCAGATATATTGTATAGTCCACTGAACGAGCATTATATTCATCTAGATTAAGGCCCAGATAGTCTGTAGTGAGCATTAGATCGACAAGATCATGCTCAATCTTTTTGCCTTCTGCTTTTTGTTCGTTCAAATATGGCTGAAGATCAAGTAGAATCGATTCAATTGTCTAAATATTGTTCTTAAATAGAGATACTGCTATTGAAAAGATAAGAATCTTACATCAAATACAATCATGACAATCTCGTTATTTGAGCACACCTGGTCTTTGTATGATAAACAGGGGATGAACTTGACTTGAACCGATGTACCATGTCGATTACTTTCTTGTCGATTTGAACTACTAGCAACCCGAGCTCTTGAAACGAATAAAATATATAAGTGAATTTCAAATTAGCATGTCTTATAACCTGTAAATATTTTCAATATCTTTGGCAGCTTGATTCAATTGGAATGGCATGATTTTTTTAGCACTTATCGATGCTGTTAAACCTAGTATACGTGGTGGATCGTGACATGAATCATAATGCCGTTTCATCAATGCTGCATAACAATTCTCTCCTTCAGAATGATGACATTCGTCGAAAATTAATAAATTGACTTTATATAAGGCTGAAATTGATCAAGATATTTTCGAATTTCAAATTCATATGAATGACATACGAAAATAATTGTGATCGACTAGATTGAGAAAGACTTGAGCAGTGAATACAAGTACTTGATGATGTTCAAATTCATCGATCCATCGTTGCTTTTCCCATAAATCAACACCCAATTCACCGTAATATTTACCGACACTTAAATCTGTATGAATACGAATATAATCACTTTGTTGTTGGACAAGTGCAACTTAAATGAGAAGCCTTTGGTCATAATAAATAGATTCGATTCAGATTCAAACCTGTTTTAACAAGGAATACGGTTCGTTTGCCTCCATCTTCGATACTCGTACGGATCACATTTGCCATTTCTTTGATAAGCATTACAGCTATGTAAGTTTTCCCACTACCAGTAGGCAGACAAATAACCAAATTCTCTTCCTTAGCTTGTTCCACTAGTTCAGTCTATATGGAAAAAAATTAGCTTAAAACGATCTAGTTTTCTTTTCATAAGATATCTTACTTGATAAGAACGAGGTATTGTCACGACATCTTGCCCAGTGTTCATCTCGTCAACATTTACTGTTGTGTTGCGAGACGCGATCACCTTACTGAAAATTAAGAAAATCTAACATCATTTAAATTTTTGTTGAGTTTCAATGATTAATGAGTCAAACCTCAAAAATCATCACTTACGGGCGCTTTGTTGGTGATGATGAAGTTGATGTTGTCATCGATGGAGATGCTGCGCGTCGCATTTCTTTATTGTTTACGTCTAGTTTTTTTTTTAATGGCAAGTGCGTTTTACTTTCCTGCTCGACTGTAATATTTTCACTTTTTTTAATGCTCTATCATCATCTAAACACGAGCATAACATTTCATTGTGGAGAAAGAAACAGAAAAAGAATGCAAACATAAAATCTCATAACTACAGCAAAATATAAGGTGTGGATATATATAAAAGTAACACTCTGACTCATTTACCCACAATCTATATGTAGTTTTGTTAAGAACAAAGATAGAAGTTTTACTTATCGAAACGTAAATAGTAAGAAACGTTTAACAGAAAATTATTTCAATACATTTCTTCCTTCTATTAGTATACTTCGTAAATCCGTCTGCAAGAAAATCAACACATATTCAAGCGTTGATAACGACTATTTCTTGAAGTCAGTAGCTGATATATTCATATCAAGAAGAGAAATGAAACCAAAAAAAAACTAGTGATTCAGTGTCGATATGAATGTCGGATGTTAGTGACTTAAGGTAAATAAAAGACTCAAAGCTGCACCCACATTTAGTCGTAACATACGCGGACTGACTCTTGAAGAAATTAAGTCTTATTGCCGATGTGGATTTGTGTCACCGATAACGATGAGCGAATCACACAACGCAACTCGAAACACGTGCCTTTTCTTCTTTCCATGTTCTTTCTTCCAGCTCGTCATATCTTTCCTTTCGTTTGACTATCGATAGTTGTGTTGACAATGCGACGTGGGTGAAAAAGAACACATTGTGCAAAAATGTGCGAAAGGGAAACGCATGGTTTTATATCTATTGATCCTCGATAGAATGAATAACTTCAGTTTTTTTTCAATTCTGGAAATCCCAAACACTCACTTATCACATTGGTCCTAACATGTTTATTTCTGCACATCCGAACTTAAAGTCAATGAGATCATTTATGATTCAACTTGATTGCTAAGATAACATCGATCATAGAAGTTATGAATCTGTCGAGATCAACGAGAAATCTTTGATTTTTGTACTAATAAGGCAACCTGTTCAATTGTAATATCACTTTTTGATAAGTCTCAATGAGTAGTGAAGGAGACTAACGTTTGATTTTTTGACTAAAAACTTCGCACATATAAAGATTTCAATGAGACTAGTTCGTTATGAACCTTTATCTGTCGAAAGTTTCCAGTCAGAAATTGAAATTCAATTTTCAAGAAATTCTAAGTAGGATCAAGCTTTTTTTTTGTCAAAATATTCAGTAAAAACTGCATGTGTGCAAAAACGAGATTTCATACTTGAAGAGGTTCCGTCAAAAAAATCATCGTCCGAACATCTTACCATTACTCTAGGAAAAGAAAAGAGTAGCCAGATTTTCATGCGACACTAATAGTCAGGTATTCTTGTTTTTTTATGACTCACTGCATTTTGCCTTGTCAATATTCAATTAGGATTTGAGTAAACTAAGCTCTGAATTCAGGCGATAGCCTTAGTACACTGAAAGAATCATGTTAAAATGATGCTCAAAAAGGTATTATTAATTTTGCCTCTCTTCTCTCCTGGTTATCAGCCACAGCTACATTCTCATCAGTGGTATCCTGAGAAGTCCGATATTCACGATCAACGGTTCACATCCTTATGTTACTCATGAGAGTGACTAAAAAACTATTATTTTTCGATTCATACAAATAAATTGGTCTATTTCCTATATACATCTATTTGTAGTGTAGTTCGTCGACGATCCATCCAAATTGCTGTAGGTGTGACAGTCTTATCTGTCAGTATCCATTACTATTCAGTATTCTATAATACTATAAGAAAAGAAATATATAACATTTGTAGTCATTTATTATATCATTCTCGATCAGGCATTTTCTACTTTCCATTTCACTGTTTTTCATGATCATTTTTTTTCTGTTATAAATGTGCAATTTAGAAATATAATGCTATTGTAAATTTCAGTAAACTAAAATTTTTTCATAACTTTCATATGTTTCAAGGTATTATACTCTTGATAGTCAATAATCGTTGATTCATGCTACATCGATTTCGTCCTTTAGAATGTACATAGTATTTGATAATTAAGCACGTTTTACATAACATGCATTTTTTTTTCTTTTCCTTAAAATATCAGCATTATGCATCCTTTTGGAGACGAAATGGATGCAACGCATAAAAACCCATGAGACAACGATTGTTAACTGTCAAGATTATAATACCTTGAAACATATAAACGTCATGAAAAAATTTTAGTTAACTGAAATTTACGATAGTGTTATATTTCTAAGTTGTGCATTTATGACAGCAAGAAAAGTAATGATGAGAAGCAGTACAATGAAAAATACATAATGCCTGATCGAGGATGATATAGTGAATGACTACAAAGAATCGTAAATTTCTTTTCTCCTAGTATTATAGAATACTGAATAGTAATGGATGCTGACAGATAAGACTGTCACACCTACAGCAATTTGGATGGATCGTGAACAAATTACACTGCAAATGAATGTATATGGGTAACAGTGAATTTTGTTTGTATGAATCAAAAAATAATAGTCTTTTAGTCACACTCATAAGTGCATTTATTGTTTTGCAGGGCATTGTTACAAAATCAATATATAGCTTACTGCCAAGTACTTAAGTTACTTTATTAATCAAAACTATAGTTGCATAAGTACCTTTTAGTACTTTTGGAAGTCATAAAAATTACTTTGTTTACACTTCAGGAAAAAATATTGAAAGTACTTCATAGTTACTTATTTGGATCAAAACTTTTCCATGGGACTCGTGCTCTATTGTTTTCTTTTTCGAAACATTTATCATTAGTTATTCGTTTTTTTCTGTTAAAAAAAATAAGTAATTGCTATAGTGTAAGAAATAAACACAAAAAGAAAAAAATGTAAAAGAATCATAAAAACAATTTCAAAAAAGAAAATTCCTTGAGTATGTGCTAACACCTTCTTATTTGTTTAATTGTGTATGATTGTTAATATGCTTGTTTCTTTTATATTCACAAAGAGTGAATCAATGATAGAGCATCACTGCAGCTTAGTAATAACAGCAATATCCGTATCCGTATCCGTATCCATATCCTCCATATCCATAGGCTCCGTATCCTCCGATACCTAAAATGAACACGAAAATAGCATATATTCATTAAAAATTACTAGAAATTCGATTGGAATTCTATTACCGAGATTGGCACACGGATTTGTTACAGGTGCTGCACAGGTCATTGGTAAAACACTATTAAGCAAAAGACGAAGAACTCATTGAAAGTCTTGTTGCATAACATTACATAAATGACCTTACCCAATCCCAGCAGGACGAGCCTGGGGTATAAAAATCGCACGAATTTTAGGAAGAAGTCGATTTCGACTACGTCCGAGTGGTCGTTGTTTTAGTCGTGGTGTTTCAATAGATATTGAAGTCACAACAGCTAAGTAATAAGAAACCAAAAGAATATTATATATGTGTATGTGCAATATGTAGAAGATAACAAAAGTTATAAACGCTTACTCTGTATACCACCATTAGGCAAATCATACATAGGAGGCGGAGGAGGAGCAGCATAAGGTGGAATACTATTATTAGTGCTTTTTTTGTTTCCCATCTCTCTTTATTTGTCGTTCGATAGTTAATATAGTGCCTAGAATTTATATAATAAGATTTATATGATAAAAAGAGAGAAGCATTGCTATTTCGTTTATAAGAAAGAAAATTAGAACCCTCGATTGAAATCTTATACAATCAACTCACTTTTATTCGATTGATTGTGACGATTGTTGACATCAAGTGATTGATCTAAAACGTATGTTACTGATTTTAATAGCTGAGTCGTATCGCTTACATATCATAAAATATGAGAGAAAGAGACAAAAAAATAAGAGAAAAAAGAAAACAGATTATTCTGCTAGAAAACAAGATGCTACTATTTTTATCTTATTGCAAGGACTTTAATCATATAATACAGTTGATTTATTATGTTTGCCTTTGAATTATTTGTACATCTATCAAGGATACGCATATATGAGGCTCACAATACCTGTGGTATAAATAAGAACAGAAACACATTGTTATGTATCAAACACACTCATTATGCTGTTTATAATGTAAAGAAAAGGTAAAAAAAATAAAACATTCTGTTTACTATATGTGTATTCATGGTCAATCTATTTTATGTCAATTATAATCAAACACAACCATCATTAAGAAAAAAATCGATAGTTATCATGAGATCGGATTTACACATTCTTACTCAAAAATATAAATAGAAAAACAGTGGTTCATTTGATAGAAAAATGTAATATTCTATCAAGTATGGTATCGATGTCTAACTAACAATGATAATCTTGAAGTTGTTAATGTACATAATGATAAAAATAAAGACTCTCCAAAAAACTTTTTTTGTGACATACACTCAGGAGAAAAATAGTTCGAAATAGCTTTTTTTCAAAGTTTATGATTATTGATCATAAATTTTGTGGTTTTACAATATAGATAAAATGCCATTTATGTAAAATTACAACAGGTTTTATTTTTGTGCTAAACAAAAACACGAATAAAAATCAATTTTTTAATTTAGTCACAAAAATCTTTTTATTTACTTTTATTTTTTGAAGTCTTCATAGAGAACAATAAAAAATACTGAATATTCGTCAAAAACTTACAAAAATACCGTGTCTTAGAAAAACAATATTGCAATTTGAAACAATTCGCTTTTTTGATATCAACAATGTGTTGCTTTTTTAAATCTCTTATATAAAATTAAGTGTAGAAATTGCAACATAATCACAATTATCTCGTAAATATTTGTCAAAAGTAATCTCAAAATGCTTCTTTAACTATAAACATTGTTAAATTTATTGTCTATTTTGTTTATACTTTTGATGAGACTTTTTCGATTATAAACATGGATAAGTTTTTATTTTTCTCAGCTTAACATAACTTTTAAAAGAAGCTCAAATCTTACAACTAATTACTAAATCAGATTATAATCAAATAAATACGAAGTTCTTTTTGTGAATGAGCATCATCATTTAATTAATTCGAAGTCTTTCATCTCACTATCAAACAACAGTTCGAAATTCTCTTGTGTATTATTTGCTTGATCTCTGGTTATAATTTAACTAGAGAAATTGAGTCTCTTCGAAAGTGAACAAACTCGTATTAAACATCAATAAATTAGAATGAGTATACGATACATAAATTCTAATGAAATCGATTCAAAGTATCAAATCACTATTAGCTGATAGAGTTAGCTTGACGATACATCTTCTCAAAGATTCATGTTGGAAATCTGTAAATGATTTCAAATGAATTTTTATAAGAAAATGCCGCCAGTAAAAAAAGTATTTTGCCTTACCATATTAACGATTTCTGTAGAGAAAAAGATTGTACACACTAAGCTTTAGTAATGAATACAAAAACAGTCAATACATTTTAAAAATTTTCGATAATCACAGGTCATCGAGAATCTTCGAAATTGCATTTTTCTATTTTTATTCATGACAGTTTTATACTGAGTTGAAACCCAACCGATAAAAATTGGAAATTCACCGGTTGAAATTTTGAAAAGTCTTCTTTGTTAACCGTTTTTTGGCCATTAAAAACTAAGGTGTCATATGTATTTCGGTAAGAATGTGTAAAAAAAGTGCTCGAAACATATCTTAATTTAATCATTTATTTTGAGGTGCTCTTTAAAAGGATTCATTATGATGAGTGTCTCTTACATGCACTCCTAAACTACTTCATATTTGGAGCCATTTTTTCACCCGAATTTCACCGGTTGGACATGTGATTCTAGCCGGCCGTACCGGACCGTTTTATAATTTTCTTAGCGATTCCAACTCTGGTTCTGTAATGCGTAATTAATTCGATTAACGTATTCTATATTGAAACTTGATATTGTGCAAATTCATGATTCATAATACGAATAAATATAGATGATTTTATTCGAAGAGACTTATTACATAGATGAAATAATTAATACACAAGTCATTAAACACATGAGACATTTATTCAAGCAATAAATATTAAATATTAGATCTAGGACAGTTCCCAATTCTATGAACTGTATATTTTCTAAGAACTGAGTATAGCGACCAGTTCTTTTTCGAGAACTGGTTAAAGTGACCAGTTCTTTGACGAGAACTATGTACACCCGGCAGTTCTTTTTCGAGAACTGGCTATTGTAATCAGTTCTTTTTCAAAGAACCGGATTAAGCATCCGGTTCTTTTTCAAGAGCTGGGTAAAGTGACCAGTTCTTTGAAAAAGAACTGGCTATTGTGACCAGTTCTTTTTCGAGAACTGGCTATTTTGACCAGTTCTTTTTCGAGAACTGGTTAGTGTAAGCAGTTCTTTTTCAAAAACTGACTATTGTGACCATTTTCAAAGAACTGGTTGAACAGATCAGTTCCTATCAAAGAACTGGTTGGACAGATCAGTTCCGAACAAAGAACTGGTAGGCACAGATCAGTTCCTATCAAAGAACTGGTTGGACAGATCAGTTCCTATTAAAGAACTGGTTGGACGGACCAGTTCCTATCAAAGAACTGGTAGGCACAGATCAGTTCTTTTAAAAGAACTGGTTGGACAGATCAGTTCCTATCAAACTGTTTGAACAGTTCTCAATAGCGGAACTGATATGGAACTGTCCTAGGTCTATTAAATATATATAGATCAATGTTTTCAATTACTATTGATGACTATAATTTATACCGTGCTCTGTATATACAAGTGGCATTTCAAACGTTATTTATTTATCAGCTCTTTAGAGAAATACTCAAAGCATCCGTACATTCAATTACAAAAGGGTAGATAAATGATTTTTGAGATAGTCTTTCATGAATTGGATACATATTTGTATTCACATGTTTAACATTCGTTTTGTTGACGTTAAATCCAATTTCAAAATGGTTGATATTTGAGTTTTGAAAGCAGAAAACTGTCGCACGAGATTTCATCTGTAGAATATAGTCACTTTGGACATAGTTCGATGTGACCTTCTATAAAAACTTCGACAATATCCAACCCTCTCCATGGTCTAATATTTTCACAGTGAATATTGACACTTCTATATCTGATCTCCTAGTACTCTGTTGAATTAGTTTAAAAATTTACGCTAAGCAGATATTGACAAGGAGATTTCTGTTTAATAGATTCTATTGAAATGAGTTTGGTTTAATTACATTCGATGAAGAAACTTGAGCATTATATGTCTGTTTAGTCTCTTGTTTCGATAATCCTTACCAGCTTATGAATGAGTTGTTGACGTTCTGATTTTCGACTACTCTATTCTATTTTTATCATTACGATAAACCGGTCGCCTATGACTAGTGATAATGTAGAATAGAAGATGGACACTGATCTCTTCTAATCCTTTCATAAAATAACAACCCAATTGAATATTGTACTATTTTCAATGATCAATGATTTGAAAATGCACTCATTAAGCACAAAACATTGTCCGATTTTAGAATTTATTAAGTCCCACCGTACTCATACTAAACATGAACAACTTTTCTCCTCAGTTAGCCAAAGTTGTTAGTGACGTAAAACTATTGTTGAATAGTGTTTTTATGAGGATTTGAACTACATCAGAAAACTATTGTACCAAGAATCTAGAATGATCTAAAAATAAAACGAAGGATGAGACTTGTCAATTATTAACAGTTTCATGTACGTGTATTTTGGCTGTTGTGATTCAAGCATCGATGATTTCAATAAAATTTTCAGAATTAACGCACGTTTTTTTAAAATTAGGACGTAGACGTTTTACTCACACATGGTAGTGTCACAAACAGTAGGAAATTTCACAGTTTATAAATGAATGGTGTGTTAAAGAAGATCGAAAAGAAAAACTATTAGAGGAAAAATATCGAAAACCATGATGTTTTCAGTGAATTGTGAACTCTAAGTACCTACAATTCATGATTATTTTTCTATAGTTCTAAGAGTCTAGATTTCTAATCAATAGTAACAATGATGAGTAATACCTGATAGAGATTAACTAAAAAAGTCGAACAAAAACCTATTATATAATCAAAATTCTACTGTTATAGTTGTAGTTGTTGCATACTCAACAGATATAACTTCATCAAAGTCGTCAACTATTTTCATTTATTAATTGACGAAAACGAAAATCTTTGCTTATAGCAGAGAAATATGTTTTCAAATTGAATAAAGCAACAACTACTACTAATATTACAAATATATACTTGACAAAAGTTCAACGAGTTCATACAAATTTGAATTATTAATATATGTGTATTCAAATCAATGTTAGATTTCGAGCAAGACTGAAACCGACCAAGACAATTCCACTTCAACGTTATGTTGACAATCTCCGCAAATAATGTCATCATGCGACCTTTTTATAACCAATCGAATGAACAACAGCACCCATACATGACAACATACTTTGATATTAGTCACCTGTACATAATGAGGTGAATCTCACACAATAAAAAAATATTTATCTTTAATAATACTTTAATTAGATGGTATCGTAAACAAATAACTATCTAATCCAAATCCTCAATAAATAATGAATTTAGTTCAGTTTATATTTCACTAAATACTCAAATATGTAAAACAAATTAATTTATGAAATATTGAATGTGCTTATTGTCACACAACAAAAAAAGAAACAAACACTTTTCTATTTTGTTATTTATATGGAGTCAGAAAAGAATATTTTATTGCTTGAAGAGATAGTGAATCTGAAAAATCTTCATTGATTATATGGCGTTGTAGATGTTTGCATTATTTTACTATATCTTTATCTTTTCAGATTGTCCGGAACTATTATTTCAATACAGATCTGGCAAAATGAAGATGGAAGTTTGAATAAAATTTCTATTTCATGTCGAAAGTACTGGAAAGAAACAATAGATTCTCATACTTGTATTAATCATCGATCAAGAAAAGCTATATACGAAAACTTTATAAAAATACGTACGTCCTCTTCATAATAAAATAATCGAGATTTAAAAAAAAATGTTATATAGCATCATACGATAAAAATTTATTACTTGATCCTATTAATTAAAGATAACATA
This sequence comes from Rotaria sp. Silwood1, assembly GCA_905250075.1. Classification (NCBI taxonomy): domain Eukaryota; kingdom Metazoa; phylum Rotifera; class Eurotatoria; order Philodinida; family Philodinidae; genus Rotaria; species Rotaria sp. Silwood1. The sequence goes on along the minus strand of CAJNOP010000131.1, from coordinate 86,915 downwards.
AAAGCGTGTGAGTGTGCGTAGAGTATATGTAGTTGCAAACTTAAGCTATCTACACCCACACTGAAGTCAAAATTTAAACAACATTGAATGAGTATCATAAATCTTGTCTACAGGTAATATATTAATAACTAATCATTCGACAACATTAATAAAAATAACAAAGTTACTCATTACTTTTAATAAATTGCTTTGTCTTGTCGACACAATTTTATAGATCAGTGATGATCTCGAAATTAACTTGTGGCGTATCTTTTTCCAACAATTCAATTTCTTTCTCATAGTTTTCTAAAGCAGGAATACTGTTTTTTTGATTCAAATGATTGTCATCGATCGCCTTATATATAGGTGCAAGATCTGGATGATCAGATGGTAGATAAGTCAAACTCATTTGAAGTGCTTGTCGATAATGATTTAAAGCCTTAATATATTCATTTTTGCAGGTATAAATATCAGCAAGACCATTATGTAAGCGTACAAGACGCCGAGGTTGACTACGAAAATTAGGATCTTCCAATAATCCGAAAAGGACCTGCTCAGCACGTCTATATTCCTCCATATCTATCAGCAATTTACCCAAAAAATAGCCTTGATTAGTATGTAAGTCAGGATTTCGAGTAGATGCTAGAATATGAAGTAGTTGTTGATCATTATCATTAATTTGTTTTAATTTAACCAACCATATAACCATTACACCATACGTAGTTTGTTCAACAGATTCAATACGAAAGACAGTACTCATATAAAAGCAAATTTCATCTTTATTCATATCTACATCTTTAAGCAAGGCAAACGGATTTTTTTCATTCAATAATGTTTGATCGATATTTATTTCGAAAACAATACCTATCATATCAGGATGCATTACAAGTCGACGATCAACAAAATCAATAGCAACTTTTTTGTTACAAGTAGTGATAAGAAAATTAGTAAATGAAAGAAAACCACCACAATTATTCTTTATTGTATGATTAAATTCAATATGTGGCATGGTTTTACCACGATAGACAACAGATATTGTTTTCATTAATGATGCATTTTCTTCATACAATCGATTAAGTTGTATATTAGCTTGTTTAATAAGAAAACCAAATTTATAGATAATATCAATTTCACGTGTACGTTGTACACGATTTAATATTTTTGAAATGAAACATCGATTTGTTAGCCACCAAAGTACTTTATTTGGACGATAATTTTTTGCAAATTCATCGATTATACACAATTCTCCATCATTATTCATATAATTCATTCGACAAAAATCGATCAAGACATCTCTAGAAGAACTTTCGAATTTAAGACGAGAAGCTATCTCTTTAATCATTTGTCCAAAAAGAAATGATGCTTGTTGTTTTGTTAATTTTGATGAGAATGAAATATCTTGTGATAATGACGATACAACAGTAATAGGTATGAAATCTATTTCACATAATTGGATATCTTCTTGAAGTTGTTTATAAAGATTATCGATATTTTGGATAATATCATATTTTAAAGTTTGATGCTGGACGTCATTTTCTTTTTGAAAAGAATTGAATATGTATAGTTTTTCCAGTTGTGATAAATGATGAAAACATTCGAGTTTTCGATATGTACCAGATATAATAAGAAATACTTTTTCATCTTGAACATTGTTGATAAAAGTAATACATGCATCGATATTATTAAATGTTTTTAATCCATAAATGAGTTTTCGTAAGTGTTTTATTTCGTTTTCAAATTTATTCATAGTTTCATCATAGAGCCAAATAATAAGACAACTTTCAAGAAAACGTGTCGTTTGTGGGATAGTTTTCGTCATCGACAAAGGTTTTTCATAATCTGATAATAAATGTTCGGATCGAATATAAGGTGTGACATTTTTAGATGATGAGCAACCCATCATAAAATCACTATGATAATCTATGTAATTTGGAAATAATAATTTTTTTCTTTCTGAAAAAAAAAAGAATAGGAACTATTAAAATCTGTTGCTCGATTGCAAACATTAATAAAGACAAACACTATATGCCATATTCTCGATTTATTTTGAGTTTCTGATTATCATTTTTATTATTTGAAAGAATAATAAATAGAAATAGCAATATATATATACATATAATAATGCTTACGTCTCAAAATTAATCAGAAGAAAGTTATATGTGAAATTTATAAACAAAATAAAATACAAGAAAATGTAATAATGATGCGATAAATTTTTTTTTATATCAACTTCGTTTGTTTCGTGAAATATCAAGTCGTCGAATTAATAGATTATTTTAACTGCACTTTAATTTATATTTTCATCTGTTTGTATGCTAAAAGGCTTTTATATTCAAAAAAAAGTTTTCCGATGATTGTGCTGTGATTCATATAATCAAGCTCTGGTTTTATTTACTATAGTTAGTATTTAATGGTGAAATTCATCTTGTTCTTTATATGAAGCAAACAATGCTGCTCTACTATTCAAACTTAGGATATTCATTTCACCATTACAAGATGCTCCTTTAGAGAAAAAAAGAACATCTGTCATCAAGTTATAAAAGCACGTAATCGAGAAATCTTTATCAAATTTTTTATTTGCTAGAATCATCGCTCAAGTTGAAAGAATTTGCAGACATAATACGAACCTTATCAGCTATATAAAAACGAAAATCCATGTGCATATATTGAAATTAGTTCCGGCATACTGAAAAAGAGTTGATTGAAGACAATGAAATTGATAAAGGATTGAAACTAGCGATTAAAGAAGTAACAAACATAAAAAAAAAAAGGAGGATGTCAAGATTTTTTGCAATGAAAGAATATTTTTTTTAAACAAACTGTGAAAAGAAAATTTAAGTTCTGCTAAAGAAAAACAATTTTTCTTGACAAGAAAGACATGTAACGATGAAAAATGTCAGTATTTCAAAACAAAATAGTATAATACCATTTGATAATGAATATGAAGATTAGACACACGAGCGTAACTCATATAATTTTCAAACGTTCATTGGATACGTGATAATGTTTATCTTTTTTCTTTTCGGATAAAATTACTTATTAGAATAAGCTTGCTTTCTTTTTTAATACCAAAACATATTCACTCAGATTACATATAATACTCACTAATGAGCTTATTCTAAGAAATCCTTTATAATAGAAAAAAAAACAGCAAAAACTATCTTCCATTTCTTCTCGGTGAATAATAATTCTATAGAACAAGAATAAATTTATTGAAAAGTGTGACTACAGATTAAATAAGGAAATTACGAATGACCTATCATAGCATAGTGTTTTTTGGAAATCTGTGAAGCAAAAATTAGATAGCTTGTCTATTATATAGGGTTCTCTGAAAATCCGGCGGCTAAATTTTCGTCATCTGAATTTCGACAGTATTGTCTAATTTTCATAACTGTCGAAATTCCCAAAGAATTTCGACCATAATAATTTTTGCTGGATATTCTACAGGCAAATTTCTACCGAAATTTAGACATGATATACAGAAGGTTCTCCTGCTGTCTACAATTGAAATATAGATTCTCTTGTTTTCAAATGATAGATTTTTAAACGATGCAGTTTCATTTTATTTTTATTTTTTATTCAAATGAGATATAAATTTAATTATGCTTATATACGTATAAATATGATCTAGTTTTAATTGACTATCTAAATTGTTGCTTATAGTATGATTGAAAATGGTGATGATAAAACTATATATAATAATAGCTTCTTTGATGGTAAAAATTAAAGTAACTGTTTTATTCTATTAAGGGTGTGGGTGGGTATGCATGTGAGTCTGGATGTGTGGGTGTGGGTGGCTGTGGGGTGTGAGTGTGGGTGAGTGAAGAGAAGCTGTACACCCACATCTACACCTCACACCTCACACATTCTCACCCACATTCTCACCCCCAAACATTCTCACCGGCACTCACACCCACCACCCACCCACACCCACACCCACACCCAAAAGCATGACAGGTACCGTGTGCTTCTCAATCAGCATTTTATTAACGTACGTTATAGGATTGTGTCATTAAAATAAGAACACATTTTATGCAAAATCGTTTTTATTCTGTTCAATTATGTTGACAGCACAACGGAGAAGCGGTGAATGACTAATCTTTTGATAAACCGTCGGCCATCGAAAAGAGTTCTTTTTAATTGACACTGACTCATGTGCACAACTGTCGATGGATTTTTCTTTCTTATGCTTTCATCGGTTATCAATAGTAAGAATGACTGATTTTTATTCGTTTTTCCTTTAACTATAACCTTGTTGACACAAAAAAACACTCGATGTCTTTTGCTACACAAGAGAAAATGAAACTCAAATTACAACGGTCATTCTGTATCATTAAGAGGTGCATATATGTATGTTGCAACAGATCTTCAACATCAAATAGCTCATCAATATAAATTTAATTTCTAAATAATTGAACTGATACTTTTTCTCTAGTACTAAAGGGAAACGTGACGAGTGAAGAAGAGAACGAAGAAGCAATTCTTCGTAATCCTCAAGAAGGTAAAGCTTCGGACTTTTACTGGGCAAGTCGAAATGATGATATCAATTCACATAAAAATATTTTCTCATCATCAAAATTCATCGATATTAATCTTCTCGAGCTGAATGGAAGTACTAGTTTACACGCAGCTTCATATTATGGTCATGTTCATGTCGTTCGATTTCTTCTTCAAAATGGGATTTTTCGACATCGAAGAAATCGTTATGGCTACACTGCATACGAAGAGGCGAAAAATGATGAGATTCGTGAACTGTTTCATCGAGCACCTGATTCACAACGGTTTACTACCAAAACAGTAGATGACACTCAACAGCTATTTAATACACATATTGAACAGTCGAATGATAACAATGAGGCACCAGAGGATAATTGGGTTTGTGGAGCCAATGGCCAAACTACAACTCGTGGGTTTCAAGCGCTTTGTAATGTAGGCAAATATCTGGTGACTTCATCTATTTTGCGACCATTATTCATGAATATCCTACGTCTAAAAGATTATCCAGATTTCGCATACAACGAAAAATTAGCTGTCGAAGGATTACAACGCCTTATCGACAACCATGTTACTTCATCGCATCCTGAGTATCAAAAGGCATGTGAACTTCTTTCCAAGTACGATAAATCTAGACAAGTTAAATATCTTCTACGTCTCTATTCACTGAAAACACCTTTTTATCGACATCTTGAGACAGATCAATAATCGCATTGTTTGGTGATACCAATTTTTTCATCTGGACACATTGAAAAATCGTGCATTTCAAGGAATTTCATATGGTGGTTTATCAATGACTGAGAAAGATCTACAACCATATAAATGGGCGTTAAAACAGAATGAAAATGTTCTTATGACAGAGACTTTCTGTTCAACATCAGTTGATCAAAAAGTACCATCTAGTTTTGATAAAAATGTTTCTGAAAACGGGACTAGTGCGATGATGTTTTTCAAATTTGTAGAAACATGTGATACCGCTATTCAACTATTTACTGTATCAAAGAATCTACCTGGAATATCTGATTTTGAAAATGAACGTGAAGTCCTTATCTTACCAATGACATTCTTTCATGTGACAAACATTGATATTAACAAAACTAATAGTCACACAACAATTTCTCTTAAAAATATTCGTACAAAAGGAGGATTTTTGACATTGCTTAAAGCTAATTGGGACTTGTGCCATAGTTCCGATTCGTCGTAATTTCCTTTGTGAAAAAACGCCATGCAAGAATTTTTTCCAGCCCACCAAATATTGTTGCTTGCGCTAAAACTTCAAGAGAACTAATTTGAGAGATATGAATTATAATGTTTTCATTTCATTCATTGACTCTTGCTTTCTGAGATGCTTCGTATAATACAACCCTTCAATAAGTTACACAGATTTTGAGAGATTTCGAGGTAAGTGTGTATGTGGAGATGGAGATGAATGTGTAGATGTCGCTGTAGGTCTTCTGTTCTACCACACTCACACCCACAACGAAATTATTCTTCACATCCGATTAATAAACGATACAGAGGAATATTCCGTGTAGTATAGTCGGTGATCAATGAACAACTAATTCTGTTCTGTAACCGTCACCATTTTTAGCTTTCTAGAGAGAAAAGAATCTCTTCTTCAGTGTTCTTGTCCAATCTTTATCGGTTAAACTATGCAATTGAAAGTAGTTTCGGACGTTTCGATCGAATGTTTGCAGACAGCAACTTTGATCAGATGCATATCAACAATTATTTTGTTGATTCGCCCAAGGTCATTTTTTTTTCTGTTCGTTTTTCATCAACATCAATGCTAATGAGAATTGATTAAACAAGGAAGTTCATAATTACGTTGTCAAATCAACAGTAGATGAATATTTGCCAAATTTAGAATTGAAAAAAATTTGACTGAACCTTAGAAAATAGTTTTTGATAATATACTGGAAAGAACTTTGTATTGAAAAATGAAATATTAGTAGAAGGCATTTTAAACACGGGCAAGAGTCGTACTTAAGCAACGCTCAAGGTCGAATGTTATGACTAGACTAAATTTTCTAGCAGTTTGCTTTCAAATGATTTTTAGTTTTCACGAGAATACAGAAAGTAGCCATTTTAATAATTCAATTGAAAGAGTAGTTGTCGATTTTTCGAGATATTCGTTCAACTCTATTGTACATTGAATTGAGGACTACAAAATGAAAGACAACAAGTTGATTCATTTTGTGAACTGATCCTTTTTCAAAATTCTTGTGTAGTTTTGAAAAAACAACTAATCTCTATCATAGTTTGAGCATAATAATATTAATTGCTTTTTGTTTATTGAGCATTTTAATAATGATAAAAGGCTAATCAAGAATGGAAGATTTCAGTCTCAATATTTTCCATATTTATCTAGTTGTTCATTAGAAGATTCTTCGACTTGATTAAAATCTTTCAAAATTTCTTCTCAAATACTTTTCAGTTCCATAGAGCTTGCAATACAAAATGAGTTCGGCTCGTCACTGTTTTTTTAGCCTAAATTGTACGAGCTTGCACAGATGCCGCTTGTATGATAAAACTATGTGTCAAATCGAGTCGAGTTACTTTTGACATTTATTGTTTGTTTTGTTTATTTTTACAACCGATATCTAATCAGTAGTTTTTATGCACAGAAGGAAATCAATCTGTTTACAAGATAAAAATTATTTATTGCTTTCAAATTAATGTCTTTTTGCACTTTAGATATGTTAAAATACAAATATTAACTTGTGTAGATCTTCACCGATGAAATTTCATTAAAAGACTGCTTTTGGAAAACACATGTTCAACTGATGCTTGTGCAGCAGTAACACATCATTTCTTTTTAACAAGCTGATTGAGAGATTGATATAAATTAGCTTTTTTGAATGAATGACTTTGACTTGTCCAATTCTAAGATTTACCAAAAAATATAGATACATGCAGTACATGATTTATAAATTCAGTATTGTTGAAATTTCTCAGACCTCTGTTATTGAGTTTCTTAAAACTTTCGCTATGATCAAACGAGATGGGCGACCACAGAAATCAGGATCAACGTCATCTCATTAACTTTTTATACTTGTTACGCAACAATAGAAACAGTTTAAGCAATTTTATTGCATTCACCGAATACTTTGATCTATTGTTATAGTTCATGAATTTTGTTTTTCAATTGGATACAATTAAGTCTTCTTGATACATACCAGATTTTCTTATTATTCGACTTGAAAAAGAGTCACTCTTATTTCTATTTGGCTATTCGATCACTAGTAGTAACACCACACACTGAAATATGTTGTCATTGATATGTAAATGTTGAAGAGCAATACATTGTTATTTTGAAGATTGTCAATGATTTCAAAGCGATGCATACCTCCTCCTGTAAAAACCTAAAAGAAAAAAACGAACATTGGAGACAATGAATCTTCACTTCAGTCTGCATAGATTAAAATTTTCTATAGAATATAATGCTATAGTTAGTTTTTTTTCGAACATATCTCAGAAAGAAAAATATTCGTTTCTCAATTTTCAAAAATCATTGTTCGTATTCGAAGTCAAAAGAGAACATTTTACGCGGACTGACACTGAAAGATTTCTATAGATGGACTAAACAATAATTATATTTTTTGTGAGCTAAACTAGCTTCAAATTCGATTTACATTTTTACATGGGAAGATTTCAGATACTTCACCAGTTTTAATCTTGATGCAACTGGCAAATATTGAAATAAAAGAGTTAAATCTAATTTTTTAGGTGGAGGAGCGATACAATAAAAGCCAAAATTCAAAATACTTTTGGCAATTAGAATTATAACGAAAGCCATCACTCAAGTCACCTTTTTGATACTTCATTTTTATTTTATTCAATCTTATACCGATAGTAATCTAAACTGAGTCATTTCATAGTTTCTTTGTCTTTTAACGGATGTTTTCTGTTCTCTTAGAAAAATTTTCTGTTGATGTTTCGCTTGGATTAGGCTCATCCCATCTATCCAGTTACATCCACCAACAGTTCAAAAAGCGAGATTATTTTACAAAATAACACTTCTTCTGGATATCAGCAATGATTCCAAATGGTTATCCTTGTATTTTGGCTCATCCCTAGCGAAAAATTTGCTTTTTGTAGTCATTCATTAATTAGAGAATTGTCTGATCTTTTCTTGCTTCTCTCATTTTGACAAATACACATGTGTATATAGCAAAGCTTGCTTACCTTGCTTTTCCTTTATTTTGCTGAGTTTCTATTGAGACGACTTCATTCCAACCGTATAAAACTTTTGTTTACAAGATCAACTAGGTGTGCTGTTTCGAGTTAGGTAATGAATTTCATTTTGTCATTTTGTGTTTAACATTAGATTTGAGTGGTAGACTCATGAATTCTCTCAAAATACGAAAGGTAAAAATATGGTGAAGAAATATAGATCAATATCATGTTTGTAGTAAAGAACTAATCAATGATTGACAACAAAGATAAAAAATAAACATTAGAAGAATGTAAATCTATTTGCCCTAAATCTTTATTTTCAGCAGAATATTTCTTAGTGTTACAAGCCGTTAGTTGGAACTGGTCACCATTAGTTTAATTGCATAAATTATTCAGATTTTGGGACCTCGCACAGTCGAACAACCAGTCCAAAGCCTGCCGTTTGTTGCTGGTATTGTATCTCAGTTATATTTACGTCTTCTAACTCTTGTAATTCTTTCCATATATGATCAGCTGCTTCTAAGATTGCTTTTTTCATCCGTCTAGACTCGTTTTCTTGGATATGTACCATCGAAGTTTTCATATCATTTGTCCAAGTGTAATCCCATGATTCACTAACCAATATGGGTTCCAAAATGTTCCAATGAGATGCATAATATCGACGAACGAATTCCTTGAATCCAGACATATTTGGTTTTATAAAAACTCTACCAGGATAGAATAATGGATTGAGTTTAATCGGATATTTTTCAACAATTTGTTGTATTCTTTGATCAGCTATTGGAATAGACTTCTCTTTCCAAAAATGCCAATGAATGCCACTTTCATCAGAAATTCTTGGATCCAAACCATTTCGTGCTTGTTCTCCTTTCAAGGGTATCAAATGAAATATTACACCATCATCGATATAGTCCAAATGTTTGTACCAACTGTGTAGTTTTGAAAGTCTTTTAATATCGTTATTAAGTGCACGACGACTATAGAAGACATGACATTTCACTAGTTTCCGTAAACGATCATTGCAATTAAAAAATGAATAAAAATTTTCTTCAGGCTTTAAATAAGAAAATATATGAAGAATTAATTCGTTTGGTAAATGCTCGATTGTTGAAATATGAAGCATCAAATTTGTTATTCTCTATACTAAAGAACGCAAATATTCTCGTACGACTTGTTTTAAGAGAAGAAAATAAATAAAAACAAGTTATTTCACCATGAGGTAATGTAAGAAAGAAACGTATGTCAAAGATATGAATCATTGATTATCAAACCAACCAATGACAAGAAATTTCTCAAAGATTGATTTCCAACAAAGAGAACAAGCAAAATTCACTTAACGACAAGACATTTTATCTGTTGTTCGTATAAATATTCATGTAGTCATATTTCTCTGAATGTTGAATAACTTTCACGTTTGTTTTGAGAAGAATGAAAAAGCATATGACGATAATTTCATTACACTATGCTCTATTTGATTTTCCAGTTCTTAATTCTTCAATAATCTTTAAGTATTTAAATTTCATTTCTAGTAAAACTATGTCTTACAATAATTGATAGAATATATGTTGATTCATTTAATCTAATTATATCACAATGATTCATCTTTTGATGACGGCATATTTTTTTACCAATGAGTATGCGTGATATGCAGTGCACCATGATATTGATTTTTTCTTTCTTAAAATACTTTTTGTCATCGTTATTCTCTGCTCTATAAATAAAAACATCACTTTGTGACTATCGTTTTAATAGATGAAAATTGTGCAGATTCCAACAGTTGTTTGATAAGCAATAAAGATGTATGAATGTGCCACGACGCAAACTTTAACCATATTGTACTTACATAGAACGAAGAGTTTCGCATACTTACAATTTATACTTCTGCAGGTTTCCTCTTTGCAAGTTTTGAATCGTCTGTTTCTTACGATTCTTGATAGTCATGGCCACTAAAATTATAAATCCGATTAAGGTCTTATATTATTCTTTATCTAATATTTTTGTGAAACACGATCTGAAAGGACTGTTGAAATGTATAGTGATAGGAATTGTGCATCCGACATACATAAAATAAAACAAACTCCCTATAATTAGGAATAATAGCTATATCGGTTTTCACACATTTATCCCGTAAAGATTGTACTAACAACTTTTCTATTAATTTTTTTGGTTGGCTTTTTATCAAAGGACTGAATAAAGTACAGATTGATGCTAAAAGTTGTTCTTTGTCTGTTTTTTGTTGTTGTTTCTATTTAATTTTGGTGCACTGTTTGATCCTTGTTTCATTACTGCAATGAACTTATCAAGGAATTCTAACGCAACACGAAATCTTTTTTAACGATTACTTTTTATCTACAAATGGGTCGGCAATAGCTCAAGAGAGCATAGCAGACTAAAGTAATTGGATAATTTCATGTTCAGTTCGTTCATGAACTACTTCTGTCGGATGATTCATGACATATCAAATATTCTTTTTTTAACAATCATATTTTTTCTTTGATTATAGAATTCATTTGATCCTTCACGAAAATATTATCGAATAATATATACACTGCTGAGTCTTATCAATGTAGAGTAGATCTTTTGAAGGATTCGATAACAGGCGCTTTCTTGAAAGTTGCTTCGGCTATGGAAAACAATGAACACGATTATAACCACATCGTGGTGTCTTTGAAAAACGTTTATATTGATTTCATCATAATTTCCAACGTTGGTAATGGCATTTTCATTTTGAAACATTCGGAAGATGAGTGGACGAATGATTATTATATTTCTTTTTCAATGTTTCAGCCGATCAGTATGCAAACACTTGTTTTTTTCCATCCTATACAGTCATTTATGACACACCACTCAACATTCCCACTCGATGTAGACGTATAATCATAACGTATAGTCGGAAGAAAAACATATTACACTTGTGAATTCTGCATAGTGCGACTCATGTCTACTAGAAAGAAATCTTATTTTCAAACATTACTTATCGAGATTGTTCATCGAATTTTCGATGATCTCGATGTGGAAACGATTGTATTGTCAATTCTCTGTGTGTCTATACGGCTTTACTCTATTGTTGAAGCCTATAATCGTTATGAGTTAGGCTGGCATTTTACCTCAAAATATGATCTACCTCTCTTAGCACGTATTATTGATCCTAAAAATGTTATTTGACTTACGCTTTCGAATAAAATGCAGACACCTGGTCAAATTCGATTATTTCTTTCTCATTTTCACATTGACCAATTCATTCGACTACGATCATTGACTCTATTTAACATACAAGATGCAGATATGGATAAATTTCAAAAACAAATCATGGAATATCCTCTCACAACATTCTCAATATCAGCTCGCCACCATTATATCCACAATATGAGCTCGTTGTTATTATCTATTGTATTGCACAATAATCTTCGAAAACTCGAATTTAAAGCAAACAGTTGGATTCTTGATGAAATACAATGGCCCATTCCATGTGGATTGAAGCACTTGATAATTTGTTGTGAGTGTAGTTGGTATACAGTTTACTTGATCCTTGGTGACTTACCTCGATCATGAACATTGATACTGAAAGATGTTTATAAGAGTCGATTCGATGAGACTGTTTTTATACAGTCCATTTATTTAAATTCACTCTCATTAAACAGCAGTTCTAAAATAACAATGAACAGTGTTGAATCACTGCTTTCACTTTTACCTAAGTTAAAGTATCTTCGACTAACTTGCCAGACATCTTTAACTGATTCTTTCTTATTCGATGGTTCTTGATGGGAAAATTTCATTGAAATGAAATTACCTTTATTGAATAAGTTTGAATACTGGTTCACTAGTGATAAATTCTATAATTCAAATGGTACTTACTATAGCATTACTGAATGCACCATTTCAAACACCATTCTAGCTCAAAATCAAACATTGGCTTATTAAATGTGATTACGAGTACAACGAATATAATTGGAAATTTCATCTATATTCGATACCAATCTTGCAAGATAACTTTAATTATTCTGATCAACGAAATACAATGATTATCGTCAATGCGCATCGATTATCCTTAAACTTGAGTCAAATGATGACTGAAGGTATTCGACAACAAGTAAGCATTATATTAGATATATTCAAACCGGTTATCTCTTTTCGAACAAATAATTCTTCTGGAAGAAAGCTGATAGATATTTTCGTGCCAATTGATTTTATAAGACTGTAATTGTTGTTAAAAGCATTGTTGCTGACGTTTCTCACGAAATTTCATGCAGAAAATTTGTCAACTCTCATTCAAAAGCAAAATACTTGCTGTGGATGGTTCATTAAGTGATTTCTATGAAGGATTTAACTTTTCAATAGAATTGTACCTTTTGAATTTTTTTTCTCTAAAACTTTGCTCACATAGAGATTTCCATCATATCGAATTTCAGAAATTTTTCGTTGCCGCAGTCTCTCTCTATCAGAAAATTCTGGAATTCAGTCCATTAATGTTTCTGATTGTAATCTGTATGCGCAAAAAATTGCAGGTCAAAAGGAAACTAAAAAAATACGATTTTGTTGAATAGAGTGATTCTTCATAGAAGATTCATGCATAATTCAATATCTCGATCAAAACATAACAAAATTATGAACATTTGAAAGGTTGCTACGATTCAATAGTCTTTCACTAGTAGGCAAAATATACGTTCCAAAGGGAATCTATGTACACATAAACTAAGTACCTTGTTTTTAGAGTAGAGTTATGTTTGGTTTCATTTATTCGTTCAATTCTGATAACATAGCAAATGTACGACAGGATTATAAAATTGATAAGTTTCTTTATTACGTCGTGTTTTATAAGATGTACTCAAATGAGAAAGGTTCTATTTTTTGAAAGACTATCAAAGTCTACTCAACAAAAACAGTGCATAGCCACATAAAAATTTAATCTAATAATAATCATTAATTTTAATTAAATTCTAGTAAAGTAAGAAATAAACAAAACTATATTCCATCGATCTTAATACGTTGGAGAAAATGAAACTAATTCAGTATGTTTTGAAGAAAAAAATGAGTTTGAGAAAAACACAATTAACCAAAAACATTCAATTTTCAATATTGCTAATTATTTATTCTTTAATAAATAGTTATAAACTCTTGTATTTACAAATTTATTTCAAATAAATATTATAAACTCTCACAATAAATTTTAGTACAAAAGCATACATCTGACTTTGATGTATATAATGTATTTTATCATGAGAGTCAGAAAGGAAATCTTTTCCTATGGAAGTATCAAAAATAATTTTTCTTTTCTCATTCTCTAACTTATCACGAAGATGTTTTTTACTTGTAAAATATTTGAAAAATGGCACTAGAATATAGAGTTGAGGACAAAGTTTTTTAATTTTCATTGTCAATATAGACTATGTTCTAAGCAAATTTGTTTCATTTAAATACGAGTTTCTTCTAAAAGACATTTTAATTTCATAAAAAAACGATCTTTCTTGTTTTCATGATTTTTTTAAAAATTAGAATAAGTTTATACTTCGTATTTCAATTTCTTTAACGATTACATATTTTTGTTTTTAGATAAATCCAAAAAAGGATTATCTATTTCGAAATGTGACAGACCTTGCACTAAAGATTGATCAAAAACGATCTAATGGCTCAACTGAACATCTTTCAACAACTCTTAATCTATCGAATCTTCAAACACAACACTTATATTTCCAATGTGAGTGTATGTTCGATACGAGCCTGAATATCGACATTGATACTCTATTCAAACGAGCATGGCATCTTCGTTCAATAAAAAATAAGTTGTAATGATTTCGAAAAAATAAAGTTGATAACTCTCAATACTATCTGTTTGAAATTACTTCGTCATATAAAGCATCTTGATACTGAAATCACGTATGCGAAAGACGCCATGATGATACTGGAGCGAGTCCAACATTTATCAAGTGCCATATCTCGATCCTTATACGATGGAGAGAATTTTGTGGATACGATCATTCAATGGCTTACACGCATGAAAAGAGATTCTTTATATGAGCTAGAGTGGGACTCATTATACGCGTGTAGTGAAATAGTGAGTGCAGTATACTTGTGGCTTGGCAAGAGCATGAATAAGGAATCAAACATCGTTGTTAGTCATAAACGTGTCAAGGGAACCCATCACTATCACTAATCATGATCTATTGACTTTATTCGTTTAAACAGGATTGCAGTCATTTTTCTCTAATAAAGTGTGCGCATAAGTTCTATCATTCGAAAGAAAAGGAATTAATTCATGAAAGTTTGATGAAACTTTTAAATACAGAGATCAATCAGTTATATTAAGAATTTTTCGTAACAAACATTCAAATGAAGGAGCAATTATAGAAAATAAATTCATTCGAAGTAATTTGTTTCATACGATCATGATAGTGTTTTCTACGATTGAAAAACATTTATTTAAAAAAAAATTTGTAGGTTTTAATTTACATGTTCTAAATATTGATGAAGAAGACGAGTTTAACAATTGATGCTTATGGCGAATGATATTATATTTAGAATAAAATGACTTATAAACATGTGAATATCAGAGTACGATATTCACATTCTAAGATATGGGATAGTACAACCTGAGAAAATGTTTTTAAAATCTTAGCTGATTTTTATTTTTTCATATTTGTTATGATGACTACTTGATTAATTAAATTCATTCTAGAATTTGAAAATGAATCAAAGCTGAGTTAATTTTTCGTAAATTATATTGAATAAAACTCAATATACAATTTTTATTGATAAGCTAACAATTTGAGGCTGTGGCGCGTATCTATATGATAGACTACTCATCGGATCAAATTAAAAGTTCACTTCATTTACAATATGGTAGCATAAACATTCATTCTAACATTGCTTAAGTTATATTTGTTTTAGTTTATGTAGATGCGCCGAATAACATAAAAAAAGACATTCTTTGGAAAAAGGCGAAACATATTTCTTGAAATAGTGTGAGTTAGCTGTTACTGAATTAGAGTCGAGTCCGAGTCGAGATTTTCTCATTCGTGTTGGTCTCTGACACAAACTTCATCAAATATTTATGATTTAAATTTATCTTGGTAGAATGCTAACTAGACATTGAGTGCTTGACATTCTTTAGTAAAGTAACAGAAAAAAAACCACTCAAAAGGATGATGTTCAATCACTTCAGTCATCATAATAAATAGTAATTTTGCCATTTTACAATTTCGATCGAGTGTTATTATTATTCATGACTAAAAGATTGTTTTGTCTGATATCGTCAACAGTTTGACATCCACATAACATCATAGCCAATCGAAATTCTTTTTTCAATATATTTAACACATTTTGTACACCTTGCATTCCATCTACTGCCAAACCCCATAACACTGGTCGTCCAATAAGTACTGCTTTTGCACCCAATGCCACAGCTTTCAAAATATCTGTTCCCCGTCGTATACCACCATCAATATAAACATCAATTTGATGATGTTCACTACGAATAGCATCCATAATGTCTGGTAAAGCATCAACAGTACTCTGACATGTATCCAATTGTCGACCACCATGATTCGAAACAATAATTCCTTGTACACCATGTTTAACAGCTTCACGAGCATCATCTGGATGTATAATACCTTTGAGAATGAGGGGTAATGACGTGATCGACTGTATCCATTTAAGATCTTGCCACGATAATGACGCATCAATAGGTGATTGCCGATAAGTTTTCGCAAAATCATTACTTTTATCATCAATTAGATTTTCTGCTTGAATACCTTCAGGTAATGAAAATTGATTATGCACATCACATTCTCTATTGCCTACTTCACAATGATCAACAGTAATAACTAAAGCTTTATAGCCATATTTTTCAGCATGTTCGATTAGTCTCTGTGTATATTGACGATTTTTGAATACATATAACTGGTACCAAAGCTGTGAAGTACTTTGAGAATAATTTTTTTTAATTTGCTCTCGATGCTCTTCAGCAATTCGTTTCATGTGTGTTGATGCCATAGTACTGACACACATTATTGTCGAACAAGCAACAGCTGCACGAACAGTTGCTAATTCTCCATATTCATTATTTGCTAGTCGATGTAAAGCTGTTGGAGCAATAATACATGGAAATGAAATTGTTGCCGTAGCATTTAAAAGTTGTGTTTGACAATTGATTGAATTGACTGCTGAATGAGACGATACATCAATGAGTACTTTTGGACGTAATTTTATTCGACGAAAAGCTTGTTGATTATCAATTAATGTTAAATGATCATCTGAACCAGTACTATAGAAATCATAGATCATTTTTGGCAATATCATTTTCGCCTCTTGATGATAATCTTCCACGTTCAATCGAGCTTGCTTTGGTTGTACCAGTGACATTTCTTGTTTTTTTTCAACGACTTGCATGATTTGTTATTTTTTGTATGAAAAAATAATATGGCAATATGTACCAATCTTAGTGATGAAAAAAGTAAAGACTACACTCTAAAAAAATCAAGATATATGAAGTGTATAAACAATACAGTTTGTTCGCTTATACAAAACACTGTGACCTAATTCTGATTGGCACATTTATTGCTAACTTAGACGCTTCAGCTGATCTACGAGCTATTAATTCTAGAAATAATTGTATTGCGATATGAATAGTACGTATTAAGAAAATATTTTTGATAAAATAATTTTATATTTTTAAATGTTAAGCTAAATTTGACAAGAATTAAAATTGATAAGAATAAGTATGAAATAATTTTATCAAAAATATATTTTCTGAATACGCACTATTCATATAGAAATGGAATTATTTCTAGAACTAGTAGCTGGTAGATTAGTTAAAAGATCAAAGTTGTTTAAATAGTTAGCAGTGGATAAATGTTCGTGATATTAATATAATCTAGAACAAAATAAACAAAATATTTGTTTTTTATTCGTGTAAAACTCTAAAGTTTTTCAAAATTAATTTCACAAAAAAATGGAATACTTCCAATTTCTAAAAGACTTACTAAATAACTTGCAATAATTTCCTGTAATACTTTAAGTTTTAATTATACCATTAACTTCTCAATCATTACATGTTGAATGAACACATTGTAATAAATAATAAGATTAAGTATTGTTGCTGCTCGTAGGAGTATTGTAAAATAACACGATTAGAAAATAGTCATCTTCTACTTATTTTATCTTAGATTTCAATAATATTTGAAAATATTGCAGCAGTTATAGGATACGAGAATTACTAGGATTGGAAGTTATAACACGAAAAAAGAGTTAACAGTAAAAAAAAATTAATTAGAGAACAAGTTTTACTTACCTCTTCTTGATAATTACATATTTTAATTATATAATAAGCAAATATAAATTGTGATAATAGTTCACATCTAATAACATGCTTTTCAAAAATAACTTTGTTTGCTATACTAAATTCAATTGTCAATGAAAATTCTAATGATAAATGTAAAGAAATAAACGTCAAGAAAATAATCTAAAGTAAAACAATATAATTTGAAAGCAGTAAACATTAACTTATTGGATTCAGTTAGAAATATTTTAAAACAAAGTAGACGATGCACAAAAAGAATCTTGAACATAAAATAAAATTTACTATTCAATCAATTGAAGCTAAAAAAACAAGATGACGTACATATGTATCTCAAGAAAATCAAGTAATTTTAGGAAAAGAATAATGAATAAAAGAATTATCTTAAGCGACCAGATTTACTCAATTATTTAAAAAAATATTATTTAGAAACATTGCTCATGAAACACATTTTGAGTACGTTAACATTCGTTCTATGTTTATATCTCAATGGTTACATATCCAATTACGATAGCAAACAAGACGCATCAATAGCTATTAGGTCAAAGTGCTATAAAAAATAAGACACTTCAGTATCTAGAGCACACCGAAGCATCTAACCAATAAGATGCTTCTAATATTTAACTTATCTCTAAATACTAGACTTTTCGACGGATGAACTGTTTTCGAAGATGAATGGCATTTTTTAGACGGCTGAATCACGAGAATCATTCATAACATAGAAAACAGTGAAAAAATTAAAGAGGATTAAACAAAACTGATAATAGATGATTAAGTCTCGTGTCAATGAGTGACATCTGTTGAAGTTAACATTACATTGAATGCTTTTATTAACATAATAATTTAAATATATTGTATGAATAATAATTTTCAATAGGTTAATCGAACCTTAACATTAAAAAAAGAATGGTATTCGAAAACGAAAACATAAATTATAAAATGACAAAGTATTATCAATAAAAAATATTGCATGTCTTACGAAGACCAACTCTATGTACAGAACATCATGTTTTTCAATATTGCTAATGTATCCTTCTAGATCAATCTTATCCAATTATTTTCGATTCATCAATATTATATACACCTCCAAGTTATCAACAATATAATAATCTAGAATATCCTAACACAAACTATTTAAATGATCTTATATCAGATAAATCCTTATTTTCATATAAGAAGAGGGGTGTGGGTGTTGGTGTAAATAAAGATGATTAACTAACACTCACACTCGCACTCATCTTGAAAGGAGAAAAGAAATCTCTTTCACCAATCGATAAAACTGTAACACGAATTATTCTTCAGCACATTCATCACATAAGTGTAAGGCAAGGCAAGAGTATATAGAGTGATAGAGAATTTCAAGCTCTATCAGAGTCTGTGGTTACTGTTTTTTTTTAAAGACAATACTATAGTGATAAAGAATTTATAATACTAGATAATTTTGATAAAAGGACAAAATCAAATCTATGAGAATCTCCATATGAGGATGCCTTAGTTTCACTCAATTTATTTTGGTAATGAATAGGTCTCAACTAAAACCTAATTATACAGAGCGATAGAAAACTCCACGAGCTTTCAGAATATGTAATTACCTTTTAAAAAAAATATGTTTTCATAGTAGAAATATATTCAAAATACAGACTCTCACTAATTTTTCCCGGCCGTATATATAAGGTTTCTCGTAATCGATAATATTATCGAGCACGTAGTATAAAAGATAGTATCCATCTTTCTGATTATGATCATTAGTATTGTACACGTAATATTGATGATGTAGCAATGATCACACCTTCCATATAAGTAACATGTACAACAATAACAAAATCTAAATGAAACTATCTATTAGAATACGATATTATTTTACTTATGCATGATTTTCTCGTTTAAACACATATATTGTATGTCATCAAACTATTGACACGTTCAACAAAGGCAATATTGTATCTATTAAAACATTCATTCTTTTCCTATGATGCATAGAACAAGCAGATATATTTAAAAAAGAAGCATCTTGATTGACTACTGATAAAATCCTTTTCCCATTCTATATGCTAAAAATTGAGTGTTGGTATGTGAATGAGGTTGGACTGAAGACTAAATGTACACTCGCACCCACACCCACATCATCAAAATTTTACATCATAAAAAGCTGATAAAATAAAAACATTTTGATTGAATCATTATTCTTGTAAAAGTCAAATTTGTACATTTTCTTTTTCTTTTTTATTGATCTTTTTTAAATTTAAAAATATTTACACATATCTATTGAACTGTTCATTTTCATCAATCAAATTGATGTTGTTGGCAAGTGGTCGCTTCATGCTATATTTTCAACAGAAATTCTTTTAACAGTGAGTAGTTGCTCGTGCAGGAATGAAAATCATCAACAGAACGAGAAAAAAATTGATAAGATATATAAATAAACGCATTTACGTCTCTTTTACATCTATTTTATTTTTACTTGTGGTGCATGGCTGATAAGAATAAATATGAAATTGCTCCAAATCGAAAATGAAACAGATGCTCGTTTATGTGCGAAACTACTTGCGGAAGAATTTGCTTCATACAATCCTTTGATGGTTTTTAATCAGATCACATCCATGCAATTATTTGACGAACGGATTTGGCCATTGATGATGGATGTACTTAATGAAAAATTATCATTTCTCGTACGACATCGTTCCACGAATGAAATCGTTGCAACAATCATTGCCAATGACCTATTTTTACATTACGAAAAACATCCACATGATGCGTCTAGTCCTGCATCTCATAATCCGATGAAAGACTTATTTGCAGAAATGCGTGATCAATTTGTGTAACATGATTTTACTCAAGAATTAAAACCGAATATGGTTTTATTTATTATAGCTGGTGCAACCCGATTTAAGCACTTAGATAAAAATTTAGCAGCTCGATTACGTACTCATCTATGTAATTATGCACGAGATACAAAAGGCTTTCAATATGCATTTATACAAACATGTCATCCAGCAACACGTCATATCTACGTTAAAAACATGAATGGAAAAGAAATGACAATTGTTGATCCAGCAACTTGGCTATGGAAAAAGAAAGATGATGGTTTATCACAGCCATTTAAAGATTATCAAGGTGGGCCTGTTGTCAATATTCTTGTCAAACTGAGCGAACTAAAATAAAGAATATAGATGAAAACCTGTTTTATTGTTTGAAATAAATCATTTCGAAAACTTTTAACACATAAATAATATATGATGGTTAATGTCAGAATATTGAAAATAAACGTTATTCCGTGTAAAATGTGATTCTATGCATTTTAATTGAAAGTAAAAATGTTGCGAGAATAATGTAAAAAAAAAACGAAAAAGTACAAATCTCAATGTCAACAGTAAGAATGTCAAAGACTAAGCTGGATATTTCTGAATAGTTTCACTCAAAAAATAAACCAAATAGCATATTCCGAATCGAATGTTTATTGTATTGAAAAAAAGACAAGAAAATATTTTGAATGATTAGTTAATCAACTTTATATAGTTCTGACTGTACAATGAATACTCATTTCGTCTTGCTGCTATCAAAAACAAACGATTGAAGAGGTCTAATGCTGTAATGGCATAGTTACGATGTCGATGATACGCCTTTATCCGAATTCGTACAGGTGGTTTTTGTGTTTGTTTGCTTGTATACAGACATCAGTGTGAGTTTAGATGAAGAATACATTGACGCTCACCCTCCTTATTCACACCAGATGTCTCATTGTGCCGAATCTGACTAATTCACTGTCGAGATGGATGCTCATGGATCGAATTCTAAATAAAATACAAAATTTTTCAACGTGTTGCATGTCTCACTAGGTTTTTCCTCAGAAGTCCTGAATTCTTCCATGGCTGGCATAAAACATTTCTGCAGTGAACAACAGACATACGAAGCAAAACAAGGAAAAAAGACAAATCTGCTGATACTTTGAAAAATATTTCTTTATATTCAGAAAACTGTTCTAATCTTATTCTCCTCGTTCACCAATAACGACAGCATCATCATCGTCAATTAGTTTTTCTAGTTCCAATTCTATTCCTACTTCACCTTTCCATCATCAATTTTTTTCAAGATCCCTTTCTTCAACTACTAGACATGAGTACAGTTCCAGTGAAGGTGCTGGCTTGAATATTATTACATCGATACCCACACGTTTTTTTCTGCTCGATCATGTTTTCTGCAGTTTTTGTTGAAATCATAGCAATCGATCGAACAGCGCCAATTCATTTTCACATACGTAGGATATCTTAGGTCAGGACTCGATATTTTCCTGAATGGATTCGCACTGAAGTGCACTCCAACTCAGGTCAGCAGCATTCCAAGTAGAACTCGACGAGCTCTATCAGATCCATATGTTCCTTCCTCGGGAAAACCACTCCCTTCCCTAAAAAACCGAAAATACCGCAAAAAATGCCTAAGAAAACAGGAAAATTCAAGAAAACCTGTCGCGATTCGCCCAGGTAGCACTCCAACAACAAGACACACATCTCCAGATAGATTTCGACGAACTCAATCTAGTGCACACCTATTTAACTTCGCTCGAACAGTCAGTGCCCCAGAAAATTGCTAATTAGTACTCAATTAATCTATTTCATAATTAAAGTCGTCACGATTCGCCTAGGAGTGCACTCCAACAACGAGACATACATCTTCAGATAGATCTCGATGAGCTCTATCTGGCGGACACCCCTTTAACTTCGGTTGAATACTAACTAACCCAGAAGATTGCTAATTAGTACTTTATTACATAATCATCTAATTAAAATCGTCGTGATTCGTCCAGTACAGATAATTCCTCATCTTTAGGTCCGACGAAAAGTTTGATTAGTTTTTGTTTTGATCCAACTAGGACGAGAGAGAAATAGAGGGCGCACTCATTCGGTTGGTGAAACATTCTTTTCTATTTATGTCCGAAAATGTGCGGAGTATCGGAAAAAGAGGGTGTGGATGTGGGCATGCGTGTTATTACAGAGAGTAGATAGTAAGCAACACCCACCCACCCACCCACACCCAAACTCCACAACCACACACCCACACCCACACCCACCCACCCACCACACCCACACCCACACCCACACCCACCCACACCCACATCCCACACCCACACGCACACCCTTGTCTCTAATCCATATTACATTATAGATCATGCTGAATATAAGCCATGACACTACAAAAGTTAAAAGAAAATAATCTAGGCGAATGATGAAACAGACTATTAAGAGCACATAAGCAGTGCCGCATTGTCATGTCGGCAATCCAAAAAATTATTTCGAACAAAGGCAACCCTGAGACTGGCAAGACTAATTCAGAATGGATTAAATGATAGTTTCACAGATGCAGTTGCATGTCTAGTCAAGAGTTCAATTCTTGGACTTAACCAATGAGGACTCATTTATCAGAATCGACCAATAAAGGTGAAAACATGAAGTGTATGAGGATTATTAACAATACGAATCCTTATGATCTGCAAAGAAATAAGTCTTCTATAATGCATATCAAGTCGATTTTTGCTCGTTTTCTAATAGATGTAGAAAATAGGCCCATATGAAACGAAAGGTTCTCTCAAAAAGAAGATATCAAGGTAGATTGAGACAATGATCAATGTCCTGATCAACACTGCTAAGATAATTGACTAGTTAAAACACAGTCTCACTTCGATTGCTGCATACATTGCAGCCACTATTGAGATGTGTCGAAACGAAAAGTTCTCTAAAGAGTACATGAGTATCAAGAATCGTCAGATATATGCATTTCTTGCACTTTTCTGTACATCAACGAGAAGAAATAGTCAAGGAGACAACACCTCTCGGTGCGAGCAACTAGTATTCGATCTTAATGATACACAGTTCAGCTTCATAGTAATTCAACATCGGTGACTTCTATACCAGAAAAAAAGGCAATAGGGACACTATTTGATCACATACTTCTCTGATAAACAGCAAAGCAAAAAGAAAACCACAGGTTTTGGCTTCGAAGAGAATGCCCAAGATCACCAATATCCACAACATGCTTCATATCTTGCTGTTATATTGTGTTTCTCATTATTTGGAAAGCGCGATCTTTTCTGAAGTGCAAGAAAATAGACTTGCTATGTCTGGTCGAACGAAAAAAACATGATATATTATTAGTTATTTCCTCACATTTTGCTTTAAAACAAGATGCAGCCCGAATGTGGTCAATTAGTTTCTTTGCTTCGGACTAAATCAAGTCTTTTCTTGATTCAAATCTGTCAAATATCAGAGCAAGTTCAGCATGTAGAAGACCTCTTGCACACATATTGAAATATAGTGCACTTTATTTTGTTAAGAAACGAAAATTTTGTCGTATATAGCATTTTCAATCTATCTCCTTCTCATATGACTGCAATCTAAATTAGCGCGAGTGTGAGTGTGAGTGCCGATAAATAGAAGAACTTCGTCCGCAGCCGGCCAAAGTTCATAATCTAAAGTACCAGATAATATATTACTACTTTTTGTTTATCAAAGTGCTAGTAACGTTTTAAGACATTAAAGATGTTGCATTACATTTCCAACATTACCCAGTGATGCACTGTTTGGGTGAATTAAAACGTGTATCTTCTTTTACTTCGAAATAGAGCATGAAATATTTCGTTGTATTGCATATTATGGTATTATAAATTATTGATAACAAAGCTTCGAATCTGTTTTATAAAGATTTACGATCATTTTTGACACGTAATAATAGTTTGGTGCGTTATTTGATACAAGTCGTATACTTTATTTCGTAATTATTTATGAGAAAACAATAAACAGTATTTATACACTTGAAAGAAACCAACAAAACAGCATACTTGATAGCTATAAAAGATTATTTTTTGCGATACAATAGCCCTTTCTAAACGATTACAATAGTTGCTATTATCATTGTAAGTATTAATTTCTCTCAAGTGGAACAAATTCACTTGTTTTCTTCTCTTCAATTAAAAAAAAAACTCTTTCAGAATCAAATTTCGAATTATCCAAGACTTAATCGATGATAAAAATACTAAAATGTTAATATAAAAAAAAAAACGATCAATTTCCAAAAGGTTTATAGAAAATACCAAGAGCTTGATGGCTTTATTATAGCATACTAAGAGAATGAGTAACACTACATCTTGAAAACAATGTAAGAAATATCGAATGATGTGATTCAAAAAGACTCATTTTCAGACATTCGATACCGTCGGGTATGCGAGATTGTAGATCTATATTCATTTGTCTTGATGAAGGAGAGAGCTGGGGTGTGCTAGTAAATCACTTGAATACTGTCAGTAGTAAAAATGTCAAAAGTGAAAACATCTTAAAAATGTCGATAATATAAATGTTGATAAAGAAACTCTACTGTTTGAGATTATTGGTGTTGATGTAGGTGCAGTGTAGGTGTGGACAAAGAAGAAACACTTATAATCATACTTACAAACACCCAGATACAGACCCACACCAACAATTGTGCCTAGACCCATTTGCTATTCCAATTTTTTCGTCTATCTATCCATAGGGTATATGTTCTATCGATTGCATCTGAATTATATCAGCTTCTATTCATACCCATTTTAGATTTTCTTATTAATTACAACGACTCTTGCTATTTCGTGTAATAAAACAATTCATTGAACTGATCAGAACTTGTAAACACAAGTTTGGTACCAGCAAAGAATATGATGTCAATATCATTCATTTTCTTTTTGATTAGCTGTTGTTACGCAGCTGAGGTAAGGATTTGTCTACATATTCTGAAACTATTGAACTTAACTCTTAGATCTGAAAACATTTTTCTAGAATACGACATAATTAATTTGTTCTAAATATTTTTGATCAGTATCAAATTGATAAACATCTAAATTTAAGAGTTAAAATAAAAAGAATTTCTCAGTTAGAAATTCATTTGTTCTAAATTATTCATTCTATTTCTAAAAAAACTACTACATTCTCTCTAGAAATTATCATCATATAATGTGGATCCAAGTGAAACATCAGTTTCGGGTATATCATCTGGCGCATACTTTGCTACACAAATACAAGTCGCATTTTCAGCTTCAATAAAAGGTGCTGGAATTGTAGCAGGTGGGCCTTATAACTGTGGAGGACAAATGAGTTACACAAGTTGTATGTACACGAGTAGTCCATCGATTACCCAATCTATTTCAAATACGAAATCATGGAGTGGAAACAAAATTGATGATGTAGAAAATTTAGCAAAACACAAAGTTTATATGATTTCTGGAACGTCTGATAGTACTGTTGGTGTTTCAGTAATGACTCAATTATATAAATATTATGTGACTGAAGGTCAATTTATTCCAAGTGCAAATGTTGTATTTAAAAAAGAGTTAAACTCGGCGCATACATTTCCAACTGATTTTGATAGTACTGGTAATAATGGTTGTGGATCTACAAGTAGTCCTTATATAAGTAATTGTGGCTTTGATGGAGCAGGAGCTATACTTGAACATATTTATGGATCGTTGAACCCAAGAAATAATGGAGTATTAAGTGGAAAATTTATTGAGTTTGATCAAGGAGAATTTATAGCTGATGCAAGAAGTAATGGAATGAGCACTACAGCATGGATTTATATACCTAAAAGCTGTACTGATGGAGTTACTTGTAAATTACATATTGCCTATCATGGTTGTCTACAAGGTTACGAAAAAATTGGTGATAAATTTGTTAAAAATACAGGATACAATCGTTGGGCTGACACCAATAATATGATAGTTTTATATCCACAAACAGTAGCTACAAATACAATAAACATGGGAGGTGGAGCATCGCTTCCAAATGCGAATGGATGTTGGGACTGGATTGGATGGTATGGAAGTGATTTTAGTGTTAAAAGTGGCAAACAATCGACTGCCATGAAAAAGATGATTGATCGTATAACGAGTGGTTTCAATCCAATTGATGCACCAACAGGACTTCAAGTTACTGCCATCACAGATAATTCAGTTTCTCTTTCATGGAAACAAGTTTCAAGTGCAAATGGTTATAATGTTTACAGGAATGGTGGTAAAGCTATTGGTGGAATAATAAGTGGTACAACATTTACAGATAATAATTTAAATTCTGGTACAACATACACATTCACTGTTAAAGCTGTTTCATCATCAGGTAGTGAAAGTGGTGCTTCAAATTCAGTCACTGGTAAAACAACTGGTCAACCACCAGCTGTAGGAACACCGAATGGTTTAGTAGTTACGGATACAACTAGTAGCTCGGTTACTTTAAAATGGGATTCAGTTTCACATGTAACAACATATAATATTTATCGTAATGAAGAGAAGGTGACAAGTGTTAGCACGACGTCATATACTGATATAGGTTTGAATTCTGCAACTGATTATCGATATCAAGTCTCATCGGTACAAGGTTCGACTGAAAGCGAAAAGTCCAATGAAGTTACGACTACAACACTTGCGGACAAGGTGTGTTATAATGATAACAATGTTAATCATGTAGTTGCTCTAAGAGCTTATGTAAGCTTTGGCTATACATTTGCTCTTGGTTCAAATCAAAATATGGGACTTTACAATATCTTTCAGAAAACAAATCTATGCAAAGAAAAAGTAAACTACTATGTGATCGTGTAGTTGCAATATGAATATAAAATAAACAAAAATTAAAATAAACATTTTCACACGATATACTTCTAATTCATGAAAACGTTTATTGTACACATGAATTCCACTTTCCTATTGCATACATTAAACAATGCTATTTTGATTGTAAGCTTATGATTTTTTTCAAAATCAATAAATCAAACAAGTTGCGCTCATCCACAAATTTACCATATCTTTTTTGCAAAAACATGGTGCTACATTTCCTAATAGAAATTCTTTACCTCATAATGAGACAAATTTTCTAGGAATACGTGATTTCTCATCTGATCAAGTGTTTGGCAACTATATGTTTTGTCGAACGCACAGGTCTCAACATTATGGAATCTGAATCTCAGTACACATGGATTTTCGTTTCGTGTTAGATGAAGTCCGTCAAGTTCGGGTGCGAAATTTTGGACTCGATAGATGTAAAGTGCAATACTTATCGAATATAAAAAACTGAAAAAAGGCATTTCATAACTTTTGGATGACTATCTAATTCTAATTAGAAAATTATATTGAGAATATCAAAGTACGATCCCAGTGGAACCAGTTTCCAAAAACTGCAATCAACAGTGTTCGAGTTCGGGTTTCAAAATTTTCGTACACTTCAGGCTCTAGTCATATAGCATACTCGTATGGATACACAAGTAAAAGTGCAGAAAGCGATCATATGTACAGGGTGGGTCAAAAGTATTGAATAGTCCAAGATATATTATATTATCAGTTGATAAGTTCGAAGTTTTGCTTGAAAAATGCACTCAGGTCTCTAGTGTTATGTTATGTGATCTCATGATCACTATGGCTGAATGGTTAAGATGTTTGACACATATCTCAAGATAGTGTGTTCGAACCTCGACGTCATCAGCCATAGAATGACCTTGGACAAGTCACTAACGGTTGTTTGTCTCGGACCACCCATTCGATAGCACACTAACTACGTTGTTGACATATACAAAAGCCCATGTGGCTGGTATGTGGTTAGTCAGCATGCATGGGAAGCTTAAGCAATTAAGGCGGAGGAACTCTGTGTCAGGCTGGTCTTCTGTTCAGAGCTGCAACTAGTAATAGTTGTAGGAAAAATATCGGGCCTTCGAAACTGTCCTTGGACAGCACCCTCTACTGAAAGGTAACCGAAAGGCAAGGGTATTCTTCGTCTCCTTCTTATTCTATGTGATCTCGGATTGTATTGATTTTGTTGAACTCACGTATATTTTCAAAGAAAATAGTGAGTGTAAGTTTTAAATCGAGATTCTGGTGGCTTTCCCTAGATCCTAGCAGCCAAAATGGTGGAAAATAAAAGGCTGCCACAAAGGTCTCCATGGCAACCATGTGGCGGGAAACCATACATTATTGTATATGCTGTCATAACAACCGGTACCCCCCCCCCCCCCCCCCCCCCCCCCCCCCCGCCTTTACAGACCATTACAAACACATTAACTAATTAACTAATTAGGAAAAATATGAGTGAATTAATTAATAATCAATTATTCATTTTTTTAATATTTTTAAATATTTTTTGTATTTATCAATATTTAGTACTTTTCATTTATTAATATGTATTAATACTTTTTAGTATTTACTAACGTTTTCATATGCGTTCTATAAATATTATCTTTAATAAGTATATACAAGCTATGCATTAAAGATATATCGGACGGAAGAAAACTTTCTTTTTACAGTATTTATAAATATGAAATTTTGATAAAATAAAATTTCAGAGAGCGCTTATTAAATATAAAAAGTCTTATAACTCTGATTTATTCATTTATTCCATATTATTTTAACAGGTTTTTTTAAACCTCAGATGATTTGTGTTAAATTCATAACAGTTAGAGATTGTGAACTCCACATTTCAGCATCGAAGGGGCTACACTGACAAGTTTGTTTTTTGAACATCTTCAAGCTAAAACATCGGTGTACAATCAGATGAAAAAAAGGTAATCGAATTCAATAAAGTAACAATGATGTCACTTGAAATCACATAAGAGTACTCGAAATACATCGGTGCGTTTTTCAAAACAAACAGTTGAATTCAAAGAATATTTGGGTCGAGACTGACACAAGGGTTATGCTAGTTGAGCTGCTAAGGAAAGACTTCATCGCACTTCTTAATCAGTTTCGTGACCGTTTACATCTTGCTCAAAGGATATCTTAGAAAGCACGTTTATGTACAACTTCTCGTTCGTCATGAAATTAGTGCTATCACACGGATCAATTGAGTTAATATTGTCCCCTTTTTTTTGAAGCCGAAGTTACTAAAATGTAGGTAAATGTGGATGTGGATCTTCGGTTCTCTCTCATCCGTAGGCGGCGAGACCGTTCGCCATTATTTAATTTTTTGAAGCTCGTTGTCTTTCGTTACTAAATATATAACAATTTACTTCTGTGAATTGATCAAAGTAATTTTCTTGTACTCTCAGATTATTAGTCATACGACTCTCATGAAATCACATCCAGTTATTTATCGTAATAATACTTTGATGCAGTATGGTATATAAATTAACTGACTCAAATCAAAATGCAGCATAAATCACCCATAAAAAGAGAATTTGATATTTTCCACTGTCACTTTTTCCTGCACACGATCGTATGGTGGGTGTAGCTGTGGTTGTGGGACTTGCGTATCTTTAAGTAACTCCTGTTTTCGTACATATCAATATTCACACTTCATATCCTCAAGGTCAACGTATCGATCTTCTACAAGGCTGTAAAGTCGTTCTCAAATTCTGTCGTTTCGCTCTTCATTTTCTAATGCATGAATCGGAGTGTGAGGGTGTTGATATGGGTGTGAGTATTTTATTCGAATGCACTCACACCCACACACTTGTTACTGTTGTTGCCGTGATTATTGTTGATGATGGTAACCAGAATGTGAGCACAACAGCGAATGATACTTCACCGACTAATAAACCGAAAATAAAGCGATAAAAAATGATAGCTATAAGGAAGACGCATTGTCCTGATCCTGATCTTGTAAATAAAGTAAAAAACGAAATGATTACGAGTTGAAAACGATCATTTCATAAAAGCTATCTACTTTATTTCGATGGTTTCTTTTGTCCAAATATCCGAATTTGTTCAACCATTTTTGTTGGTAGTAGTACCGATGGTGAGCAGAAAAGATGGTTTCGAAATTGATACTGAATCGGCTGACCAATTGCTTAAAGGAAGACAAAGCCTTGCCTATAACGTATGTTACTAACAGCTCCTTATTACTCGAGATAGACAAAAAAGTGTATGCGCTTTGATTATGAGCTTAGAAGATTATCGTGCGTATTTCAATAAGTTTCAAATTCATATTTTTGCACTCTTACATAGCATGATCAAGAGATTTTTGTCTTTCCTTTTTTCAATCGCAATTGCACGCGAAGGCACAAAAAATAGACATTATCAGAACACGAGATTTTTTTGATTTACAAAGCTCATTATATATGCCTCGGTAGATGCCAATGCAGCGGTGGTACCAAAAACCTTGTATGCATACTGATGAATAAATAATAGTCATGATGTATTATTAGAAACAGCAAAAGGTTCTCAACAATCTTTGCACATTCGTGAATACATAACTACACCACTCTAGGTGATAATGAATAATAAAAAATATGCTTCATTTTGAAGGTATCGGCTTGAACAAAGAGAGGATTCACACGTATGCAAACATCCTTCGAAAAAATTCATACTGAGAATCTCTACATAAGGAGATGTTCTCTATCATGACAAAACGAACCTTAGCCGTGATATTGAGACTGATTGGTTCATCAATATTAAGTTTCTAGCATCGATAGGTACCGTTCATGAGCAGAATGTTGACTTACATTTGACTAGTAAACGAACCGATCAAATTTTTTGTGTACCTGTGAGTGTAACTGCCGGTGTGTGGATTTGATGAGTGTGAGGATCTTCTCTTGATGCGCACACTCACATTCACATTCAAAATTGACGACAATATGATAGTTATGGTTTGAGAAGTGAGTATAAGATTCATCAAAAAAAATGAATAATGAGAAATAATTTTGAAAGACACGAAATATGTAAAGTAACTCTTAGGGCATCTTCTAATGACATTATTTTTCGAAATGAAGACCAAACAGTTTTCTAATAAGCTTGAATAAAACTAATGCCATATTCTTATAGTAGCCAATTTTATTTTGACTATTTGTTAGCATCAATATCAGCGAATTAACAAACAATGCATCATACTACTTTGCACAGTTATAGTCACGAGCACAATAAACTCAACTTTTTCTTTCGAGTCAGTTGGAGATTACAATGTATGATAAAATTCTTGTTTTATTTGCAGACTCGATGTACTAAATTCTTCCATGTATATTTCAGTAGTTAATAAAAATACAACTAAAATCAGATACTTGTGGAAACAAATGAAATCAAATTAGCACACAGTTAAACAAGCAATACAAGAAATCACTCGTGAAAAGACGTCACAATTTTAACGAAGATAGAATCGTAGATATTTGCGCTTTTTACGATTTCGCTTTGTTTCAAGCTTTTTATGGCGTTTTTACATATTCGATTTTTAACTTTGTGTAAAATGTAATTAAGACGAACTCTTCTAAGAATTTAATCTTGCTATCATCTTGCAACAAATGATTTGTTAGTTTAATTTTGATCTATGTCAGCCTAACATCCTGTTGATTTTTAAAGTTGATATAGGTTCCTATAGATCAAAGTGAAAGTAATAAGTCATTTATTACAAGATGGTAATAAGGCTTAATTCTTGCAATAATTGATGAGTGTGGAAGTCGATAAAAAAACTTACAAACAAACTAATATTCAAGCGCATCTCGTGTCACATTCATGCGCACAACCTTTGGTTCGGTTAAAATTTTCAACCAATAATTTTCAACTAAACGAAAAATAGCGAAGTGTTATATATACCAGAGAAAAAAAGTAAGACTCTGAAGTATCGAAGTCTTGCATTTTCCCACATTAATATTTATTCAAACGTCGAATAACTATAGAAAACTTGTTCGAAACATGCTGGTGCCATGTAATATTTTGTTTTCTTTCTTTTTCATACTATTAACTCAATCAAATATGACCATGGCCTTATTCGCTATTCGATGAAGAAAGATTTCCCACTGATAGTAGATTTAAAAGCCAAAACCAAAAATAGACGTCATGATCAGATGTATTTCAACAAAGTGCTTTCAATCATATCGTGGGAAAATCCTAGTTGTTGAATCAAATTATATAATGATGTTTTATGATTGAGAAAAATAAAAATCAAACCATCAGTATTCTAATCGCATTCTTTATTTGAATCCAAAGCTTATCTCTACGTTTGACTAATTTGTAACGTTAATATTTCAGTATAAACTATTCAATCGTTCATACGAGATATCAAGAACAGGATTGATCAACAAGATTGTTAACAGGTCGAATTTTGCAAATGAAGAAAAATCATTAGTGCCTCATTTTAGTGATTTTCAGAATATTGACACGATGTTTCCTGAATATAATTCAGGCTCTTGCCGAATCTTTTGCATTCTAAAATGGATCAGGCAGATACGGAACAGATATCGTTAACATTTAGAAAAATTTAAGTCTTACAGCACAATCAAATGCTTATGTTCTAGAATGAAGCGAGATGACGATGGAGAATGGTGATTTTTCATCGAGTCATAGTGTTGTGTTGAAAACGAAAAAAAAAAAGATTTAGAAGAAGCAATCTCAACATATATTGTGCACTACTGCTGTGATCAGACAATAAATTTATGAACTTAGGATATAATATTTAAAGAAATGAGCATTTTTTCATAAAATCGATGAATGAGAACCAGTTTAGTTTTCTTTATCGATCTTGTAGTACTAGACTTAGATTTGGGTAATAGACATGATTATTCACATCGTTCTTATCATTTGTAGTACTTTAAACCGATGTTTTTTCATTCAATCATAGTAAAAAGAAATAGCAAGTAATCAATATAGGTTGCATCTATTTTTGAGAAAACAATAGATTAATTGGACGAATATCAGTGGATGTGAGTGTGGATGCAGCTGAAAGTATAACCAACACTGACACTGAACTAAATTCAATTGCATTTTTATTGAGAAAAAAATATCATAGTTTCTTTTTTGATAGTAACAAAAAACATATTAGTACATTTTCATTGAAAATTACATATGTTCATTCTTTAAATATTCAAAATTCGAATTTGAAGCTAGATATTGTTCTATTGAATGATTGTGCACAATCTTTAACTATCAGCCAGTATATAAGATTCCTCTTGCTTTCTCAAATATCAGCCCGTATATCAATACCGTCATTGCAGTACGATAATTTACCTTTGCCACAGAAGTGAAATTCTGTCATGTTTTTCGGTCATTTTGTTCGCTTACTAAATATCAGACAGTCGTACGGAATCATTCACATTTGGTTAATATGTGTACGTTGCAATACGATTGATTTTGCTTCGTTTCATTACTTAAGTTGAAAATCATTGACAAAAAAATACGTGCAGCTGCATTATTTCTTTGGGAGCCAAACTTTTCTTTTCTCTTGCAGACGCTTCATTACAAAGAGAAAATCTTTCCATATTTCGATATGTAATTTAACGGACTCTTTTGTTAATATTGCTTCGATCGTATCTGCAGAAAGATCTTTATCAGTTTGGTAATTTCTGATATTTGCATTTAATGAAAGTTATTCATTGTTTGCATCTGCTTCTACATTAATATCAATATCTTCAACTTAACCATCATTATTAAACATTCGGTTTGTAAATCCATATCTATTTCGTTTACGACTACTTGAGCCAGAACAAATAATTGAATTACTATTGACAAACGATATCTACTGTATATAAATAAATCTTCAAACAAGAAAAATATACATACATAACATTAATACAAAAAAAGGAAAAATGAAGCATGCATCACGTATGAATAAAATGAATCATTACATGGAGTTGTTAATGGCTGTTACCTTTTAAAATAGAGTTAATTGTAGTGAGTCTATATCTCTACATCACCATAGCCATAAAACATGATAAATATATTTTATTACATTCAAAAATACTAAAGAGGAGTAAGTATCAAAATTTCTACCTGAATTCAAGATCAAAGTACTGTAGTACCAATGTTTTTTACTTGATAAACTTTTTAACTCTTCTTTTTCTTTATCAAATTGAAATCAGATAGAGATGACTGAATACAAGCTTAGTGTAAAAGATGTCAAATCACGAAATGATTGTCTATTGTCTTTCATATGCAAAAAAAGTTTTTTTTTTCGTGGAGCCGCCTACATCTGTATACAGGAAAGTTGTGATTGATCTGTGTTCTGTTATATTCAGCAGTTATTCCTTGAATGACTAACAGCATCATTTAACAACATGAGAGGTATAGGTTTTATCGAATCTACTTCACCTTTTTTTTTTACTGTTCTCTACTTCTTTTATTCTCCTTTGACAACGTTGCAGCTCTAAATTTTGTCGGCAGTCTCTTAAAGACTTGTTATTCACCCATCGAATTGTTTCTGCTAATAAACTTTTCTCATTGCTGCCGTTCGAATACAAGTATTTCAAAATAATTGGTTTCATTTGTCGTTCTCTTCTCTCTCTTCTATTGCAGTCGTACAACAACCTTCCAATATTATCGAAAGTAACTATATAAACTATTGTATACAAGACGATTGCAATACAACCACCAAAACACGTTGTGTGCGACTCAAGGATTAGTAAGCAAGTAGTTGTTATATTACAGAACAACACGACGCATATTTCTATTTTGTAATTTGCATTTCTTTATCCTCAATAACCTCCATTGACTTTCATTGTCACATGGCAAGCAGTACGGCGAGTCCTGCTCAAAGCTTGCAGAGTGCTTCGGTCTCACAATTTCTTACTACTCTCGTAGTTTCTGCAGTCATCGCTGCCATAGAAATCATATTATTTGTCATTATTAGAACAAGATTCAAACGTATCTATGAGCCAAAAACATATGCTGTAGACAAAAGACGACGTGTCAAGCCTCTGCCAAGAACTTTTTATGGTTGGCTACCAGCCTTGTTGAAAATGCCACAAGAAGATCTGATTCGTACCTCTGGTCTCGACGCCTATTTCTTCGCACGCTATCTCTACATTCATGCTTTCTTTTTTCTGTGTTCGTTCGTTCTTATAGCAACCATTTTATTTCCTATTTATGTTATCGATGGAAAAGGTGAATCATATGGTAAAAAAGGTCTTGATGTACTGACTTTTGGCAATATCCTACCGCTTCATTCATCTCGTTATGCAGCTCCATTGGTACTTGCTTATGTTTTCATTGGCGCATTTCTGTACCTCTTATACACTGAAATGAAAGGCTTCGTGGCAAAACGTCAAGCACTCTTGAGAAGTCCCATGTATCAATCACGAGCTAGTGCATCAACCATTCTCGTTACTGCAATACCAGAAGCATATATGTCGCAAGACGTTCTCCTCCGAATATTCAGCCAATTTCCAGGTGGAGTTAGGCACATCTGGTTGAATCGCGATCTCGAAGATCTTCCTGACAAAGCGGATGAACGCACAAAACTCGTGGGACTACTTGAGACAGCTGAATGTAAAATGATCAAAACTGCACTGAAAAGTGAGGCAAAACGTCGAAAAAAGATCGGTTCAGAGGTGCATCCAATGATAACTGAAGAAACTGTTGGTGTAGAACTTGAGCCAGACATTACCTATAAATATATTCCAGAAAAAGAAAGACCGACGATGAGGATTGGATCTATTCCACTGCTCTCATCCCTGTGCTTTGGCACAAAGGTTGATACAATGACGTACTGCAAGGCAACTATATCTCAACTTAATACAGAGATCGAAACGGCGAAAACAACTCTCCATAATTATGCACCTATAAATTCTGCATTCATTCAATTCAATAAGCAGATAGCAGCTCATATGGCAGTTCAAAGTGTTGCCGCTTCTATTCCCTTAGCAATGACACCTTGTTACAACGATGTGAAAGCAGAAAATATTGTTTGGTCAAATTT
Source organism: Rotaria sp. Silwood1 (assembly GCA_905250075.1). Classification (NCBI taxonomy): domain Eukaryota; kingdom Metazoa; phylum Rotifera; class Eurotatoria; order Philodinida; family Philodinidae; genus Rotaria; species Rotaria sp. Silwood1. The sequence continues at coordinate 50,357 of CAJNOP010000131.1, read as the reverse complement.
GAAGATGACATACTACCAGAAAAAGGCCAGAGAACTCGTCATGATAGCTGCAACTATAGCTCTTATTGTTTTTTGGACTATTCCCGTTGCCTGTATCGGCATCCTTTCTAACATAACTTACCTCACAAACAAGTTGACCTTTTTTCAGTTCATTTACAACTTACCCAGCCCTCTTCTGGGCTTAATTACCGGTCTCTTGCCAGCCGTTCTCTTGGCTATTTTAATGGCATTACTCCCTATCGTACTAAGACTATTTGCGAAAACATCTGGAATTCCTACAACAGATGCTATTGATCGTTATGTACAAGGATCCTACTTTGTTTTTCAAGTCGTTCATGTCTTCCTGGTCGTTACTATTTCGAGTAGTATCACGAGTGTCATAATAGTTATTGTTCAAAATCCGCCAAGTGCCGCAACAATACTTGCTGCAAATGTTCCGACTGCAAGCAATTTCTTCTTCAGCTTTTTGGCATTACAAGGACTGAGTGTGGCTTCCAATGTTTTTTTACAAATTTTTGCACTTATTTCATTTTATCTGCTGAGAAAATTATTGGACAATACACCGCGAAAAAAGTGGAAACGATGCTTCACGCTTAATAGTCTTGATTGGGGCACGATATATCCTCTTTTCACAAATTTCGTTGTTATTAGTCTAGTATACTCGATAATTGCACCTTTAGTGCTTGTCATTTCCGGGTTAGCCTTCGGCTTGTTTTACATTGCATACATTTACACAATGTTTTACGTATCAGATTTTCCAAACGATACCGGTGGTCTTGCCTTTCCGAGAGCAATTTATCAGTCGTTTACGGGTGTTTATCTTATGGAAATTATGCTTGCGGCACTTTTCTTCCTGGCACAAAATGAATCCGGTTCACAATCAGCAATTGCCGAAGGTGTATTAATGTGTGTGTTGATCATTATCACGATTGGCGTTCAATTTGTGATGAGATCAAGCTTCAATCCTCTGACATATTATTTGCCTGTTGATGCAGAAGAATTCTCACGGCTGAATGTTCCCGCCTCTGGCAAATTCGCATGGGCCAAGACGACTATCAGTGTTCTGAGTCTCCCTGAAACGACTCGTGATACTGAAGCTGTTAACAATATAAGGGATATGGTATTTGAGCGGTACGACAATACAATGGAGAACACATACATGCATCCATCAATACGAGATCCTAAACCAATAATCTGGATAGCTCAAGATAATTTGGGTATTGCAGCAAACGAGGTACAGCGAACTCAAGCTTCCGGTTTAAATCTTGCTATGTCGACTGAAGGAGCATGGTTCGATGAAAAGAACAACATTCAAATCGATGGTCTGCCTCCTGATAATGTGGAAATGACAGGAAAAAACCCTGTTCAAAGTCGTTTTTAGAATGTCATATATGCAACGAACAATATCAGTTATCATGTGAAATATTTGTACTTACTCATTTTGAAATATGTATTAAACTTAAAAATTAAATTTGATTCCACTATGAAGCTTTAAGTCTCGAACAAAAAGATATACACCGCTTTCCTCTAGATGTACATGTCATCAAAACAAGAAAAGTTGAAATTTTAATCTTAAAGGATAGTTGTTCAATTGAATTCAACTTTCAAGTTTAACAGCGCTGAATTTTTCATGAAAACTTCCTTCGAGTCTAGACTGGACCATAAAAAAATGAATCGTTCCGACCCTTAACAATTATGCAGGCAAAAAAAAGAGAATACTCGTAAATCACAAAACAAATATCGTTAATCATCTTGTACTAGTAGGATGTGTTCGTACACGAAACAAGCATCGTAATCATGATTTGGAAGACAGTCCAGATACATGCAATACGAGCTGAACTCATAGCTGGCTTGTATTTGAGTGAGTGTCATCGAGTGTCAGTCAGATCAACAAAGCACGAATATGCACTGTTTATCTGAAAAAATTTAAAAAAACTTAGATTAGAATGAAATCAACGTTATTTACACGCCTATGCTTACTATATCCGATTTGAGCAGTAGAGATGCCGACCATTCTTCAAATTGTTGTTTTGTGCTATTTTCATTTGAAATAACTTCGAATGAAATGAGAAATGCACTCTTCATAATAAGTAATGAAGCAAATGTCTTCCTGAGGGCGCGAGATAACTTCATCGATATGTGATGATTGTTTCGATATTGCTAACGAAGATTGGGAAACAAAAAGGGCTGATTGCCAGGAACAGAATAAAATAAAATGATTTAATTATTTCTCTTGAAAAAGAATCAAGCGATTTTATTTCTATGTAATAATATGTAGACTGGCGAGCTTTGATGATGTTTTTCATTGTTTAAGAGAAGAGAGAGAAAGAACGCGCAAATAAAAAGTGAGGCGTCCAATCAGTCCATGTCCTATATACACGTATTGGCCACTTTTTTAATAACAATGGTGACGACGTGCGAAACTGAATATGTTTCTCTCTTTGGTCACACGAAGCATATTTACTGTGTCAAAAACCATCGTATAGGATAAAGCCATTGTCTAAATAATCTCAAAATGATTTTCTTATCGGTGAAGGTATGGACAACATTGAAAAAAGATTTGCCCTAATACATACACACTCTCAATTTTCATTTTTATTAATTGAAGGGATTGAATACCTGTGATAGAAGCTTGTCTTGACCATCACTAAAGGATTTTAATAGATACTCGACATATTTCATATAAGTTAAGAGACGATTTTATATAAATAAATCTTTCATGTATTGAAATATAATTTAAAGATTAGACCAACTCAAATGATATCTTTAATTAAACATTTTTTCAATTGAGATTATAATAACATCAAAAAACGTTTAAATCATCGGGACAAACAGTCAACTAAAAGTATTCGAAATATCTACGGTAACTTATTCAGTATAAATATTTATATAGCAAAAAACAAGCTATAGTCAATATCAAATAACATTGATCTTTGAATTATCAAAATAATAGCAATTTAAAATTAGAATTATAAATTCTATTTACATGTCAATGCGTAGAGTATATATTTCGAAAATAATGAAAGAGAAAAAGCATTTCTATCAAAAAATCATTTAAGAATTTAGTCTACAGAAATTTATTTTAATTGAAAATACTTAATTGAAGTTCAAGGGAAACCATCATCTCGTCAAGGATTTAATGTATGCAAACATAGTATATAACTTCAGGAAAATGATATGAGATATTTACCCATATGAATTGACTCATTTGAATCATAATGCAAGACAGCTCGTAAGACTAAATTCGTCGTTTCGAATTTTTTCATCAAAAATGACATTCAAAATAGGGAAAAGAAAAGTGAAGTAGTTGTGTATCCTTCAGCGTTAGCTGTATTCATATGTTTCAATTGAGTTGATGAAAAGCGAGACGCATAGTTTAGAATGTTATAGAGTATGGATTTGTCATTTGATTGTCTCGTAACTTTTCTATGGAATGAGTCTAATGTTTCTGGCTCACATGTGTCAACCAGAAGAGAAGCATTAAATATGAAACTTCGTCCAACTGAAAATGGTATTTCACAGACTAACGAAAAGATGTCGTTCACTTTCGATAAATTTTTCGATGGTTCCACTGCTGTAGAAGATAAAAGACACTTTTAATGGGTACTCAGAAGGATCGAATAAAGGGAAAAATAAATCAATAAAGAAGCTATCCTATCTACGCGTTTCCCTTCTTACTTGTTTTCGTTTTATCAATACATGAAAAGATTTTTTCGATGAATTTCTTTTAGCTATGTCATGGACTTCAACTTTATTCAACGAATTTCGATTGTTTCTTCTAAATATGTCTACGTCGATAATAGAGTTCGGTGAATTGAAAGAAAAAGTAAAACATATCGATTTTGTATTCGTCAAAAGCATGCACAATGATATTACCTACTGGTTAGTATGTTTTTTCAATTTCTTGTAGGCTTTTTCTTTTCCTTCTTTTCCTGTGTCGTCAATTATCATGTATTATTATACAATTTCTTATGGATTGTCATTCTCAAAAAAAAATACCCTTTTAACTGCACTTCGAAATATGTTCGAAATATTTAACCGTTTCTCTCAATGGTATCTTTGCGTCAACTCAACCTACAAAAATGATGTGCTTAATTGTTATGATTAAAAAACGGATTTTGATGAAGATGCGTCGCTGTCTGCCATTATTTGTACCAAGAACATTCAACTTATTGATATTGATTCAGCGACAATCTCATAGCGCTCAGAGAAAATATTCATCCAATTTGCAATCACTCATAGTTAAATAAGAGAGGATATGTGAGAAAATCGACCATTTTTTCATAGAAGGATTACATGACCAAAGATAACAACCTTTGAAGATTAACTATTTGAATAGTGAAAGTCGTACTCGGCAAAATATTTCACATTTTGACTTTCCATAATCACTGAACATTTTTGCTTTTTATGATCGTTTGCAAACATTATAGTTTGAGGTATTTTTTTTGAAATCGTCACCTTGTTCGAATTATTCATTGCGAATGTTACTGCAAAACCTGTAAATACACCACCGGACAAGATCTCTATCAAATTCGTATATTCTACTATCAGGTATTTGCAAGACTTTACTGGTGTGAATACAATTTACATTAAAATTTTATATACATATGAATGATCGTCACCAGGCGTTCAAAATTGGATCATCTTTAAGTGGTGATAACAAAAATATTATATTTAAAATGACTTCCTTCTGTATTGGATTCTACGAATTTTCTTATGTCCGATTGCGACAAGTAAGTTATCGAATAATTTAATTACTTTTAACTAGATGATATCATAGATGGCAAAGAAGAAGTATTTCATTTATGATTCTAAAGTACCTTTCACACGCGCATCAAGAAAGAAAGAAAGGATATCGACAAAGAAACCGAGACTTGTGCTGTATCAAAAGATAATATATATCTAGGATGACCAGATGTAAAGACTCAAACTAAGAAAAAGAACATTCGAATATCCGAAAATGATTCAAAAAAAATCAGAGAGCTAATTTCCAAACGGATAATCTATATAAATGTCTCATTGAATGAATAATTCATGCTTTGACTCCTAGTTACTAATTTGCGAACACAAAATAATAACAACATTCAAAAATGAAAACATACCCAGATTGAGAATAATTAACACACAATTCAATGTTTATGCGTACATTGCCATTTTTCGTTTCGATGTTTTGCTTGTTTGAATTTTTCCGAGAAAGATTTGAATGCGCGAAAAGTTTACCTATGAAAATAACTGTGTGTGTATTTATGCATTGATCACTCAATTCTGCTATTATGTGATCTATTGACATTAGTTTAAAGTAACTAAAGAAAAAAATATTTTGTCTGTATGATTTGCAGGTGAAAAATCTAGAAACAATGACCGCGCAAAGGAAAACCTGTGTTCCACAATCTGTTGTACGTAGACAGATGGTGTCTTTTTATTCTACAAATGGTGATCATTCATTCATGTAAGCTATAGTAACATAATATTGTACATTAGTCAGTCATTTGCCTTACTTATGTAAAAATTCCTTGTTTGTTGTCAGATTCAAAATTATTTCAGCATATCAAGCTCCAATTCACTGGCGAACATATCAACATTAGTCGACGTATACGACGGACAAGAAAATTTCGGACGACTTAGTGTATGTCCATTATTTGGCGCTCAACTTGACTTTTGGGAAACCGATGCAATTGAAAAATAGACAGAATCACATTAAGCTAATTTTTCTACGTTCGTAAAAGCAATTGAACCCAACCAAAGTGTACCTTCGTTCAATGCTTATGTAACACCCTACTCTACATGGACTAGTCGCTGAACCGACGGATCAAATATCGATATTGATGATATTGACATTTGTTAGTTGAACCTTTTGTTGAAGCTTTTTTTCACATCCTATGTTTTTTGGAATTAAATTAATTGAGATATAATCCACTTTTCAAATCTATTTTCTAATTTATATGAAAAATCAAATTGTAGATTGTCAACTGAATATAGGGTGAATAAAATGTTTTGCATCGTCGCATTCGGGTTTACAAGATATTGAACTCTCGGGGCTCAGATTGCAGTCGATGTGTGTGGCGTGGTGAATGGTC